>JAIUWE010000036.1:0-51506 GCA_022750525.1 Halotydeus destructor
GTTCACGCATTGTGAAGCATTGCTAGTGAATGCCACTCTCTTAAATCGCTTTTTTATCACCGAGCGTCCAGCGGTATTGAATCTTACTCCGCCACTCAAGATATTTACCAAACGTGAGTTGGAAGTGATTTTTTTCACTTTGCAGGGCTTGAGCGCTAAAGCGATAGCACATCGCATGAATCTCAGCTATCGCACGATTGAAAATAAACTGCAAATTATGTATCGCAAAATTGATGTTACCAATCTACTGCAGCTACGCGAATATGCCCGTGCGTTTGGTTTCCAAAACTACATCCCACCCCGTTTAGTGCGATCTGGCGTCACTTTTTTATAACCGAAATTTATACGTTACGATAAATCATCGTAGCGTCACTTATTAATATTAACTATTTATTTATCCCACTTAAATTGAATAAAAGGAATATCAATATGTCACATGCAAAGGATGTAAAACCACAAACTGATGCGCAAATATTATCAATGGCCATTTATCAAACTGCACATAGCCATGCACCCGCTTCAGTCAGAGATACCAGATCTCGTTTTATTTATATTAATCAAGCAGATTATGTATTAAATAATTTTAATAAAAATTTTAATGCAGAGGGGCGCCGCTATCATGAAATGCCTGTTTCTTGGGCAGAGTATGGTGATAATTATGAGCAACAAGATAGACTCACAGAAAAAAATAGAGAGCCAACTCCAGTACTAAACATGCATGAATTGGGTAAAGAGAAAAAAATGACTAATTACCTTAGTGTGACTAAACCTATTTTTAATAAGGTAGGTGATATTCTTGGAACGCAATGTGAAGTGCTATTAGTGAATGCCACTCTCTTAAATCGCTTTTTTGTCACCGAGCATCCAGCGGTATTGAATCTTACTCCGCCGCTTGAGGTGTTTACCAAACGTGAGTTGGAAGTGATTTTTTTCACTTTGCAGGGCTTGAGCGCCAAAGCGATAGCACATCGCATGGATCTCAGCTATCGCACTATTGATAATAAGCTGCAAATCATGTATCGCAAAATTGATGTTACCAATCTACTGCAGCTACGCGAATATGCCCGTGCGTTTGGTTTCCAAAGCTACATCCCACCCCGTTTAGTGCGATCTGGCGTCACTTTTTTATAACCGCAATTTATACATTGCGATAAATAACCATAGCGCCATTTATTAATATTAAATATACTTATCCAACGTAAATTTTATCAAAGGAATTGCCATATGTTAGGTAAAAAGGATATAAACGACAATGAATTATTAGCAGCAATTGATCAAGCGTCATATAGCAATGCACCGGCTGCAATTAGGGATGCTGAATCTCGTTTTCTCTATATCAATCAAGCGGGTTATAAATTACATAATTTCCACAAAAAATTTAATGCAGAAGGACTTCGCTATCATGAAATGCCTGCTTCTTGGGCAGAGTATGGTGATAGTTATGAGCAACAAGATAGGCTCACAGCAAAAAATAGAGATACTATTCTGGTACTGAGCGTACATGAAATGGGTGCAGAAAAAAAAATGACGAATTCTCTCACTATGACATATCCTATTTTTAATAGACAACAGGGCCATGTCATGGGTATTGAGTGTAAAGTGCTATTAGTCAATGCAACCCTATTAAATCGCTTTTTTATCACCGAGCGGCCAGCGGTATTAAATCTTACCCCGCCGCTTAAAATATTTACCAAACGTGAGTTGGAAGTCATTTTTTTTACTTTGCAGGGCTTGAGCGCTAAAGCGATAGCGCATCGGATGGATCTTAGCTATCGCACTATCGAGAATAAACTGCAAATTATGTATCGCAAAATCGACGTTACCAATTTGCTGCAACTGCGCGAATATGGCCGCGCTTGGGGTTTCCAAAACTACATCCCGCCCCGTTTAGTGCAAGCTGGCGTCACTTTTCTATAATAGTAGAGCACCCATGCGCTGAAGTTGCTTGTTGCAGCGCATTAGCCTTGATTCTCTTATTTTGTATAAGTCGTTGACAGAAAATTAATTAGATTTTATTATATTGCTACCTTTAATATTAATTATTTAACTGGAGTAAATCTATGTATTACGGATATCGATACCAACTTAATGTGATGCCACTATTTATTATTACGCAATTTTTTACTCATTTTATTAACAACAGGTCATTTTACTCATGTTTACGATGCAAGCAACACACTTTATTTCAATAATTTCGGCACTTTTTACACTAAACTTTCGCTGTTTAGCTGCACACTTTTCTGCTTCTTCCTTCGCTCTCCCTTTTTCCTTCTATCCAGCTCGTTATTTAAGCAAATTCATCTACTATCGATATTAATTTTTTATTGATATTGCTCTCTTGATAATCATATTTACCAAAATGCATGTTTCAACCATTTGCTGTTGCATTTTATTTTTTATGATATCGATTTTCTGTACGATTTAAAAAAATAAATCAGATTTTAATAGTAGTGCGATTACAAACTTGTTGTTTCTACTCAATAGCATAATTTTGTCATTTTAATGCAATGCAATTATGTAATTTTAATAACCGGAGAAAATATATGTCCGTTTTATCTCTTGA
Organism: Halotydeus destructor; assembly: GCA_022750525.1. Taxonomy (NCBI): domain Eukaryota; kingdom Metazoa; phylum Arthropoda; class Arachnida; order Trombidiformes; family Penthaleidae; genus Halotydeus; species Halotydeus destructor. Next base: position 2,564 of record JAIUWE010000036.1, read on the forward strand.
TCATCCAATGATATTACCTCAAACAGAATGGAATAAATTTTGGCAGGAATTTTCGGATAGTGATCACAATACTTGGCAAATTTTATTTGAGCGCCAGACGGCAATTTTACAACAGCACTCGGCTGTCGAATTCATCCAAGGAATGGAAACATTATCAATTTGTAATAAACAGATACCAAATTTTACACAATTAAACGCTATTTTGAAAAAAGAGACGGGCTTTTCTATTATTCCTGTAACTGGTTATATTCCAGGCAATCTTTTTTTTAATCTATTAGCAAACCGTATGTTTCCTTCTACTTGTTTTATTCGTAAACCAGATGAGCTCGACTATTTATCAGAGCCAGATATATTTCATGATGTTTTTGGCCATGTACCACTATTGGCAAACCCTATTTTCGCTGATTTTATGCATGAGTTTGGTAAAAAAGCAGTCGCATCAATTGATAAAAAAATGTTGAAAATGGCGAATGCATTGTACTGGTTCACGGTTGAATTTGGTTTAATGCACTCTCCGCAAGGGCTACGTATTTATGGAGCGGGTATTGCTTCCTCCCGCAGTGAATCGAAGTATGCCGTTGAATCCAAATTACCGGTGAGAGCCAAATTTAATATGCACCGCGTGATGAAAACGCAATATATGAAGCATATCAATGTTTTTCAAGATACGTATTTTGTGATTGAAGATTTTCAACAGCTGTTTGATGCAGTTAAAGCGCTAGATTGGGATAAAATTGAAGAGAACGCATGGTCTCAATTTCCAGAAATAAAACAGGGTATTCTGCTTAATACAAAAGAAGCAGCTTGAAACAGAGGGAGCAAATGAAAATGAATGAGATCTGTTTATTAAAAGATAGAAAATGTATCGCTTGCCAAAATGGTACTGCACCAATGACACCAGAAGTCGTAGCGCAATATCTACAGCAGTTAAAATCAGGATGGATGTTGAATGAAGCGGGTCATCTTTATAGAGGTTATAAATTTAAAAATTTTATTAAAGCAATGACATTTGCGAATGAGATCACGAGGATTGCAGAGCAGGAGGCGCATCACCCCGATTTAAGCATTTCGTGGGGGCGGTGTGGTGTCGAAATTTGGACACATAAAATTAATGGGCTGAGTGTAAGCGATTTTATTTTAGCGGCAAAAATTGATGAGATCATTGAGGTAGAAGTTAAAAAAATATAACTTAATAGTAATATTCTTAAAATTTATATAAAAATCGTAAAATAATCTTTAAATGCGCGTTCCCATCTGGTTTATCTCTCAAATTAAAGCGGTGATATATTGATCGCTTTAATTTGCACTTTTTAAAAATGGTCTATACTTTCCTAATGACAAAATAAAAAAAATTATTGCGATAGTGAGCCCTGTTCACGCACTCTTTTGCGTTAAATAGTTAAAATGATAACAGTGCTACATTGTATATGGACAGATTTCGATTTGTTAATCGTATCAATGATAAATTTAATTGAAACGTCATCCAGCCACTTATTTTGATGCTTTTCCCCTGTGATCAGCAGAGCTGTAAGTGCAAATAAAAAGGATTTTGTGAAGCATAATGGAGTGACCGCTATGTCGGATAAAAAGGATGTAAACCCCCAAGTAAGGATCGATGCGCAAGTAGTATCAGCGGCGATTAATCAAACTTCACACAGCCAAGTACCAGCTGAGATTCACGATCATGAGTCTCGTTTTATTTATATAAACCAAGCAAATGATCAAATAAATGGTTTGCATAAAAAATTTGCAGAGTGTGCTGATATTTATGTGAAACAAGATAGATTAACAGCAAAAAATAGAGCATTAACCACTATATTAAGTCTGCATGAAACAGGTGAAGAGAAAAAAATAACCAGCTGTTTGAGTGTTACCCGCCCCATTTTTAATACAGAAGGAGATATCCTTCGCTCCCACTATAAAGCATTAATAATTAATCCCAACTTGATATCGCCCTATATTATTCGCTTAAAGCGCTCGAATACAGTGTGCTTTGATTCGCCTGTCCGCCTCTTTACTCAAGATGAACTCACCTTTATTTTCTATATTATTGATGGCTTTACCTGCACTGAACTAGCCAGTTATTTAAAAATAAGTCACCGTACCGTCAATATCCATTTACAAATTACAAAAAATGTATACCAAAGCAGAGGTAGATAATTTACGTCAATTACGTGAGTTTTGCTGGCAACAGGGGTTTTATAGCTATATCGCTCCCGCATTAATGCGCAATTTAGTATTCTTTCCTGTTACCAATTACCCAAGTATTACGATGAGTCAGTGCAGCGTTAGTTATCAGGATTAAATATTACTTAATTTTAATCAAAGGAGTCCTAATATGTCCCATACAAAGGATGTAAAGCTAAAAACTAATGCGCAGATATTAGCAATGGCGATTGATCAAGCTGCGCATAGCCATGCACCAGCTTCAATTTGCGACACTACATCGCATTATATTTGTATTAATCCAGCTGGCTATAGCTTCAATAATTTTGATAAAAAATTCAATCCAGAGGGGCTCCGTATTCATGAAATGCCCGCTTCCTGGGCAGAATATGCCGAAAGCTATGAGCAACAAGATAGGCTCACAGCAAAAAATAGAGAACCAATAACACTATTAAGTATGCATGAACATGGGGCAGAAAAAAGAATGACTAATTATCTTACTATTAATCGGCCTATTTTTAATCATGTTGGTAAGGTGCTTGGTACGCATCGTGAAGCACTGCTAGTGAATACCGCTTTATTAAAGCGATTTTTTGTCACCGAGCGTCCAGCTGTATTGAATCTTACGCCGCCACTTGAAATATTCACCAAAAGTGAGTTAGAAGTAATTTTTTTCACGCTGCAGGGTTTGAGTGCTAAAGAGATAGCAAATCGCGTGAATCTAAGCTATCCCACTATTGAGAATAAGCTGCAAATTATGTATCGCAAAATTGATGTGACTAATTTACTGCAGCTGCGTGAATATGGCCGCGCTTGGGGTTTCCAAAACTATATCCCGCCACGTTTAGTGAAGTCTGGTGTCACTTTTCTGTAATCAATTATCCCAGCTATCACTGTGGTATTAATTATCTATCTAGCATTGCTTTATTAAAATTAAATCTAAGCATAGGAGCAGTAACATGTCATATCAGATAGGTAGTACACCAAAATTAGCGACAATTACCGATTCGCATATATTATCCATTGCGCTTGCTCAAGCTGCACACAACAAAGCGCCAGCTGCCATTGTAGATAAAAAATCGTGTTATGTTTACGCAAATCAACCCTTCTATAAAATCAATAATTTTAATAAAAAATTGCATGTAGAGGGACGTCGTTATCATGAAATGCCTGCTGCTTGGGCTGAGTATAGCGATAGTTATGAGCAGCAAGATAGGATGACAATACAACATAAAAAAGCAACATTGGTATTAAATACACATGAAATTGGTACAGAAAAAAAAATCACCAGTTACCTTGGTGTGACACGCCCAATTTTCAATGTCACAGGCGATATTATTGGTATTCAGTGTGAAGCACTGCTAGTCAATTCAACCTTATTAAAGCGATTTTTTATCACCGAGCGCCCAGCACTATTGCACCTGACGCCGCCACTTGAAGTATTCACCAAGCGTGAATTAGAAGTAATTTTTTTCACGCTGCAAGGTTTGAGTGCTAAAGAGATAGCAAATCGCATGAACCTGAGCTATCGCACTATCGAGAATAAGCTGCAAATTATGTATCGCAAAATTGATGTGACTAATTTATTGCAGCTGCGCGAATATGGCCGCGCTTGGGGTTTCCAAAACTATATCCCGCCACGTTTAGTACAAGCAGGTGTCACTTTTTTGTAACTGTTTATCACGATTATTGTAAACACTATTTTTATCCTCTTCTCCATACAGGTGATCTGGCTGCTTAAGTGTTTATTTTATAGTTAACTAATAGGATATTAAAATGTCATATAAAAAGGATATAGCATCGCCATTAATTATTGAATCAATCGATTCACCAGTCATCATTGCTCAAGCTGCACATAATAATGCGCCTACTGATATTGCTGATCTTGATTCACGCCTCGTATATATGAACAAGAAGGCAAGCAAGTTAAATAATTTTCCTAAAACGTTTAATCCAGAGGGTAGGTACTATCGTGAGCTGCCAGTTTCATGGGCGGAGTACGCGGATAGCTATGAAAAACAGAATAAATTAAGTGAGCAAAAGAGATCGCCCATTATGGTGCTAAGTATGCATGAACTCGGCAAAGAGAAGAAAATGACTAGCTATCTTGGCATTACACACCCTGTCTTTAATACCAAAGGCCAGGTAATTGGAACACAATATGAAGCGTTATTGTTTAATGCAAGCCTATTGCAGCGCTATTTTATTATTGAACGCCCGCCGCTGATGCACCTTAATCCACCTACTGAGCAGTTTACCAAACGTGAATTAGAGGTGATATTTTTTATGTTACAGGGTTTAAGTGCTAAAGAGATAGCGCAGCGCATGAATCTCTGTTACCGCACTATCGAGAATAAACTACAAATTATATATCGTAAAGTTGATGTAAATAATTTAAAGCAGTTACGCGAATACTGCCGTAATTTTGGTTTTCAAAACTACATTCCGCCACGTTTAGTGCAAGTAGGTGTCAGTTTTTTATAATGGAGAGGAGTAGGAATAGGGTAGATTAAGTATGAATATTTATTATTGAGGCATTTATCACTATGATAACTGATGGATTTTTTTACGATTAGTTACTATTTTTATAGGCGCAGAGAGTATTTTTTCACATACTGTAATATTAAGAAATGCTTTACAATAGAATAAGTTATTTAAAAAAAACAATATTTCTATAATAGGAGCAAAGATTTTATGGAAACGAATGGCAAAAGTGTGCACCAAACATGCAAAGAGATGATAAGCCAAGTATCATATCGTGATTTTATAGAATTCTCAGCAGAACCTTGCGCCCTTTTTAATCAATTAGGACAAATATTATTACTCAATAAAAGAAATCGTCAATTATGTGGGCTGCCTGACGATATGAGCGCACTGGTAGGAAAAAAATATAGCGAATGTGACATACCCTGGTCTCAAGCAGCAGAAGAGTATGAAGAAATGCACCATGCTATGTATACAAATCCTGATAATGAAACCATTCTGTTTATCGCTTCCCATGTATTTCCTTTTGATAAAAAACTCCATAGCTTTCTAAGCACCATTACACCACTTTATGATAAAGATGGTGGCGTAATAGGAACGGTTTTTAAAGGTTTACCCTTTGCAGATACCAGTTTTAAAGGCTACTATAAAGAACAATCTATTCCCCATATCGCACATTTTTCACCACCGGAAGATAAATTTAATGTTGGTGAATTGGAGACGATATTTTTTGCTTTACACACTGATAATCTTGAAGAGTTGGCAAAAAAAAGAGGATTACTACCAGAAACTGTAATATCAAGTTTAAAGCTAATGTATAAAAAGGCTAATGTCGATTCTTTTGACGCCTTTATTGATTATTGTAAAAAAAATAGGTATGAGCAATATATTCCATTGCATCTCTATCACCCTTTGATGATGAATGTTCCCTATCTAAATTAATTAATTATTGACCACGTTACGGAACTGAACAAAATCGCTAACACAGCTAATCTGTGCTGGCGGTTTTGTTTTTTTTTATCAGAGGGGCGTTAGTAGATAGACAGCACCCTTTAAGCTTAAGGAAAGCAATGAGGTGCTGTGAACATTGAAAGCATTACCTAAGGCTTGATGCATGAATTATTTCGAGTGCTATTTCATTTCACCACTGATGGTATGAAGTATTTTTAGTAATTCGGCATCCATTTTTTCTTCATCATGCAACATTTTTTTCAAGTAGGTTAAAAATTTTTCACACACACTATCTTGCGATTTAAGCTTGCATAAGGAGCTATAAGTTGCAATTTCATAATGTTCGATTTTTCTAGCACTATAAATAAGCGCAATATCTTTCATATGTTCATCAGGATGACAAGTAGTCAAGCATTGACACATTTCATCAATCATTGCTTTTATCGTAATACATTGATGAGGCTTGGTAGTGAACTGATGGTCGATCTCTTTACTAAGCTGCTCTAAGCAAGCAACGTGTTGTTTGTTCTCTTCTGCATGAGCAGTAAATAATTTTCTTAACTCACTATTTTGGGCCATTTCTGCCATTTTTGCTAGCTGTGCCGTAATCTGTTGTTCAGCACTATAAATATCTGCTAAGCCATGTAGAAAGAAATGGTGACAGAGTGAACAAGATGAATGATTAGCCATAACATAATCCTATTATTATTTATAAGTCTAAATAATGCATTAATAAATTATAGCTAACTATTTAATAAATAGTATGCTAAATAAAAAAAGCTATCTTTAGCCAGCAGGAAGTGAGCATTTAGCAGCAGGGCAAGCGCGGTAGCTGCTTTTTGGGTAGATTATGCGCTGTTAATGAGTATTGACAGCGCTACATGACGCAACAGGTTGGGATATTATTCGTTATAACTGTTTATTTTTTCTGCTAAATAGAGTGCGGTAATTTCATCAATATGTTTATAGATTGCCTCCGCCATTTTACGTTCCTGCTCAAGCAAAGGTGTTAAACGTAAAATCGTATGATGTTGTTGTAATATTTTAGCAGTGTTGAGTAATATCGTATAACAGATAAATTCAAATTGCTCAAAAGTATAAGCAGTGATCAAATCCTTGACCAGCTCATCCTCAGCAAAAGCAGTAAAGGTGGTTTGTAGCGTTGCACTTATCCGTCCGGCAAAATCTTTTAAAGTTGACACGGATCCACCAAAATCATTAATAATATCTTGCAAAATTTGCTGTTGTTGTTCAGTTTCTTGTTGGTGATGCACGATTTTTGCGCGTAATGCTGGAAATTTGTTTTCTAACCGATCAGCAAGTTTATTGAGCAATTTTAAGCTTTGGCTCTCCATTGCATGCGCATCACGCAACCATGCAATAAATTCATCTTTTTTTTTATCATTCATTCTCTTCTCTCCTTTAATTTATTATTTTAAATTTGCAGATATTGATTAATTTATATCAATGCACACTCTATTAAAGATAGCCCAAATGTGATCCTATTTTTTTTATCGTCAAAAAAAACGGAATAATCTTAATAATAAAAAAATAGCTTTTTTTTATTAATATAAAAATAGCGTTTGCTCATATATTTTATTAAGCACTTAAATAAATAGAGTTTATATTTTTTTATTTTATCAAAAATAGAACAACATAAATTAAAAATTAAGTTTTTTCTTTACGGTTTTTTTATGTAACTTTATTTTCAATAACAGATTAATAACGATTTTTTTTATATTCAGCTATTATTAATAAATAATTTATCAATCTATTTAAAAAATAATAAGCTTAAAATGGATTTAAAAAAATAGCATAAATAGTGCGGTAAAATATTAATAATAAAATATCTGGTATTAAAAAAATAGTGGTGAATTTAACTAGATTAAATATTAATTTATCCAAATGTTAATAAGACATTTTTTTTATTTTTATACAGAACAAAAACAGCTAATTTATTTAATGAGTGATACTGATGACTGGAACCATAATATGCCATTAACGCACAGCAATTCATCTTTAATTTCTATTGAGCAAGATAAAACAGACACGTCAGATAAAAATAGTGCAACGAAATCGACACCTATTAGTTTAATCGATCCAAGCATGCTACCCCTGCAACGAGCTAGTTTGGTTGAATCAGCGAATCCAATTGAACAAGTCAGGCCGGTTGAAGCGGTAACTTTTACGGAGAGAAATTTGTTGGTCCCCCAATATATTCATTTTATTTGGTTAGGTGGGCTAGAGCCAATTCACCAAGAGTATTTGCAAGCCTGGATCGCTGCCAATAATATTGAAATTTCTGATTATAGAATAAAATTATGGTATGACCCACAAGCACTGTTGTGTCAGGAACTTGGCAAGCAAATTAAACAATACGCTGCACGGGATCTGTTAGTTAATGAGGGTGCCTTTTTTGATAAAGTGATATTTTTACAAAATTTAGCCTATTCCTCTATCACCATCGCGATGACACGTGGCTTTACGTTTGATCAAGCGGTTATAGATTTTATCGAGCTTCATTTATCAGGATCGCGTCAATATTTTCTTGAGTTATTGGCAAAAAAACAGTATTCATATGAGCAGTTTGCTTATCGATTTAAGCAATACATCACGCTAGAAGATATTAATACGCGTGTATTTGGTTATAAAGAAGAGATTGAAAAAAGATACTATTACCAGGAGCTGGCATTACGGCAAAATTTAGCAGCAGCCTCTGATTTATTGCGTTTAAATATTCTCTTTAAGCATGGCGGCATCTATTTTGATATGGATCTGTTACCAGCCTGGCATAATAGCTTTTTAACTGATGAGCTACGCGCTGAAATTGCACGTATTCCGATTAAATCAGAGCGTGACCAAGTTCAATATGCCATCACTCAATTGGTATTTGACCATTTTCAGAAGGAGTTTCCAGCACGCATGCAGCTCAGTAAACAGAGTGATCACTATACTGATCATATTGCTGCAAGCGAAGCGCGTTATCCAGAGATTATTACGAAAATCCGTACAGAAATCGTTCAAAAAGTCCCCCATTTGTCCTCTTTTTTTTCACCCCTCTCTCTCCAGCTCTTGCCACAGCAAAGTCTAAAATTAGCAAGCTATGATCAACAAAATTTCAATAATAGCGCAATGGTTAGCCATCCAAATAATCTTTTATTGGCTTCAATTATGCAGCACATTACCAGCAATTATGTACGCTTAAACGATCATGGATTGGTGCATATTAATCATTATCAAGATGTCATTAATCTGTATCATTATAACCCTTACATCAAAGGAAATATGGCGCCAGAAGAAATTTTTTATCGTTGGGATGGATTGGTGAATCAGGCGAGCACATCGAGCGCTACTGTTAGAATAAGCGGTCCCCATGCTGTACAGACCGGCATAGAAAATTATCTTTCCCAACCAAATTTACCTCTTTTGCCTGCTCTATATAAAGAGCGATTTATTGATTTTAATTGGCATACTGAAGAGGATTTAGTGAGTAGCTGGTATGTAGAGCACAATCATCACAGTAGTAGTGCTTTGAATAAGTTAAGCCAACGCAGAACACATATTTTGAACCAGTTAGAAAAATTAGTCGGGGGGGAAACAGCGTTGTATCGTACTTTTAATACCTTATTAAATGATTTTGAGCAGCATAATGGTATCGAAAAAATTGAAACCGCTTTTTTATTGCTGGGTCAATTTAAACAGATTCCATTTAATGTCTTTGCTGACGATAAATTTAAATCAATGATCATGCTCAAAACAGAGATGGAGCAAATTTTATTTCAACCATTGAATGATGCAAAAAAAACACAAATTTTAGCGCTTGCAAAAAAGGAAACCCTTATTGCAGCAAAATTGTATCAAGTTGCTATTAATGAAAGATATGGATTACAAGCAGGATTAGGAGATTTTTTTTACTATTGGATTAAGCAAGATCCCTATTTGAAATTATTTCGTGGTGATCAGCATCTTTGGTATAAAAATAGTAACCCTCGTATTGCTCAAGCCAATTTTCATATTCCACTGGAAAGTGAATTTGAAAACTTTAAGCTACATTTGTCAACGGCACAATCCAAAGGCTTATTGCAGCGTGCTTATCTTGATGAGAGTAATCGGATTGTGCATCTTGATTATACTTATCAACAGTTGCAGGATTTATCTAGTGATGTTTATGTCTCGTTAGCACTTTTTGCATTAAAAAAAGAGATACAAAAGAAATATCCCCATCACCATAATCAAACCGAATTTTTGTTGCTAGAGAAATTTGCCAATCCAAATTATTTGCGCAAAATGTACTTAGCCCGTTTAAAAAATATTGAAGCCAACTATGATTCGCTGCAACAGATTCACACAATTTTAATCAATAGAAAATCTATTACTGCTGATATCAACCATAAAACAACCTTAGCATCATCGAAATCTGATAATGCTATTTTTAGGTTAATGCAGGCGTTGGTGCAACGCCCAGGGGTGGTGCTATATGATCATCCACAATATGAATTTACAACCATTAAGTTTTTAACGCGTAATATGGAAGCACTCAAAATAGCGGGTGTCACAGTGATTGCATTGCAAAATTTATCTGCTGGATCAGCGCAATCATTGCTGGATCAATTCATGGAAACTGGCGTTATGCAGCCAGAATTAACCGTATTAATTAAAAATCAGCCAATAGCCCCGCTACTAATGCAAGCACGTCAATATGGGATGAAAATTATCGCGGTTGATGATGGGTGTTCGGTGCCATTTCATGGTGCCATTGGGGAGTTTTACCAGCTGGCAGCTAAAAGTTACTCTGCTGAACAGCAGCTATTCAATTTAAGTTCGCAGGAAAAATTTATTCTGGTTGCACCAGTTGAAGTTAAACCAATGCAAAAAAGTGCGTTGCCACTCTCTTTTTCTATTGGTTATCGTTTTGATTTATCGCAATTTTTGGTTAATGAAAATGAGCAATTAAGTTGGGAAACCCCACCATGGTTAGCAAAATTAAAGCAGCATAATTTAACTGATTTATCAATATTGCAATTTAGTCGCTTAATGATTGGTTCTCTTCCACCGACGGCAGCAGAGGAGAATAGTTTATTTTTACGCATAAATAGTGTCTTAGAAACAGTAGCACAAATTGTTACTGGTGACCTTTTACCTACCAAGTTGACTGTGGAGCAGCGAATTATCCTGACAGATTTTTTTCATAATAAGGCTGGAGAATTTGATGTTCACCGATTATTGATGACTGTTTTTGATAAAAATAATTATCTTCGCTGGCGGCATATTGTTTATCAGTTGCAGCAATTTACCACGCTGCATGCTGATTTAAATACCATAAGTGGCCAAACAGCAGTAGCGCTCAGTTCAAGTTGGAATCAGTTTCAAATGAGTAGCAGCATTGCGCTCTCAATTATCGCGCATCAATCTCGACAAAACTATGTCACAATTAACAGTATTATGTCACCGCATGCCTTATACATAGGGGGGCCGCAACAGAGTAAAATCTATGCCGCGGCAGCGTTAGGCTTAACTTGGCTTCATGCACATCTGCAAGGAGAGGTCCAAATTGCTCATTTTTTTCGTGGCATTACAACCCATGCAAATCTTAATGAAAATAGAGTTAATCTACCGCTTTGCAATAATGATGAAGAGAATTTGCGCCAATTTGAGCAACTATTTGAGCAATTTCGCAATAGTTTAGTATTAAGAAACGATACCATTTTAAGCGCGCATTATAATAATTTTGATATATTACAAGTGCCAGGATGTTATCTTTTAGCAGCACAGAATCATGCTTTATTAATTTATACAATATATCAAGATGAATCATATCACTCTTATTTTTTCGATCCCAATGTGGGTGAGGTACATATTAGTTCTTCAAAAGAGAGCACTACCACAGAATCGTTACAAAAGTTATTAATGCTTTATCTCAATGAGAAAAATAGCTTAAACAAAAACCAAACACGGGGAGAGTTTTATGGTTTTAAAAAATCTTCACAGGGCTATAATTTTGATATTTACAAAATAAATGTTGATATGCTTAATGGTTTAACTGAGCTTTCTGTGTTACAAAATTTTTTAACACAATTTGTAAGCGAGCATACTCGTATTGGTACTTTACCAGAAGTAAAAATTGGTGACATTGCAATTCCTGCAACGACATTAGTTGAAATGGGTGCTTTGCTCGATGGAAAATCACTGCAACTTGATCAGATACTACAGCTCAACCAAAGTTTTCGTTTGAAACAGTTACGTTATGATATAGAAACATTAAATCGCTATTTTTTAATCCATGAACAAGATCCAATTGTCATAGAGCAAGCAAAAAATTTCATTACCGCACAATTTAATTTATTTAGTGACAGTGAACGTGCCATATTAAAACAGAGCAACCAGCATTCTCCCTCAACACCACAATCGCCTACTGCTGCAACAACCTCACAAATCAACGCTGCTTTATTAACAGCACAATGGTTATCTGCAAAAAATAGTAGTAACAGCATTATGCAAACCTTTACCCAGCGCGGCAATAAAGTGATGCAAGGATATAGCTATCTTCGTGAACTAATTGATATTTTTACTTATGGGCGTCTTTTAAATCAAAAAAATTTATCTCAGGAACGTAAAGCAATATTACGTTTTAATTATCAATTTTCCATCGCTTCTTTTGCTTCAAATATCGCCATAGATGTGACGCAATATGGTCTCTATAAATTTGGGCAAGCTTTACCTCGAATTTTTAATTACCACTCCCGTTTAGGGCGTATTGCGTTTAATAATAGTACAAAATTAGTGCGCTATGGCGGCCCAATTTTAGGTGCATTAAGTACCGGTTTTGATGTCTTTCAAGCCTATGATGCTTTTTCTAAATTAGGGCATACTGTTGAACTACAGCAGCGTCAGGATTTGATCGTTAATGGCTCGGTTTCTGTGATTGGTGCTGTTACTGGCATGTCAGTTGCCGTTGCTTTTGCCATTGGTGGAAAAGCGGCATTAGTAGCAGGACCAACGGGTTTAATTATTGGTGGTATTTTAGCGGTCGGCTCCCAATCATATGCAGCGGCAAGACAAATTCAAGAATTAAAAAAGTATATTAAATTAAATCATTTAGAAGTATTGGAGACAAGTTGGCGTGCTTTTTGGGGGCTAAATTTTAAAACAGAGATTCAAAATAAGTTAATGTACCAAATGGCACAAACAACGTTTCCAGTTGAGTATGAAAAAGTATTACGTGATAAAGCAGAATCGATACTTAATAGCGAGGGCACTGAAAAAAATATTTTTGTTTATCACTATAGTAAAAATAATTTTAAATTTAAGAGCAGCCATTATCAGAATCTACTATTGACAATGAATGTCTCTGGTAATTCACATCATCATAAAAATGTTATCTTAAAAGAAAAAATTTCTCAGAGCGAGCTTAAATCAGTCTTAATCGAGTGCAACGTGCCTTATCAAATCATGAAAAATGGGGATATAAAAATAATAAATAATACTAATGCATATCGTTACTCCTTAATTAATCATGATGAGATGTATGTATATCCTGCTGATATGAAAGGTGTGAATGATTTACTCGATACGAATGAAGTATTTAATAAATTATTTTCAATGCGTTCGCAGAAAATGAGCAATGAACTAAATTATGTTGTGCATCATAACAGCGCTCTACGTACTGTGTATCGTAAAAAATTTATTGAAATTGATTGGATTAATACCTATAAGCCGTTGAATGGTGCAGCGGCAAAAATTGCATTTTTTGATTTAGGGGATGGCGATGATACTGTTATTGGTTATAAATATTTAAAAAATATTTTTAAAGGGGGCAAAGGAATTAAAAAATATATTGGTGGTTATTATGCCGATGCGTTTTATTTAGTTGGTAATACAGTATCAGATTTTCCCAGTTTTTTTGATGGTGGTGCCTTCCCAAATTTTGATGGCAATAAAGATAATGACGTCATTATTGTGCAACACTCAGCAGCAGAAGAGATATTTCATCAGGGATATAATATCAATTTAATTGAAGGCACCGTTAGATATCGAAACCAAGCATCAATTATTGCGTATTTAGCCAATATAGAAAATATTTATGGGCATGCAAATACTAACGACCTTCTCATTGGGAATAATAATAATAATAGCATTAATGGGGTGGGGGGAAATGATGAAATTTGGGGATATGGAGGAGATGATGTTTTAGCGTTAATGTCAGGTATCATGCATGGCGGAGACGGGATAGATAATTTTATTGTGTTACAAAATGTGGCAAACCATGATGTTTCAGTCTCTATATCTGATGAGTGTGTCGAGATACCAAGTCACATTACGCTTGCATTTAATGCAGCCCAAATTAAAAGTTATTCTATTTATACCACATCACATAAATTTTATAACCTAAAAATTAGTTTGCTCAATAACAATGAGACAGTTACTGAACTCAATATTGAAAAAGTATTTATTCAGGATGAGGGAAATCCCTTATCCTTTCAAATGCATAATCAATTTGTAATTTCAACCAATGATGGCATCATTTTTACGCCAACCAAAGAGATGATTGTTGAGAAAAATGATGAGAAAAAGTCAATAATTAGCCCTACTTTTTGTGCGCAATATAGCCCAACACACGATAAACAGCGCAAATTATCGCCCCCATCACAAAGTATGAATACATCAATGTTTATGGGCAGCATGCAAAAAAATCGGTTGATACTTGCTGATTATGAATCAATTTTACCACAGAACACGCGCTTTCTCGGCGATGATACAATGTTTAACGATACTATCTATGGTGATGCCGGCAATAACCATTTTATTTCACGTGCAGGTAACGATAAATTGGTTGGCAGTTACGGGCATGATATTTATCAAATTGAATATCCTCACCCTACCGGTCTCATCGAAAAACGCGAAATTATTATTGATAATTTTGATGATCATCCTACACCAACCCCTGATTTAATACTGCTACCTTTTGAAATAGCACATTTTACGATTATTACAATTTTAGATAACAATGACATTCTTTTGAGCAGTAGTCTTGAAGAAAATTTCCCCTTACGCATTCGGATAAAGCGTTTTAAGCAAAGTGAAGCCTACCGTCATATTTTCCTCTTAGATAGTGAAAATAATATTTATACCCTTGATTGTGATGTTGACGGCAGACCCTATATAGGACAATCAAATTTAGAAATAGAACCAACCATCAATAGTGATTTATTAATTCTTAGCGATGCAAATGGACATCGTATTTCTAAAAGTTCTTTTTCAGCGTCAGAGGGGGCAGATACGGTCATTGATCAACGTAATGTACAAACTTCGCTGTATGGTGATGTTGGCGAAGATATTTTAATCAATAGTTCATCAGTGGGTAAAAAATTGCATGGGGGTGCCGGTGACGATCAACTTTTTGGTAGTCACGCAAATGATTGGTTATATGGAGGAACAGGTCAAGATTATCTTGCAGGGGGAGCGGGCAATGATACTTATTTTTTTAGTAAAGGAGATGGTAAAAAAATCATTGACGATAGCGAGGGCGAAGCAGATATTATCCATTTTAGCGACACCATTACCGCGGCAGATATTGAACTATTTTTGGTGGATAAAGATTTAGTGATTCAGCTGCATCAACAAAAAGAGGATTCTATTACTATAAAAAATCATGCTATTTCCGCAAACCAGCAAATTGAAAAGTTAGCTTTATATAATTCAATTACTGATAAAATAGATGAAGTTGATATATCACAATTTATATTGACAGATACAATGTCAACAATTCATTCCAAAATGTCCCCCCCTTTCGTACCATTCATGAACAAAAACTACCCATCATTATCATCAAATTGGTTAATTAGAACGCGGGGCAGAAGTTAAGCGCACAAATTATTCTAGTTGATAACTTTATTATTAAATAGAGCGATAAACAAAATACTAAATATAAATGTGAATATAATTTGTTATTTTTATATATAAATAATTAAATATTTATATGTGTATTTGTTATAGCAAGCAATAAAGATAGTAAAGGTATTTTATTATTAACCGCTCTATTTTAATTATTACTATTTATTAAATAATAGTGTCATTGTGCCTTTATTATTTTTTACCTGCTTTACGTTCTAAATCCTCTTTCTGATGGTTTTTAACATTTTTTTGATGATCCATCGATGAACAATTACCTGATTTATTCATAATAACCTCGCTAACAGAGTAAAATAAAATTTCATGACAAACAACTTTTTAACTTTACTGCATATATTGATTTAAAAAATCAATATAATATATTTATAGTATTTTATTTATAATAATACAAACTTTATCAAAACTATTTACATAAATATTCATTCATTTACATAATAGTTAAAATCATTTTATAATAATTTTTTATTAAATAACTTATTACTTAATATTTATATTTGTTTGTCTATTATGTTAACAGTGAGCTAGAATATAAATGTAATACTTTTTTTATTTTTACAAAAAATCTTGGAGAAATAATTATAATTCATATAAATATAAATATAAACATAAAGTATTTAAATAAAGGACTTACTACTTTAGCAATGGAGGTTTTATATGCTATTTCGAGTGTATACATTTTTTTTACGCATTATCTTATTTCCCTTTTGTATGATGTTTATCGCACAGTCAGCTATCTCTCATCAGAATCAATTCCACACAACAATAACATTTACTGGGCAAATAGTTGCAAGCAATTGTGTATTTGATAAAACTCCCGACATTGCCTTTGACCAAATTACAACGGAAAAGGTGTTTAATAGAAAGGCAAAAAAAGATTTTTCGCTCTCATTGGAACAGTGTCCCAATGCTGAAGTTACTTTAGTTTTTAATGATTTAAATAATGAAATGGGCATGGTTTCTATAACTAAAGATGATGGCAGACTCATTTCTGACTCTAACATTAAGTTACAATTGTATTACAAACCCACTACTGGTGAATCTCTTCCCATTGCGTTTGGTGACCCAAAAATCTATCAGCTCTCTCGCTCATCACCACAACTGCAATTTGAAGCAATTTTGCTTCCCCATGATAAGAAAAAAAATATCATTACTGGGAGCATCAATAAAACGGTTAGTGTTCAAATAACAAATCAATAACGATTAGTCACTTTTTAACGATTGAATAGGCACCCTCTATGAAGGTGCCTTTTTTATCACTAAATTTGCCAATAATTAAAATAAATATTAATTAGCCTTATTGAGCGTTAGTAACATAAGGTAATAGTCAATAAATACTGCAATTTTTTAAAAATTTTTAGCTTTTTTGTTAAATTTATACCATTTCTTTTTTTTAATTTTTCAATAATCGTGTCAATTTTTTTAATACACAAGCAGCATGAATTTTGTCAGTACAATTAAAAAAAGTGCTGAACATCATAAATCTAAGTTTTATAAACGATATAATTGTATTTTTAAGTTTTTTAAATTACATTTATTAAATCTATGCATTGATTTAATCAAATATATAAATATAATATCAACAGATGATAATATGTATTTTGTTTTATCATTATAAGTTTTTATTAAATATCAAATTAAAATAAAAAATTAAGGATTCATATGTTATTCAAGAAACAAAGATTAGCATTTGCTATGAGTATTTTAGGGTTAGGAATGATCTCTTTACCGTTCTATGCGAATAATTCGTTTGCTGATGCTGCTAGCGGCACGCATAGCGTTCCAAAAGAGATAACCTTTTCTGGTACCGTTAGGAAAACAACTTGTACAGTAAGCACTCCGCCAATTATAACTGTTGATAGCACCATCAATATGGGTGAGGCTACCGTTAATCAGCCTTTAGATAAAGAGTTTACGCTTAATGTCAGTAACTGTAATAGCTCTAAAGTCAAGCTTAAGTTCACACCACCAACAGAAAATGGTGTTGCGGAAAATGCAGTTTATAAAGATGATAATACGGTTTATAGGGGAGTAACTTTAAATATTGGGAGCAAAAAATTAGACGGATCTATGGATGTTATAAGGTACAGTACAGAGATAGAATATCAATTTACCGCTAGCACGGTTGAAGAAAAAAAAGAACCTCTTACTTTTATTGCAAGATTAACTATACCAGAGGATATAGCTGATTTTGGAACGTTCAGAAAAGTAGTAACGGTTGAAGCTAGCTATCCATAAAAGTTGATCTTAATTTAAAATTAATTATTAAAAAAATTAGCAAGTAATAAATATTAACTTTTTAAAATTTAATTAGTATGAATTTCTTATATTTAAAAGTTATTTTATAAATTCAATAAAATCTCAATAATATTTAATAATAAAAATAATATTCAATGATTAAATATTATTTTTATTTTAATTTTTTTATACAGATAGTATCTCTTTATTTAAACTATTTATAAAAAGGTTCGTATGCAAAAAAAAATAAAACAAATGTTTTTTTATAGCACAATGTTTTTTTTATTACTGTTTGTAAAATTTTCTTGCGCTAATGATCAATTACAAGAGTGTAAGCCAAAAGAAAATTTTATTCACTTCAATTCATCAGATGTAATATTATTTCCGGGAAATAGAAAGGATTTTAATTTCTTTGATATAATCTTTCAACACTGTAATAACAAGAGATTAGAAGTAAAAGCAGATCAACATATTGTCATATTAAAAGCAGTTAACGATCCTACTAAAACATTAACAATGATGCCAGCGCTAGCTATAGAGCAATTAGATACAAAAAACAACAGCGTCAGTCCGGGACGTCTTTTATCAACAGTAGAAGAGGGTGTTTTCATATCAGAAGATAACATTATGAAGCTGGCTCTAAGTATTAATCCTTCTTCTGAAGACACGCTAAAGTCTATTTATCCTGGTCAATACAAGGGGTCATTTAATTTGCTTATTACTATGCCAAAATCTGATTCAAAAGGAGCGTCAACGGAAGTTGAAGAAACAACAACGTTGGCTGTAAATATTGATATTACAATCATCCAGTCTACTTGTAGCATATCCATAAATAAGCCACAGTTATTTGATAATACTGATAATACGTATTTTTATAACATAGATTTTGGTGAAATTAGTTTAAATGATACTAACTTGCCTAATGCAGTAATTTCAAGTGAAAATTTTGATATTACATTTAATAAATGTGCATATAGTCATCCTACTGTCACATTTGAATCAATTTTAAAACAAGATTTTATTGAGACAATCAATAAAGATAATAAAAAACACGCAGGACTAAATATAAAACTTAAAATATTAAATAACGGAAACGGAAATAACGGCTACATTAACTTTAATACCCCTATAACTGTTAACAACCCGGGCGATTTTAAAAAATTAAACATAAAAGCTGATTTAATAAAAGCTAATAATAATATAATACCAGGAGAATTCGAGGCGAATACTACTGTTACCTTTAATTACTTATAATACCAGGATAATTTAAAATTAGGATTATTGTTTTTTTATTAACTATAATAATATAAAGCATGAAAATAAAAAAATATAACAATAAAAGATTAAAGCTTATTTTTATTCTTACTTTTAATTTGTTTTATTTAAATAACACTGTTGCAGTTGAATTTGATAGTAATTTAATAAAAAACAATGTGGATAAAAATATTGATTTATCTGCCTTTGAGCAGGAAGATTATATATTACCAGGCAATTACTTGCTCAATATAAATTTAAATAAAATGCAATTATTTAATTGGGAGATTGAGTATAGAGAACAAGATGATATTAAAAGTGTAACTCCCTGTTTACCGCCCGCATTAGTGAACAACTTACCTTTAACGAAAGAGGCAAAAAAGTTTCTATACTTAACAGAAAACGCATCATGTGTTGATCTGTTAGCGATTCCAGGAACAAGTATTGATAAGCGGATTAATCGCGGTATCTTAAATATTACTATTCCAAAAATATTTTTAACGCATCATGATCCTAATTGGATACCAATAGAGAGGTGGGATCATGGGATTGCGGGTTTAATGCTAGATTATTCTTTAACTAGTTATTGGAATAAAGCAAATGATGCTACGCTTTCAAGTTATGGAAAAATTGGCTTTAATTGGGATGCGTGGCGTTTTCGTAGTAGTTATAACTTCAATTATCACATGCTTAACAATATTATAAATAATGCTCCGCACGCTTTTACTGGCGCTTGGCACGATTTCTATTTTTTTCGTCCTTTGCCTCATCAAGCGGCCGATCTTTTTTTAGGACAATTAAATATTAACAATCGCACTTTAGAAGATGGAGGGAGTCTTCCGTTTGTTGGTATAGCATTGAATAATCAGTCAGCAATGCTCCCCCCCTCACGTCGTGGTTATTCGCCAGAAGTTCGCGGTGTTGCTAACAGCTATGCGATAGTATCGTTGCAAAGAGATAATCGTGTATTTTATGAGACAACAGTGCCGCCTGGGCCTTTTGTGCTGCGTGATTTACCTAATTATTTTACCGGAAAATTCACAGTGGTGTTGACAGAACAGGATGGAACCAAGCGTAGCTGGCAAGTGACTGGCTTTTCTGCTTACAATTTAGCCAGACCTGGTACATTAAATTACAATGTAGCATTAGGATTATTACGCAATAATAACGCTTACAAAGATTTGATAATGTCTGGAGATTTTCAACTCGGTATAGCCAATAATTGGACTTTGGGTTTCTCTGGCATTGGAACTACTCAAGGAGATGCGATAGTAGGAGTCAATTCTGTTCATGATTTTAATCAATTTGGTAATCTCTATTTTACCATGAAAAGTGCGCTGCTGAGTGCTTTATCTTCACCATCTATCCTAGGTCAATCCTATAATGCGACCTATAACACAACAATTCCGATTGTTAATGCTGGATTACTGCTATCAGCAGCACATTTTACAAAAAATTATCGCCCATTTTCTACTATAACTAGTACCGAGCCATCCTCATTACCATTACAACAAAGCAAGCAACGTGTACAAAATGAGTATAAAATAAAATTAAACAAATCCTTTTTTAATGAGCATAACTGGCTTAAATTTAACGTAAATACAGCTTACCGTTATACTACTAATTGGTCTAATACAACACAGCAGTGGTACGATATTAATCTATCAAAAAGCATGAATATAAAAGAGTTGTTAGATTTAAGTATTAATGTTAATGCCACAAAATCATTATCAGAGAAAAAATGTAGTAACAATGATTCATGTTTATATTACTCTTTGTCCGTTAACTTAGCGATACCATTATCACCATATAATAATGCCAGTTATGCGACTTCATATAATGAGCAAGGTAGAGGTAATCACAGCATACGTTATTCAGGTCGTGATAAAGATGGTGCACGTAATTGGTCGTTGGGGGCACAAGGTTTAGCAACTTCCACACCTACTTTAAACGGTAACTATTCAGAAAATACTCCTTTCGGTAGTATGAGTTTGTCTCCCTATATTACGAGCAATAACGCGTCGTTACGGGCACAATTAAATGGGGGATTTACTATTACAAAACATGGTTTTGCCTTTCATCGTAGCAGCGATCTAACTAGCCCCCGTTTTCTCCTTGATACTAATGGTGTCTCCAATATTTCTCTCAATCAAAATCAAGCAAAAAGTAATCTGTTTGGCTTTGCGGTGCTACCAAGTGTGACTAGTTATAGCAAAAGCAAAGCAAAAATAGATATGAATAAATTACCACCAGAAGTAGAAGTGAATGATGCAATTATAGAAAAAGTTTTGACGGCCGGTGCCATTGGTTATCATCGTTTTAAGGTAAAAAGTGGGAAGCAGGTGTTAGCGACTATCACTATGCCAGATGGCACTGCACCCCCTTTTGGCGCGCTAATATTTGATGAAAATAGTGAAGAAATTGCCACTATTAGCGATAACGGTTTAGCTTACCTTGCCGGTATTAAGCCAGCCAGTAAATTAACCATCTCTTGGAAAGGAAAAAAACAGTGTGAGCTGGTACTACCTGCAAAAATGGAAAATTTAGATAATATTAACTTAATTTGCTCAGTAGTGAATAATAAGTAATAGCTCATTATTTATTTAATGATAAAAGACAAAAACGAGGAGAAGCAGAATGTTTAAGATAGTCAATATATTGATTCTATTATTAATTTCATCAGTAACACCCAATGCGTTAGCCTCACTGCAACTTAATCGTACGCGATTAATTTTTCCAAGTACTGAAAATAGTGTCACGCTAGAGATTAGTAATTTAAGTGAAGATATGCCTTTTTTAGCACAAGTATGGCTTGAAAACGAGCAACATCAACAGATAAAACAACCGCTGGCTGTGGTGCCGCCAATACAACGTATTAATCCAAAAGAGAAAAATGTATTGCGTGTGATCAAATTAAAAGAAGCAAAACAATTACCTCATGATAGAGAATCAATTTTTTATCTATCCATGCTGCAAATTCCACCTAAACAAGATAAAAAAGATGCATTACAGCTCATTTTTCAAACACAAATCAAGGTATTTTATCGTCCTGAAAAGGTGATCTCTGCATTGAAAAATGCAGATCAGAAAATAACCGTTATCAGTGATAATAAAAAAATCACAATAAATAATCCAACACCTTTTTATTTCACTATTAGTAAAATAGGGATTGATCAAGAAGCAAAAAATGGCTTGAGTGGCTTTAATAGCACAATGATTGCCCCATTTGGGCAGCATACCGTTATGCTACAAGAGAAGCTTCCTCAGCAATTTTTTATATTTTATATGAATGATTATGGTGGTGAAAATGCACTTAAATTAGGTTGTAATAGTACGCAGCAGTGTAGTGTTATCAAAAAATAATAAGTGTAGTTACTTGCATTTAAAACAGTTATAAAGACAACTCAACAGTAGAGGGTTGAGTGAATAGTGGCGAATAAATCAAAAAATCAGCTGTGGTACTATTCGTTGCTATTGAAATATTATATAACGTTGCAATGCGCAGCAGCGCTTTTACATCAGGATCATGCGGAACAGGATTGAGTGGGTCCCAAAAAAAAATCAGCATATCTATCTTTTTTTCAGCAATATAAGCGCCCACTTGTTGATCACCACCTAAGGGGCCGCTCAGCAGCAAATTAATCGCAAGTGTGCTGTTTTGTATTAATAATTGACCAGTAGAATTGGTTGCATATAGCTGATGGTGTTGCAATCTATTTTGCTCTTTTTTTACCCATGCTAATAACACTGTTTTATAATTATCGTGTGCAATTAAAGCAATCCGTTTTTTTGCTGGTAATGTATGCGTGCTAATTTTAGGCATATGCTTTTCCAATGTATCGCGTGAAATTGAGTTGAGCTATAAAAAGTTTATTTTAGTGATGTAAAAAAATAAAAAATATATCGCTTTTTTATTTCCTAATATAAAAGATGTTAAGCAGAATTGAGTTTTGAGTATGGTTTTGATGTGCGATACTCAATTTTTATTTAGGTTCTTTCTCTCCCTTATACTTTTCAAGTTCGTTTGTGCCATTGAGTATATCACTATTTTTCTTCATTTTTTTTTATCAAAAGCAAAAATTTATTATCCTGCGCAAGCATTGTGCTTTATTTATATACAGTTAGTTGGTTTTGGTAATCCCGCTATCTTTGCAATGTTTAATGCAGGGCTACCAGAGAAGAGCGTATAAAGCATGCGGCTATTAATAGTGGGAAGAGATTGGGTAACTGAGACTGATCTCTTTTCTAATCCTTTTAGCAAAAGACGCATTGAAGGTGACAATTGAAATTGCTGATAAAATTGACGAGCAAAATTTATGATATCCCAATGTGTAGCGGTCATTATAATATTCTCCTGTGCCGCAATACGCAATGCGACCGCTTCTGACCAATCTTGCATACTTAATAAATAGCCATCAGCATCAGTCATGATCATTTTTTTGTCTATTGTGAACATATTTATCTGCTTCCCCAGTTCAACGCTTATTTTAAAAATAGTATAAAGTGTAATCTAAAAATTACGTGACTGCATACAGAATACTTTTTTTATCCAATATCATTAATTTGCACTTTACAAGTTTTCCAGCTTTGTTTATATTAACTGCCTTATGGAGAGATGGCCGAGTGGTTTAAGGCAACGGTCTTGAAAACCGTCGACGGGCAACTGTCCGTGAGTTCGAATCTCACTCTCTCCGCCACCACACTTGTTACTTCCTCTAAAATACATAAGCACAAATTTCACTAACATTGTTTTAAACTTAAATATACACCCATAAGAATATCTCGTTTTTTTTACTATACTTCCTCTCTAGCATAAATTTTCACTTTAAAATTTTATCTGCAAATAAGATAGTAGATCCTTTACTTAATCGAATATCCTAACAAATACAACGACTATCCCCCCCTTTTTAAAAAAACATTCAACAGGCAAACCTTATTATCAGGTGAATACCTGATAGCTAACTAATACAAATTTATTTATATTTTTATTATTAAAAATTAAGGGGATCTGGTAATGAAAGCTGAACATAATATAAATAATTACTGCAAAAGTTTTAAGCATTATAACCAAAAACAAATTGATGATTTAATCGTTAAAGAGCAGAGAGCGGAGATTAGTAGAACAACAGGACAAGCATTCGTCGATATCTTCATCAATATTCTGAAAGGATTTGGTTTTCCGATCAAAACCTATAAAGATGGGATTAATACACTGTATAAGCTGATACATGATGAGGGTGGTGAACCGAGTGAACATGCAAATAATTGGAGCAACAAAGAAGATTACGTATTGAGCAAAAAATTAAAATTTCTTCTAAAATTAAAAGAGATGGAAACAAATGCACAAAAAGAGCAAGGGCTTGAAAAAGCACATTGTACTTCGCTATTTGATTTCAATTTAGAAAAGTCAGATTTACAGCCAATAAAAAATTGCCGTTGGAGCTTGGATATGCCTTTGGAGTATCGAGAGGTAATAGAAAAAATAAAGATAGTATTAGAGGATCAAAATAAAATAGCATCAGATATAGAGATCACTGAAGCATTTTTACAAGCCTTAGAAGAAAATAAAATTTTTGAAAAAAATTGCAATGAAATATATGAAAATATGTATAGCTTCCTTGATCGTGATAAATACTTTGATGCTGTAGACTCATTTGAGGAATCAGATGCTGTTAAAGATATAAAAACTCCTAATGATTTATATAATAAAATGGTAGATATTAGATGTGACAAAAAAGAAAGTTTGGATGTGCTAATTAACCACTTAATGCTATCTCCAACGTTTGTTTTAGCGCTTAAATTAGATGTTGATTCGATATTCAATGATATTTCCAGTAAGATTAAAAGTGATAGGTTGTCGAGCGGGCGTGCCGGTTTAGAGCCCGACGAGAAGTTTTTCACTGACAAGTTATGCCTGGCCTTAAAGATGTCCCTAGATTTTTCTTCCATAAAATTTAGAGCACAAAACAATGGAAATATTGATCAATATGTTGCTTGTTTTAAACATTTCAAAGACGATAATTTAATAGAAATACCTATCACGAACATAAACATTTTAGCACCGCATCATTGTATGGAACAAGATTCACTAAGTGAGAGTTTAAAGTATAAGGAAGTGATTATTCCATTTATATTGCCTGAAAAATTTGATTTTCTGAAAAATAAAGTTTATAAAAATCCTGCTAATCCTCTTTTTTCTCCTAATCACTACATGTTTAATGATGAGCTATCGGGATTAGCTGAAGTTAACATAAATATGCCAAAGAAGGATAGCAAGTTAGATAATTTAACTGAAAAGGAAAAGTACTATGAAAATTTTTTGCATTGCATTCAAATCAAAAACAATCATTTAGAGACAGATGATAAAATTGTTGAGTTGGCTGATAAAGCACCTGTCTATACGAGGGCTCTCCTAAAAATAGGTAAAACTAAATCTTCCGCACTAGCGTACACAAAAGAAATATGCAATATGGAAATTAAGCATGTTTTTATCGACGTAATAAAATAGAAAAGTAATAAACAGCTGCAATAGGCTTTCTGGCAAAATTGAAAAGGAAATAAATTGCTAATATTAATGCAAACAGAGGACCGGTTTGCATTAACTTTTTTGTGAAAAAAAAATCACTTCATCACACGATTAAATGTGACAGTCAGTCATATTTCTATAGTGAAAAATAGATTTCATCATCGAACAATAATTATTTTTTAGTGATTCGCGCTGATTTTATTCTTACAAAATTTATTTTAAGAGGTACATTATGGTTGCCTTCAAAAAAATAAATTTCCCTGCATGCAATACCTTTTACTTAATATCAATCTCCTTTAAATAAGCTCTCAGTAACACTGGAAAAATAGATAAAAATAATATATTCAGGTGAATACCTGATGTTATAACAGTATAAATATTAATACTATTCTCTAATGCATTTAATATTTATATAAAAACATAGGATATATTAACAATGAATATTGCCAATAATGTAAACAATTACTATAAATCTGCTAAGAGTTATAATCAAAAGCAAATAGATAATTTAGTCGTTAAAGAGAAGAGAGAGGAGATTAGTAGAACCACAGGACAAAAATTTGTTGATTTTTTTATTAGTATGCTTAAGAAATTTGGTTATCCGATTAAAAGTTATAAAGAGGGAATTGAGGTACTTCATCAGTTCATACATGAGGATAGTGAAACTGCTCATGATTGGCATAACCAGGAAGATTATGCGCTCTTTAAAAAAATTAATTTTCTTCTAAAATTAAAAGAGATGGAAACAAATGAACAAGAGGCACAAGGACTCAAAGAAGAAAATTATAATTCACTATTTGATCTTAATTTAACAAAATCAGATTTACAGCCAATAAAAGATTGCCGTTGGAGATTAGATATTCCCCAGAAGCATTTCAAATTAATAGCAGAGTGCTATGAAACAATAAGTAAAGGTCTATTAAATAATGAATACTCACGTTCTGAGGTGGAATCAGTAAAAGAGATTAAATTGGCTAGAGCATTTTTGAATGCATTAATCGCGTATAAAGATGCGCCTGAAGAGCAAGAATTAAGGATTAAAGAATATATTCTTAATGCAATAAAAGCTAATAGTGAAACTGCTGAGAAAAACACCTCTCTTGCTGGCAAGCAGGTTCAGGATTGTCAAGATGCTAATTTGTTAGCAACATTAAGTGTACCAGCATCATCAGCAGTATCTGAAACGATTCAAGTGGAAGTAGAGAAAAAATCATTATTAAAAGATAAGCAGATAAATTTATTGGCTGATATTGAAAAACCAGCGTTTTTTAAGCCTCAAAAAACACACATAACACGCGTGTCAAAAATTGATGAAGCTTCAAATTTACCAGACTCTGAGCATGTTAAAGAAGTTAAATTGAAATTAGCAAGAAAGATCTCTGCCATTGATAATAAGCAGCCTGTCACTGAAGGTAATCAGTTAGCAGCATCAAATCATGCTGAACTTAATCAGCTCGCGCCGTTAGTAAGTATTGAAGCTATGAAGCATTCAGAGGCGCAAAGCAGTGCTCTAAGCAGTGAACATAAATCTGAAAAATTTGAGAAAGCAATAGTAGCCTTGCCAGATAGTCATGACAGTGTAGAAAGTAATGCGCATTCGCCAAGTGATACAGTAAAGGAGGAGGGTTTTGTTAATAGTGCGCCAACAAACATACCTCAAAACAAAAGTAATAGCATATTGAAAAAATTAGCTTTTCCGCTAAAAAAAACAACATCTTTATCAAAAAGCAGTAAAATTGTCAGCAATCTACCCCAAGCT
Source organism: Halotydeus destructor (assembly GCA_022750525.1). Taxonomy (NCBI): domain Eukaryota; kingdom Metazoa; phylum Arthropoda; class Arachnida; order Trombidiformes; family Penthaleidae; genus Halotydeus; species Halotydeus destructor. The sequence goes on from JAIUWE010000036.1 coordinate 29,848, forward strand.
TTTATTAAGCACCCAACCTTTGCATTGGCGCTGATGCTAAATCTGCCTGAACAAGCGCTTCCTTTAAAATTTGTATCTATGGGGTTAGCGCCGCAAACAAGTGAGAATGCTGGGCAGTATGTTGCCTACGTTAAAACAAAAAAGAGTAGTGATAAAGATCGCTTACAAGAAATACCAATCACGAAGTTAACTTTATTATCACCTCAACACTTTACAAAAAAAACAGAAGAGAACAAATCTTTAACAGATGGATTAGATCAGTATGATCTCGTTGTTTCATTTAAGTTACCTGATTCGCTCAAATTTTTGGATGGTAGTACCTCAAATGAAAACACTGAAGAAACACGCAAAATATTTTCTCAACTCAGCAATAAACTAGGTTTTTCTAAGTTATTGGAAAATGGAAAAGCAGAGATATCTTTAGTAAACGAGCTCAACGTGAGCGGTCGTGAGACGATAAAAAATATTAGTAATGTTAATGAGATTAGTATAGACGCGTTATTTGATAGTTATCACAAGCAAAATGAAGTTTCGCAAAATCTAACCAGCAAGGAGAGCGATGCGGGACAAGAAGCAAATTTTACAGATCCCTTAATGCTGATTTTTTTGAAATTTATTGCTGAAAGCAGCATTAAAGGTAAAAAATTAGAAATAGCGCCCGCTTTTATTAATAACGTAGTTAATTTGATGATCAAAGAAGAGGCAAAACCAACCACTATGGAAAAATCGACAAAAGTACTTTCACAATCAATTCCTGATATCAGCAAGGAAGAGCTAAAAACACTTTTAAAATCACTCACAACAATGAAAATAAAAGACACATTTATTAATAATTAAATCTCAGCAATTAAAAAAGTAAGCTAAAATTCGTCATATCCCGGGAAATAGCAATACCAGCACTATCTAACAATAAAATTCATGTATAAATTGATCTGATCGCCAATATTATTGGCGATCAGTTTATTTGCTGATTATCAACCTCAACTAATCGACCAATCCTCTCTTATAATGACTCACTATTTAATCCTTTTAATGAAAATGTTGTTTAAAAAATAGGTAACTATTTTTATTTAATCATGCCAGATAGTGAATACTTTTATTTATCTCTTTTTAACATTGGGATAGCTCATCAGGTGCAGCGAGATAAGGAAAATCACTTTGTAACAGCTTAATAATAGCTGATATTGCAGCGTTATCTTTTGCAATAAGTAGTAGCGTATCATCCCCTGCGATGGTGCCTAAAATAGGTCTATTTTTATCAGCTGATAAATAAGAGACATATTTTTGATCTAAAAAAAAGGCGAGGCTATTTGCATTGCCAGGATGTGTTTTCAGCACAATCAGGCCAAATTCTGAAATTTGCATCTCTAACACAATAGGCAAATAGGGTGAGCTATCGCTGATAATTTTGTAACATCCCCTAACCTTGGCAATATTGAGTTTTTTTAGATATCTCGATAGTGTTGCTTGTGGAACAGCATACCCTTTTTCAGCTAAATAACCTTGTAACTCGCTTTGTTCTTGAATGGTAAACTTTTTTACCAGCATTAAAATATGTCCATCAATCTCTTTTTCTTTACTCATGCGCTTGTTTTTTTGGATTTAAATTCAATATATAGTCAATTTTACTCAATAAATGCTTGACTAGTCAAATTTAATTGTATATATATTCAATAAATAAACAAATAAATAATTTTGGAAAAATGATGAAAAATAAATTTTCAATGATTTTAGCGATATCTTTATTAATTTTATCTGGGTGCAGTGATGATGATAAAGCAAACGATAAACTCTATTTTGCAACTGCTGCACAATATCCTCCTTTTGAATATCAAGTAAAAGGTGAGCTGCGTGGATTTGATATTGAGCTGGCAGGAATGATTGCACAAGCACTCGGTAAAACTGCAGAGTTTAAAGATATGCAATTTAGTAGTGTACTTGTTGCGGTACAAAATGAGATGGTAGATGCGGCAATTGCAACAATTACTGTTACTGAAGCGAGAAAGAAAATATTTGATTTTTCTCAACCTTACTATGTAGAGAAAATGGTAGTTGTTTCTCGTAAAAATGCCCCTATCACAACGCGATCAGCGCTTTCAGGTAAAAAAATTGCCTGCCAACTTGGTACCACGATGGAAATATGGTTAAAAACACACCTAAAAACAGCAGAAATTGTTACAGTTGATACCAATCCCCAGGCAATAGAAACGTTAAAAGCAGGCCATGTTGATGCGGTATTGATTGATGCAATGCAAGCGATTGAATTTGTCAAAAAAAATCCTCAATTGCAGTATCACGCTATTGGTTTGGCTGATAGTGGTTATGCCATCGCTTTTAAAAAAGGCTCCCCTTTAACTGCACAAGTTAATAAAGCGTTACAACACTTAGAGAGCAAAGGAGCAATTGCACAATTAAAGAAAAAATATTTGGAGCTTGAATAAATCATGGAAGTTTTATTAAGCAATATTTTTTTTATTGGTAAAGGAATCATTATCACGCTACAACTTTTATTAGGCGGTATTGCAGTCGGTATGGTGCTAGGATTATCAGCGGCCATTATTCGGTATCAGAAAAAAATAGTTTCTTTGATCAATATCATGATTTCGATTATTAGAGGCACGCCGCTCATTTTACAGCTCGCTTTTGTCTATTTTGTGATACCAGAACTGTTATCCATCAAATTAAGTATGATGACTGCCGGAATTATTACCTTTGGATTGAATAGCGCTGCTTATGTTGCGGAGATTTTACGTGCCGGCATTGAAAATATACCAAAAGGGCAATTTGAAGCAGCACAAACACTCAATATTTCTACTTACGCGATGTGGAAAGATATTATTTTGCCACAGGTAATGAGAAATATATTACCAGCAATTATTAGTGAATTAATTACTTTGTTAAAAGAGACCGCGCTTATCGCCACCATTGGTGGTATGGATTTGATGCGTTCAGCACAAACCATTGCGGCTGAGCAGTTTGTTTACTTCATGCCGCTCTGTATTGCTGGTGCATACTACTATGTGATGGTACTGATATTTGAGTATTGTGGAAAGTTAATAGAGCGGAAATGGGCATATGTTAAAAATTAAGCAGCTGTTTAAAAGCTATCAGGATCAAGCGATTTTGAAAAATATTAATTTAACCATCGAAGCGCAAAAAGTTATTGGTTTAGCTGGGCCCTCTGGTAGTGGAAAATCAACACTATTACGCTGTATACAAAAATTAGAAACGATTGATTCAGGCGCAATTATTTGTCATCACCAGACAGGGTTTATGTTTCAAGATTTTCAGCTCTTTCCCCATATGACAGTGATGCAAAATCTTGTTTATGCACCCCGTTTAAATAGTGCAGCAGGAGTGGAAGAGAGGGCTATTGAGATGTTAGCAAAGTTGAGTATTGCCAATAAAGCTGATTGCTATCCTTGTCAACTCTCTGGAGGCCAAAAACAGCGTGTCGCTTTAGCGCGTAGTTTGATGATGGAGCCAGCCATCCTACTATGCGATGAACCAACTTCAGGATTAGATATTGCTGCAATTACAGAAGTGGTCGATTTATTGCAGTCAGTAAAAAAAATGGGCATTACAATGATAGTCGCTTCTCATGATTTAAATTTTCTTGTACAAATTGCAAACAGGATTATTTTACTGAAATCTGGTGGCATTATCGTTGATATTGAACCAGCAGCAACAGAGGATCCAATCACTCTATTACAAAAATTTTATTAAACAAGAAGAGTAGATAATGAAAAAAATAGTAGTGGCTTATTCGGGGGGATTAGATACCTCTATTATGATTGCCTGGCTAAAAGCACATTATTATCAACATGAAATTATTACCGTTACTGTTGATGTAGGGCAACAAGAGGATTTCAACGAAATACGTCAAAAAGCGTTGAAAAGTGGTGCCAGCAAAGCCTATATCATCGATGCCAAAGCAGCCTTTATTGCTGATTATTTGTGGCCGCTGGTGAGGTCAGGTGCACTCTATGAAGAGCAATATATTTTGGGCACCATTTCCAGACCCTTGATCGCCGCGAAAATGATTGAAATTGCTTTACAAGAGGACGCCACTTATATTGCCCACGGCGCAACAGGAAAAGGGAATGATCAAGTACGCTTTGAGCATGCTATTCAGGCATTAGCGCCCCATTTAACTGTGATAGCACCTTGGCGAACCTGGGAAATAAAATCGCGCCAAGATGCGATAAACTATGCTATTGCACATGATATTGACATACCAGTAACACCAAAATCGCCCTATTCAAGAGATCAAAATATTTGGTACATTTCTCATGAAGGCGGCATATTAGAGGATATTAAGCAACCTGCGCCAGATGATCTATTGTTGATGACGACACCTTTATCGCAAACTCCTAATGAGGGTGAGATAGTCATAATTGAGTTTAAACAGGGCATTCCTATTGCTTTAAATGGCAAGCAAACCTCAGCTATTACACTGTTGTCAAATTTAAACCAATTAGCTGGGCAGCATGGCATTGGTATTGCTGATATTATTGAGAGCCGATTAGTTGGTATGAAAATTCGGGGTGTGTATGAAGCGCCGGCAGCAGCCGTACTATATAAAGCACACCAGCTTCTTGAAAATGTCTGTTTAGATAGAGAGATGCTGGCGCTGAAACAGTCACTTAAGCAGAAATATGCCAATATTATTTATAACGGCCAATGGTTTATGCATAGTCGTGAGGCATTGGATGCATTTTTTATTGATACTCAAAAAAATGTCACTGGTTCTGTGGCACTCAAACTATATAAGGGCAATATGCTCGTGCAATCAATCACCTCTCCTTATAGTTTATATCATCATGGTTTTGCTACGTTTGAAGAGGATAGTGTTTATACTCAATCGGATGCAGCAGGATTTATTAACTTATTTGCGTTACCCGCTAAAATATATGGTCAGATCCATTATTGTGCTAAAAATAAAAATAAAGTGAACGAGAAGCATGATGACAAATAAAACATGGGGTGGACGTTTTACTAAGGCATTGCACCCTTGCGCTAAAAAATTTAATGCGTCGTTATCTGTTGATTATATATTGTATCGGCAAGATATTTTAGGTAGTAAAGTGCATGCTATGATGCTTGCCAAACAAGGATTAATTTCAACACAAGAAGCAGCGCAAATAATTGACGGCTTAAATGCGATTCAGCAACAATTTGAGCATGGCATGCCAATATTAGATGATACCCATGAAGATATTCATATGCTTATTGAGCATCTGTTGATAGAGAAAATTGGTGAAACGGGTAAAAAATTACACACTGGGCGTAGTAGAAATGATCAAGTAGCTCTTGATATGCGTTTATATGCAAAAGCTGTTGGAGAGGAGATAAGTAATAGCTTGCAGCAGCTAATTGAAACGCTCACCACGCTTTCAAACCAGTATCAACAAACACTTATGCCAGGTTATACGCATCTGCAACAAGCTCAACCCATCACATTAGGATTATATCTTGATGCTTATGCTTGTATGTTTAAGCGGGATTTAAAAAGAGTTCAAAATTGGCATGATCTTATGAATTATTCACCACTCGGTGCTGGTGCATTTGCTGGCAGCCAGCTCAACTTAGATAGGCATTATGTTGCGAATGAATTAGGATTTGCTGGTATCATAGAGAATACCATCGATGCGGTTAGTGATAGGGATTATGTGATTGAGTTATGTAGTATTATCGCAATCAGCATGATGCATCTCTCAAGACTCGCGGAAGATTTTATTATTTGGTCGACTACTGAGTTTAATTTCATCACTTTAGATGATGCTTTTGCAACCGGTTCTTCACTCATGCCAAATAAAAAAAACCCTGATATTGTTGAATTAATACGTGGAAAGACAGGGCGTGTTTTTGGCCATTTGATGTCGATATTAACAGTGATGAAGGGGCTACCGCTAGCTTATAATAAAGATATGCAAGAAGATAAAGCTGGTTTTTTTGATAGCACGGCTACACTTATTGCCTCTTTAAACGTCATGACCCCTTTTCTGCAAGCAATTACTTTTAATACTGATGTTATGCTTAAAGCTGCGCAATCAGGCTACTTGAATGCAACCCAAATATTAGAGCAACTGGTGCTCAAAGGCGTACCATTTAGAGAGGCACACCACAAAGTTGGGCGTTGGATATTAGAAGCGATGGAAAAAGGGATCAGTTTAACTCAGCTATTACACTCTAAAGGAGAGCAAATAAAATAGCATCATTTATTCGAGTGGATGCTGCTTGTGTTAATTATATGATGGAATCAAAAAATGCGTGTTACTGATTTTTTATTTACATTACCGAAGGAACTAATTGCTTTTTATCCACCACAACAGCGCACAGATTGCCGCTTAATGAGGCTAGATGGAAACAGTGGTGCTATTGAGCATACACAATTTACACAGCTACTACACTATATTGAACCAGGGGACTTGCTCATCTTAAATGATACGCGTGTTATCCCTGCCCGTTTATTTGGCCACAAAAAGAGCGGTGGTAAAGTTGAGGTATTAATTGAGCGAGTCTTGGATAAGCAGCGAGCATTGGTACAGATTAAAGCCTCAAAATCACCACCTATAGGGAGTCAATTATACTTAGGCGAGATAGCGGGGAAAATGCCAGTAGTCGCTACTGTGTTACAGCGTCACGATAATTTTTTTGAAATTTTATTTGAGGATAAGCGTGATATTTTTACTATTTTAGAGGATATCGGGCATATTCCATTGCCTCCCTATATTGCAAGAGAAGATACCATTGCTGATCGTAACTGGTATCAAACTGTCTATAATCGCACGCCTGGCGCAGTAGCTGCACCCACAGCAGGATTACACTTTGATGATATTTTGCTGACAGCATTAACAGAACAGGGTGTGGAGCATGCCTTTGTTACACTTCATGTTGGTGCAGGCACTTTTCAGCCGATTCGTTCTGAGCGAATAGAAGATCATAGGATGCACGCAGAGTATGTAGAGGTTTCTCCAGCTGTTGTTGATGCTATCCATGCTTGCAAAGCGCGTGGAAAGCGGGTGATTGCAGTCGGTACTACTTCAGTGCGTGCTTTAGAGAGCGCCGCACAATGCTGCAATGACTCAAATACATATCTCTCTGCATTTTATGGTGATACTGCTATCTTTATTTATCCCGGTTATCATTATCGTGTTGTTGATGCATTGATCACTAATTTTCATTTGCCATCGTCAACGCTGCTGATGTTAGTCTGTGCATTTGGCGGTTATCAACATGTGATGCACGCTTATCAAGCGGCTATTGAGGCGCAATATCGCTTTTTTAGCTATGGCGATGCTATGTTTATCACTCATAATAAAAATGCAATAAATGAAAACATTGCAACATGAAAGGATATGATAGTAAAAAAAACAACTCAGATGAATATAATTAATTTAAAAAATAAAAAATATTATGAAATATCAATTACTTAATAATGACGGTGATGCACGGCGCGGACGATTGACTTTTGCTCGTGGTATAGTTGAAACACCCGCATTTATGCCGGTTGGTACTAGTGCCACGGTAAAAAGTTTAACCCCAGAAGAAGTCACAGCAAGCGGTGCTCAAATTTTATTAGGCAACACTTTTCATTTATGGTTACGTCCCGGTGTCGATATCATCAGAAAACACGGCACTTTGCACGATTTTATGCAGTGGTCTAAGCCGATTTTAACCGATTCTGGCGGCTTTCAAGTATTTAGTTTAAAAACATTGCGTAAAATTACAGAAAAGGGAGTGGCATTTCGCAGCCCAATCAATGGAGAGGCGGTTTTTTTAAGTCCTGAAAAAGCGACTGAAATTCAGTATCATCTCGGTTCCGATATCTCGATGATATTTGATGAATGTACACCCTATCCAGCAGATTTTGTGTATGCTGAAAAATCGATGCAACTCTCATTGCGCTGGGCCGAACGTTGTCGTGAACGCTTTTCACAACTCAATAATCGTAATGCACTTTTTGGTATCATTCAGGGCGGTATGTATGAAAGCTTACGGGATCATTCATTGCAAAGGCTATTAAGACTCGATTTTCCTGGTTATGCAATTGGTGGTTTAGCAGTTGGTGAACCTAAAGCAGATATGCATCGTATTTTACAGCATCTTCATCCGCAACTCCCTGCAGATAAACCACGTTATTTAATGGGCGTTGGCAAGCCTGAAGATTTAGTAGAAGGAGTGAGGCGAGGAATAGACATGTTTGATTGCGTGATGCCAACACGTAATGCCCGTAATGGCCACCTATTTGTTGATAGTAGTGTGATTAAGATTCGTAATGCACAATATCGCAATGATACTAGGCCATTAGAAGAGAATTGTGCATGTTATACTTGTCAACACTACAGTCGTGCTTATTTGCATCATCTTGATCGTTGCAACGAAATGTTAGGCGCGCGTTTACACACCATTCATAATCTGCATTATTATCAATCTCTTATGGCAGGATTACGTGCCGCAATAGAGAGAAAAAAATTAGATACTTTTGTAGAAAATTTTTATGTAAAAATGGGCAAATCAGTACCATCATTATCTAGTTGTATGTTAAATTAGCACACACAAATTTTACGATATGATATTTTAATTATTGATTCTAAAGGAAAAATAATATGGCTTTTTTTATTGCTAATGCATTAGCAGAAACAGCACAAGTACCTGAAGTTATCTCATCTGTTCCACAAAGCAGTCCTTACTCTTTACTGTTTATGTTGGTTGCATTTGGTTTTATTTTTTATTTTATGATTTTGCGCCCGCAACAAAAGCGTGCCAAAACGCATAAGCAACTCATGGATTCAATTAGCAAAGGGGATGAAGTATTGACCAGTGGTGGCTTAATTGGTCGTGTGACTAAAGTGAGTGATACTGGATATGTCATGCTTTCTCTCAATGAAACAAATGAAGTGGTAATTAAACGCGATTTTATTGCAGCGGTTCTGCCTAAAGGCACAATGAAGTCATTATAAATAATATGAAACCGATATCCTTCTCTAAAGCACCAAAGCCACTTTCAATGCAAACACCTTCATTATCGAAGGTGTTTGGCTTGTTGCTTATCTTGATTATTGCGCTCATTTATGCTTTACCAAATTTTTATGGTGAAGATCCGGCTATTCAAATTACGGGTACCCGCGGGCAAGCAGCAGATAGCAACACAATTTCCATAGTACAGAAAACACTTGCAGAGAATCATATTGCGATAAAATCTATTGTGTTAACAGATGGCTTTGTATTAGTTAGATTTTCTGATGTACAGACACAGCTTGCAGGACGTGAACTACTAATGGCAGCGCTAGCAGAAAAGTATGTGATTGCCTTAAATTTAGCGCCAGCAACGCCTAATTGGTTAGCAGCGCTCGGTGCCGGACCGGTAAAATTAGGTTTGGATTTACAGGGTGGTATTCATTTTTTAATGGAAGTAGATCTAGCAACAGCCTTTACTAAAGCACAAGAGCAAAATAGTGTATTAATTAATACTGCTTTGCGTGAACAAAGCATGACTCCCATCACAATTTCTCATGGTAAAAACTATAACATTTTGATTAATTTTATGGATGAAAAGTCACGTGATGATGCAGTGGCATATCTAAAACCACGTTACCCTGATTTTAGTTTCTCTTTTGAGGGCAAAGGTCAACTGACTGTTGCAATAAATGAAGCAGGTTTGCATCGTATTCAAGAGAATGTGATGGATCAAAATATGACTATTTTGCGTAATCGTGTTAATAAGTTAGGCGTCGCAGAACCATTAGTGCAACGTCAGAGCACAAATCAAATTTTAGTACAATTGCCTGGTATTCAAGATAACGCACGAGCTAAAGATATCTTAGGTGTAACAGAAACAGTAGAGTTTCGTGCAGTCAATACAACAGTAAAAGCGTCACAACAAAGATTACCCTATGATTCTGAAATAAAAAGAACACGTGCTGGTGAACAGATTGTGCTCTATAAAAGAGCTGTGCTGAGTGGTAATCACATCACTTATGCTTCTTCAGGTATAGATCCTAGCAGTAATCGTTATAAAGTTGATATCACGTTAGATAAAGCGGGCGGTGAAATTATGTCCAATTTCACTCAAAATAGCATTGGTCAGCCAATGGCGACCCTATTTACTGAATATAAAGATAGCGGCAAAAAAGATGAAAATGGTAAGCCAATTTTAATGCGTTATGATGAGATTATTAATATTGCTACGATTCAGCAACGTTTAAATAACCGTTTTCAAATTAGTCCGATGAGTAATAAAGAAGAAGCACATCAATTAGCGATGTTATTACGTGCTGGTGCGCTCTTTGCGCCGGTAACAATTGTTGAAGAGCGTACCATTGGTCCAGCATTAGGGGCGCAAAATATCTCCTTGGGATTACAAGCCTGTGTATGGGCACTGCTCTCCTCCATTGCTTTTATGCTCTTTTATTACCGTCGTTTTGGTTTTATTGCTAGCGGTGCCTTGCTTGCAAATCTTATTTTCATTGTAGCGGTTATGTCGTTATTACCGGGAGCAACCTTAACGATGCCTGGTATTGCTGGTATTGTATTGACCCTTGCTGTTGCAGTAGATGCCAATGTCTTAATTAACGAACGTATCAAAGAAGAGTTGAATCAAGGTCGTTCTATACGCTTAGCTATTCGAGAAGGGTATAGTGGTGCCTTTTCAAGTATTATCGATGCTAATGTAACCACTTTAATAACAGCAGTTATGCTTTATGCAATAGGTAGTGGCTCTATTAAAGGGTTTGCAATTACAACAATTATTGGCTTAATGACCTCTATTTTTACAGCAGTGGTTGGAACACGTATTATTGTTGAGCGTATTTATAGCAATAGAAATATAAAAAAAATATCGATTTAAGGAATTTATGTCACAAAAAGCACCAAATGCGCATGCATCGAATGTGCAAAAAACTTATGATTTTATGCGCTTTAACCACACTGCAATTTTTATCTCCGCACTCCTACTCTTAATATCAGGCATTGCCATGGGGATAAGGGGATTTAATTGGGGGCTTGATTTTACGGGTGGTACAGTGATAGAGGTGAGTGTCGCTGAGCCAGTTGAATTGCCTATTGTACGTGATCAACTTACAGAAGCAGGTATGAATTCCTTTATTGTGCAAAATTTTGGTACAGCGAGAGATATTATGATTCGCTTGCCCCCTTTTGCTAAAAATGAATCATTAGAGACCTTAAAAACTGAAATATTAAGCGTATTATCTCTTTCTGGTGCAAATAATAGTATTATCAAGCGGGTTGAATTTGTAGGGCCTAGCGTAGGTAAATCATTAGCGGAAGATGGAGCAGTTGCTTTGATTGCTGCATTAATCGCAATTTTAATTTATATCGCGCTTCGATTTGAATGGCGATTAGCTTGCGGCGCAGTAATTGCGCTCGGACATGATGTAATCATTACACTGGGATTGCTCTCCTTGCTGCAAATCGAGATAGATTTAACAATTATTGCTGCAATTTTATCCGTCATTGGCTACTCATTAAATGATACGATTGTAGTGTTTGATCGTATCCGAGAAAATTTTCGTAAATTAGAGATTGGCACGCCGGTAGAAATCGTCAATCTCTCCCTGAGCCAAACATTAAGTCGCACTTTGATCACTTCTGTCACTACACTCTTAGTGCTATTCATTCTTTATTTTTTTGGCGGACCAGTTTTACAACCTTTTTCATTAACTCTTTTTATCGGTATCTGTATCGGAACAGCCTCTTCTATTTATGTCGCGACCGCGTTTGCACTTAAATTTGGTATACATCGCGACTACTTGCTCGTCGAAAAAGTTGAAAAAGAGGGAGCCGATTTACCAGAATAAACGACGATTTTCTTTCCTCAGTTTTTCTTCATTTCAGAAATAAAAAAAGAAGCTAACATACGCTTCTTTTTTTATTTCTATTGCTTATCAGCTGTACCGCTAATTGAAATTAATTTAAAAAAACATAATAAATGTATTTATAGAAATCATATAATATAATATAAGTAATGATATTTTGTTCTTAATTGTATAATGCGCTTACATACCATTTGAGGCGATGCCGGGTGAAAAAAAATTATTTACTCAATAATACAGTGCAGTATGTACCCAAAGAGCGGATGTTAAGCTGGATTGTAGAAGGAAAAGAGTTAACTCAAATTTTAAATCTTCCAGTAAATCGTTGTTTAGAGTTACTCATTATGCATCAGGGTAAACTAGTGCCTCAGCGTCAATTTTTTGAATATGTATGGGGGGAATATGGTAGCCAAGTGACAATGAATACTTTTTATCAAAATATTTCATTATTGCGAAAAGCGTTAGAAAGTGCAGGTATCAATGGTGGCCATATAAAAACGATTCAACGTAGAGGGATAATTTTATCAGACAAAATTATTATTGTTACGTTAGCACCGACACAGGAAGAAAAAGCATTAATTAAAACCATTTCTACTGAAAATCCTGAACTCTCTCCTACTGAAACATCTCGCACAGCAGCAGGTATAACAGATCACCAATTATCATCAGCGCTACCTGAAAATAAAAGCACATCGATTAGTTCTGCTTACAATGAAAAAGGTAGCCATAATAAAGCAAAAATAGTGCTGTTATTATTGTCATCTATATTCTTATTCGCTCTATGTGCCATGATGTTTAACAGCATAAAAGATGAAAACTTATCCTACTTTCACCACTATCTTCCATTTAATGCCCCTACTACTGAGTGTCAGGTTTATGTGAATGATGGTGTCATTAGTCATGAAAAACATGCTCAGTTTTTATCTCGATATGGGGCTACATATTGTAAGAATAATCACCATCTCTACCTAACGCTATATCCAGGCAATCCTCGCTTATCATTAATGATATGTGACCCAAAAACCTCCAATACGCAACGCAATAATTGTGTTTCTATTTATTATAGAGGTGAAATGCCATGAAAATAAAACATATTAGCGTAACGTTTTTATTACTGACTTTTATACTTTTTTTTATTTACTATGCTTATTTATATGCGCAAAAAAATCAATTTTCTATTAATGAGAATTTCTCATGTCGCGCTTCTGTGACAATCTTTGCCAATTACGAACAGGATAACTATGTAGAGTTAGATATCAATTATTTATTTGATGAAAGAGAGGGGGTTATTATTATAAGAGGGCAGCATTATGAAAACAGTGAAAAACCTACCGAGATTAATCGAAAAATTCTTTTTAATATCAATAAAAGTGTTAGTAGCTTTGATTTAGTCTCTACTGAAACCACTCTGTTAGCAGAAGAGGCAGAGTATGATGATAAAAAACTCATCCCTTTCCTTGATCCATTCTATTTAAGCAAAGGAATGCGTTATGTATTAAAAATTGCACCACATACAAAAAATGACTTGATATTTTCTACAAATAGTGTGCCATTTTTAGTATGCCAAGTATACATACAAAAAAACTATTTATCGATGTTATAATTAGATCTCGTTCTCTTTTCGCTGATCTTCCATTTTTTTTACAAATTCTTTATTTTGATTCATAGCCCCTCTTACTAGGTCACTTCCAATTTGTGGCGTGCCAATATCTTTCTTCACCACAGTGAGTAATTCCTTTTCTGACATGCTATCTAATATTTTTTTATCTGCTAGAGTTGCATGTGCTTGTGCCTCTGTTATTGCATCAATAATTTTTTGGTCACTATCCTTAGCTGTAATCCTATCTATTCCTTTATAAATGGCAGTTAAATAAGCATCGCTAAGCTTGCCTGCTGCTAGGTCTGGCTTAATTTCATCGCTTTTGCCTGGTGCTTGTGGAATTAATATTGATGTTGATGATGTTATTGAATTACTACTCATATGAATGCTCCTTTATGTATAACTTATATTTAATTTTATTTATTATTTTTATGCGCTTTTAATTGCTCATCTATTTTTTCATAAAATCTATTAGGGAATGTTTTTTTTAAATTATCAAGAATTATCTTATCAGCTTCACTGGCGCTACTGTGGGCTTCGTTTACTGCTCGTGATATTAAACTATGCCTCTCTTCTTGCTGGTAAAAGAATTCACAATATTTATTCATCAACTCCTTACTTTTTGGAAGTTCAAGTAGTTTTTTTACCTCTTCCTTATCTTCCAGGTTAATTTGTTTTCCAGATGCAAGCTGGTAGTTAGTTATTACAAATTTTTCTGCACCAGGATAAAACTGCTGCATTTTTTCTGCTTTTGCTTCTGCAGCAGCAGCCTGCATTTTTTTCATAACCTGACGAATAAAATTATTGCTCAATTTAGTTGAGCTAGTTGGGCTACTAACCACATTATCAGCAATTGATGAAATGTCTGTTGGTGCTGCTGTTGTTGGTGCTGTTGTTGGTGTTGCTGCTGTTGCTGGTGCTGGTGGTGTGATCTTCATATTTCTCCTTACATAGTTGATTTATTATTTTCTAATAGCTGTAGTTAACAAGAGCCAGTAATTAAGATAGCTATTTTTTACACGTCTTTAATTTTTCAATTAACTCATCAATCATTTTAATATTTAATTTCTCTATGTGTTGCTGAATTGAAAATTTATTCTTTGATAATAGTATTGGGATACTCTCTTTACACACCTTATCAGCTGAAAATTCAGCCATCTGATCGCGATAACGCATTACCCATGTTGATTCAGTATGATACTCAATTTTAAAGGGGCGTTTCCAAGTTGCCAGTAGCAATTGTTGTAGTGGCTTAAATGCTGTCCGTGCAAGTTTGGGAATAAAAATATGTAGAAAAAGCGGACTCTCCTGCTCAATGCGCTTTATGTCACTACACCAATCCTCAACCAATAGTAACGGAAATTCAGTATGATGAATAACATGAGATAGCAAAGATTTCGCCTGTTCTAGTAGTAACGTATGCAAGGATGTACGCAGTTGCTCATACTGTTGTAAAAAATTAATCATCTGTTCTATAACGATAAAAAATCCTGCTTGATACCCCTGAAGGTAACCCTCTGTTTCTATTTGTCCAGATTTTTTATGCGCTGTTTTAACCAAATTTTTTGCATATTGCTGCGCTAATCTGATAACCCGCTCACTACGTTTTTGGCAATGAACATCTGCTCTTTTGATCAATACTCCTTCATAAGCACGGGAGAGCAGGGAGTTTTTGGGCATATTTTTTGACATATTGTATCGCTAATATAAAAAGAGAAAATTCATTATTTTTTTTACCATGCAATGGAGCCATAGTGATTGGCATGGTTGTTGTTGGAAAAAGCAGTGGAATCCGTTCGATTAAAATTGTTGGCAGTGAATAGTAAAATTGCGCTAATAGTTGCTGACCATGACACAATAAATCACTAAAAGCTATTTTTCCGATACTATTATCATAAAATGTTGATGATTTTAATGCTAATAAAGAAAATTGTTTACACCATTCGGGTAATCGCCAAAGCAAGTTGTGCTGTGCTAGCTGGGTTCGATAGTGTTGACAAGCAATTAATAGTGCAAGGTGTGGAAGCTGCTGCCAATGGTTCAACCAATAATGAGTATAATAATCAATCTTTATTGGCAGAGGGGAGCAAGAGAGCTGATAGTGATTAATTAACATTTCATTAATAATTGCACTTGCATGCACATTGCCATTAAAAGTAGCAGACAGTTCAAAGTGACTACTATGAATATAGGAGAGCGGATTAAAGATAATCGTCTCTAATTTATTTTCCATAGCCCATTATGCCCTTCTTTTTATTTACTTTTTTTCAATGAAAAATTATTTTTATTGCGTATCAGCCATATTCCTATCGCAGCAATCAAGCCTACCAATAGCAAAAGATAGGGCCAAATTGAGGTAAATTTGTGACTGTTTTTGGCATTACTCACTGTTTTAGCGGCGCTCTCTAAAGCGCGTGGCTTAATTTCTGACGTTACAACTGAAATATCTTCATAGCTTACATTAGAAAAGACATTCTTTAAAAAACGCTTCGCCTCATTGATTAACAAGGGGGCATTCACGCCTTTTTCGTGAGTGATAATAGAAGAAATATTCATTCCAGATAATTTTTTACTAAAATCACTATCAATATTATCATAACTGAGATGAACACGTGCAGAGACCACCCCTTGCATCGTTTGTAATGACTGCTCAAGGCGCTGTTCAATGGCAGAGTAGAGGCGTGATTTCTCTTGACGTGGTGATGAAATCATCGCATCACTTGGAAAGACTTGGTCAATCTCAATCCGGCGCTTGGCTGGTAAGTCATAAATAGTGATTAATTCGACCGCCATAGCAAAATCATCACTCTCAACGACAATAGAAAACTTCTCTTTAGCATTATCGACTTTTTTTGCACTGATTTGATTGCTTTGTAACAGTGCCAACACTTGATTAGCCTGTCTTTCATCCAAATTTTTAACTAATTCCATCGGTTTGCACCCTACCAATAACAAGGATAGAAACAGTAAAATAGGTTTCATCATTAATTAAGCTTATCCTTTATTGGGTAACGGTTTTTATCGCATTTAATAATTTAGTCAATAGCGTTGAATCAACACTCAACTTTAGTGCATAAAGATTTTGGTCCATACTGATTTTTAGCATACCTACTAATGACGTATCTTTCTTCATCCCTGCAACAAGCGCTTTTTTCGCTTCATCATACTCTGTTTGCTTTTTTGCAATGCTTTCACACATCATTCTCTCTAATGATTCACTTTGATGATTCATCCCCTCTAAAGGTTTTATAGTTTGAATGCTGGTACGGTGTGACGGATTTGTCACCATTTTTTTTGCAATGGCTTCGCGCATCAATGCTGCTAATGCAGCGGGTTCATGCTGATTTGTCTCAGCACTCATTTTTGGCATACTTGATAGTGACATACCGTTCTTCAGCCTTGAAATAAGCGCTTTTTTGTCCTCATCATACTCCATTTGCTTTTTTGCAATGGCTTCGCCCATCAATGCTGCTAATGCAGCGGGTTCATGCTGATTTATCTCAGAGGTTAAGGCAGTGGAACTGATTGCGCTAATTTGTTTAATCAATTCAGCGGCATGAATATTCATAAAAATTGACCTGATTATTGTTGCTCATCAAAAAATTAAAATAAAAGTCAACTAAAGCAAAACGCTTTATTATTATCCTCTCATTCCTTGCACTACAGCTTTCAATTGGCCACAAAGCTGATTCAGGATATTGGAGATGGCACCATATTGCGTAAAAAAGATAGAACACTGCGTAGAGATTTTTAATGTTTTCTCTAGTGACATACCTGTTGAAGTAGCTGAACTTAGCTGTTCTAAGTTTGTATCCAGCTGCGCCGATAGTGGACCTAGGTATTTCAGAAACGCATCAGTTAAACTTAAGGGGTTGCTTGTTAAAAAATCGGGATCAGAGGGATTAGCTAATATATACGCTTGTGTATTTTTTGCTGCACGGTAATGTTTCGCCTCTAAAGTTTTGAGCATAGTTTGATCTGGATTAGTCTTGTTTTTTTCTACCAAGACTGCTTTCTCTGCCGCAATTTCAATTCCCTGGAACTCTAATATGTCTATTTTTCTCTGAAGATCTGCCATATTTTTCTCTCTTTTTATTTATTTTTATATAGTTTATTAATATTAATAAATATGACTTCTAATAGTTTACTTCAATTGGCTTGCTGCAAATAAACAAGGGAAATCAATAATTTTCGTATATAACGCATTTTAGAATGTATTTACAGACCTGATAAAATGCCAGCTATTTAAGGTGCTTTTAAAATAGTTAGCATCTCCATATTGATACGCTTGTCCTTTTGCCCAATCATCTTGCAGGGCAAGCGAGAATTGAACATAATTCTCTCCCCAGGTTCGTTGATATGCTTCAATAAAAGTGCGTAGTTGCTGCAACTGCGTATCTTGCAACATGCCATGGATAATAAAAGTAACGCTATTTTTGCTATCTTGGCGCCGATAGGGTAGGGATATTTGGTCGATGCCTGCTTGTGCAGCATCAATCATATCTTGGTCATCCACCGCTATCAGTTTAACGTTATGCGTATAGGGGAACTGTGTTTGCGCTTGTTCAAGTAATGTCTGTTTTTGCACTGGCGTTAATTTGCTACCACGCTCTTTGCTATAGAAAATAGTTAGCTGTGCATCAAAATTAATATCAATTTTATGATGCGCAAGCGATGGCCACTCACTGGTAAGCCAGTGATTTATTTTTTCATATTCCTGTTCGCTGCGTAATATTTTCGTTGCCGTAGCGAGCTCAAGGGTGCTGACGTTTTTTTTAACCTTTAACCATCTGCTTGCGGGTGCTAAAAGATAGATGATTTTATCTTTGCCCACCATCGCTTGGTATGCACTATTTTCACTGTTCAGCACAACATCGCGAATGATTACTAGCTCAGCATTAATGGCTGCATCATGATTTTGTGCTTTAGTGACGTAGGGTGCCAACACTATCAATAAAAGCGTTAGCAAACTGGCGCCTGCAAAAATGTAATTTTTTTTAGTGCTCAATAATTTAGCGTTAAATAAGCGGTTGGAATGCGTTGTCTCTATTTTTTGTTCTTTATTATCATTAACGCTAATCTCTGTAGTGAGATTTTGTGGGTTTGAATGAGATTCGACTGGTAAGGCTTGCCACGTCTCATTTTGCCTTTTCATAACAAATGAGAGTTCACCAATGGTATGTTTTTGATGAAATGCTAATGCCTGTGGTTGTGGCTCGGTAGTTGCATTTTCATCAGATGAAAATAGCGTTTTTACGAATACCAATTCTTCTTCAACGATTAGCTCAAAGTTATTATGCAATGCAATTATATTAGAGGCAGGAATGAAAATAGCATTCTCTGGCAAACGAGTCTCTTCCGATAATATATTTTCATTTGCAACGATAAAAAGTGTTGTTCCCAATGCAAGTTCGAATTCACATCCTTTCAAAGCACTGTTTAACAGCTTTAGATTAATATAAATCATATCTGGCGTAATCAATTTTTATTTTAAGTTTTTGATAGCAATACACATTTATTATTATTTTTTATAATTCAAAGGGAATATTAAATTATCATAAAAGATATTACAATAGATTATTTTATAATTAATCTTTATAATTATAAATGAAAAATATAAGATTTATAAACTTATCTAAAGATATGAAAGGATATAAATATGAGATTTAAATTTATTATGCTGTTACTTATGACAATCCTATTAAATGGTTGTCAGCAAAGCACAGAAAAAAATCTGAGAAAAGCGTTTGAGTTAACAAAGAAGATGACTTTAAAGCTGCAATTTGAAACTTGTCAAACAAATAGCATGCTTAATGCAACTGATAAACCAACTAAAATATATATTGCCGTTTTTGATTGTATAAAGAAGAAAAAATATCAACGTGCTGCGGTATTATATGCACTAGCGGGTACTTACTCCTATTATGACGCGTTACGTGCAGGTAACACACTCTCTCTAAAACAGCATAATGAACTCTTTCCATTTTTAGCAAAAAAGAGCGGTATGACAAAAGCAGAACATAAAAATTTTGGTGATGTACTTACTCATCTTCTGCTTGATAAAAACAAATTAATTGCAATTTGCCGGCGTATTGAATTGATAGGTAAGCCCCTTTATTCTATTGAATCTGTTTTACAAAATAATACAAAAGCCAGTAATAATTTATTTTTACAGAGCCACTTTCTGCTATCTCATAATGAGAAATCAAGCCAACATTGGCAAGCTGCACTAAAAAACTATTTAAAATGTATTTGAATAATTATTTCATGCAAAAATAGAAAACAATAAAAAGAGATAAAAATTAAAATCATTAAAATCATTAAAATCATTAAAATATATTTTATATGCTAGATGATATTTTTTTATTATGTGAGAAAATTCACATTTATTATTTTTTTATTTTGATCTATTTTTAGTACTCTACTATTATTTAATTTCTGTATTTTTTTATATTCATTATTATAATTTTTACAAATATAATAATATTAAAAGGAACTATATGCATATGGAACAATTATTTCAAAAAAATAGTGGTACACCAAAAAAGTTAACTGAAGATGAAAATCGTTTATTATTAGTATTTGATGAATTAAAAATAAAACCTACTGGCCAACAAAATGATTCTTATATTAAACTTTCACAACCACTAAAAAATGTTTTTGTTGACGCTGTAGAAAAAATATACCCCAATTTTTTTAAAAACTTAAACATTATAAATCCGAAAGAAAAAGAAATATATCTTCGAGCAGGCACTCAAAAAAGAATAAGTAAAAACAACGATTTCAGTAAGTTTTCCGTTTTTTTTGATATACCTAAAGGTCAGACGAATAAAAAGCAAATATTAGATCTAACATTAATCAGAGATACTATAAATGGTCATGTGACAGAAACTACCCCTGCTGATCCAGAATTTCAGTCATCCATATCACAGCCAGGCAAGTCCTTACCGGGTGAGGGCACATCACGGCAGCCACAGTTAAGCCAACCCTTATATGAGGAGATGCGCCTTGTTAAAAATATCATTATGGGCATACCACTCTTTTTTGATACTATTGATCATTTTAATGCGCATTTTCCTGGTATAATAGAGTACATCCATAAAAATCAGGCTATATTAAAGAATAAAGCAATATATGATATACAAATAAGAGAAAACAATATTCGTGGTTTAATTGATTATTCACAGAATAAAGGTATTTTATTTTCAAAAGTAAAATATAAAAATAGTAAAGAAACACCTAAATTATTTTATTCAAAAAAGAAAGGAACAGAATTTAATATCACTCCTACTCTAAATATTGATATATATACTATTCCTGAAAATAGTTATAAAGATGTATTAAATGATAAATGGATATTCAGTGAGATATTTAAGCCACGTAATAGTGACTTAACGATTCTAGTCAAAGTGACTCCTAATTTAGCAGATTTTAAATTAAGCAAAGTGTCTATTCACTTTAAATTTGAAAATAAGTTTGGAACAAATGCTTATGCCGTTGCCGCTATTAATAATATATTAGCATCAGACACTAGCGGGTTTTCTAAGCGGCTAAAAGAGTTGCAAGCTATTATCGTATCTGACTTTGAATTCTTTTTTTCTAAAGCGGCTAATGGTGCACCACCATTATTACAATGTGAGTTAACCTCTGATGATTCAATTAAAATAAAGCTTGTTGATTCAACAGCAGTTGTTGATGAACCTATTGAAATTACTCCTGAAACAGGATCTGATATATTCTCGGAAAAAATATCTAATTATCAGGATAAAATTTTCTTTGGCAGAAAATTAGTTTTTGAGACGATTAATGAGTTTAATAAATATCTACCTAAAATAAGAGAATATATTAATAAAAACCAAGCTTCGTTAGATAATAGAGTCAAATATCAGATAGAAATAAAAGAAAAAAGGATTCAGGGTTTTGTTGACTTTGCACAGGAGAAAGGTAGTTTATTTTCGCTAGTGAAATCTGAAATTAACAAAACAATAGATAAATTAAGCTATCTAGAAAAGACAGGTATAGATTACAGTATCGATTCTACTCTCGATCTAGTTATATATACTATTGATGAAAACAATTATATAAATCTATTGACTGGTGAAGTGACCTTCAACAAGACATTTAAGCTACATGAAGATTTAGATATTACAGTCAAAGTTACTCGTAATATCAAGGATTCTACATTAAATGAAACATTTGCTATATTTTGAATTTGCGCGGAC
>JAIUWE010000037.1:0-384905 GCA_022750525.1 Halotydeus destructor
CTCAATTCTGGCTGCAAAACAAAAACACAGCCAGTTGCTTTGCTACGCTGATCAACACTTCCGGCTGGTCGAAGAAACAGCGCCATCTTCGATTTTTTTTTCTCACCAGGGGGCAGCACTATTGTCAAAAAATGGCGGAGGAGCTGCACCGCTCCTCTACGCCTACCCCTCTCCTCTCTCTCCGGAATCCCTCCATCATTGAGCGCCCGCCGTGCAAGTGTGGAGTCTATTACGACTAAGCCACCGGGTGAGTACCGATATTTGAGTGTTATTTAGTTCGAGTAATGATTAAGTTCCAAAATTACTTTTTTTCTAATTTTTGCATTTTTGCGCATAACTTTTTTTCGCCTACTATTCAGGTTACAAATTTTTGCCTATGTCGTATAAATCATGATACGGTAATTCTCATTTAGTTTTTATCCGAATACCGAGATGTGATCTCGTGTGGTTCCCTTGTAAGAATATTAGTTGACTTCATGGTCAACAAGCTTATCACTAGTCACCACCAAGCTTTTTTTTATTCGTGTGGCAGCAATATTTACATGACAAGTTGGGAGGAGAATATGCCATGATGTAACATGCTCTCTTCTCAACTACACATGACCTATTTTTCGGATAGTATCACTTTGAACCAGTATCAACTTTGTCAAACTGTGAAAACGTGGAGCTAGAGGGGATCACTAACGACACCAGCATTGTGCCATGTATATCAGGAACCCTCATTGATACGATAGCATGTAAGAAACTTGTACCATATCGCTGGTGTGTTGACAACGCTAGTTTCCTAGGAAACTGCAACATGGCAAATGATCCACACTAGATAAAACTGAACGAGGCTGTGACAGTTGAGGATTACTCTGCGGAACCTATCTTAGACTCTTTTATACTATGACCCTTACTCACCTTGACCCGCCACATTATATAAGGCGTAGTAGAGCAATGAGACGGCAGTCAGTGCCTCTAAGTAACTACGATCGAAGTAACAATTTGATAGGTTATTCAGATGAAAAGTATGTGAAGTAAAAGCGCCAATTTTCTTTGACATCCGAAAATCCCGGAACGGTATATCAAGTATAGTTGCCACGCCCCTTTTTGAAATCGAAATCCTGTTACTAGCCAAGTATGTAGAATTACCTTATAACATAATTACAAGGATATCCCTCGCATTTCTGCTTAAGTGATGGTAAAAATACTGCAACACCTTACGGCGCGAAATCGACCCTGATTTTTCCATGACATTAGCTGAGAACGGAAGTAAAAAAAAGTACTGAATCTTACATATGGTAAACACCAACATTTCAGCTATCTGTGAAATTATACTATAGTTATAGTAAAACTAACCTTTTTTGATTTGGGAATAGTGCTATACGTCGATCAAAAGATCTCGTCGAGTAGGTTTCGAAAAACGTATCGCCGAATTACGACATCCTAAGACTAATGAGCTGAAGCTGTTTCAAACTGCAATTTTTAATAGTCCCTCGAACATATTGTGACATCCCACTTGTAATCGCATCGAAATCCTCCGATTTTTCCACCGGAATATGCGCAGTTTAAGCAACGACAAATTCTTTGGTCGCTACTGTATTCTGGCCTTGTTAGTCTGAGTTATCCTCTACTAGTTGCAGGGCGTTATGCCGGCATAGTTAGCCGGCCTGTCCTTGGTCCTACCGGTCCCACGTCCAGCCTCGTCCATGGTCAATGGTATGGGTTGCGACAAACCCATAGTGCCGTTTACATAGCTAACACTACGTACCCGTCACAGAGGCATTGACGTGGTAGAAAGTTAAACTTGAAATCACATGACTTCACAACTCTATATTAGAAATCAAGAAGATAGAAACAGCACAGTCATTTTCAAATCGAGGATAGGCGGCAACCTCTCTCAGGTGTGGAGTTACCGTGCTTCACTTAACGGCTAAGTCGGCTTGTTGAGGCGAGAAATCGCACGTATCAATATGAGGCCGGTATATCTCATAGAACGCGATGACCTCGTGGTATGTTCTGTCATATTCGAATTGTTCAAATTGCCAGAGGTTGACGACAAGGCCCATGTGGCATGGCATATCAGTGGCGATACACACATACTCAGGGACAGACCACAATGAATGACAACAATCAACAGCTGATGGAGGACTTCGAGAGCCATCTTGTGAAACTGGAACGACTTCTTTGTTCCATGTTGGAAACTTTGCTCACAATCTAGACTTCCCATGCTGCATCTCTTGTAGAGCTCCGTTTCAGTCACTTGCAGCTTCCCGTTGTCAAAGAAGCCCTTTATCGTGCCCATCTCGAAGACAGGCATGGATCTATGTCGAACAATTTTCCCGAATATATGGTCAACATGACGATTGTAGAAGCTGGTCAGTATGCCCTGTGCGTAGGACTCCCTCGACATCCTGAACACATTGGCCGCTTCAGGGTCGAGCATACATGCAATACTTACGCCAGTATTGACAAAGAATTTCATGAGTGACATACTTCTCGTGCCATTGAGCAGACCGTCCAACTGCTTCGCAGCTAGTTTCAGCTTGACTTCGTCGTCAGCCAGCTCAACGAACGACGCCATCTTGTCCTCCTCTATTTTTGCAAACAACTTGCCTAAATGTGAGCCCTTGGGCGACAGCTTCAAGTAGTCGAACAGGAAAAGGTCTGTAGACATCATGGGTTTAATGTCGCTGAAGGCTGGCGATAACAGATCCTCGAGAGAATCTATCTGAGCAGGGATGACCGTCGCTATCTTGTCGGTAGACATGAAGTTACAAAGGTAGCCGAAGACGACCACAAGCTGGGCACAGTTGAAGGTAAACCATATGACCGACTGGAGTGGACGTTGCTTATTGGCCAAGTGTTCCTGGTCAACCAGGGCGTAGCAAATGTGCATTAGCATGTCCTCTACTTCACGAACAAGTGACCTGGCGCCGGTCATGTGTTGACCGATGGTCATGATGATGAGCACATCGATTAAGACGATCAGAATCCAAAGGTAAGTTTCAAGGGTGAAGTTGTTTAAGGCATCCAAGACTCCGGTTTGGATAAAGAATGATTCCCTTGTCTTGGAAATTATGGCCACATCGGCCGCCATCATTGCTGATCCAATTCCCACTGGCCGGCCTTTAAGTGAACTCAGTCTCGTCATGTAATTTGCGAAATCCAGTCGCTGGAAACGAAATTTGGGATTACTCAAGGTCAAGCGTCGTCTCGCATAGGTGAACAACTTACATTGCGCTGCATTTGACCAATGAGACCTGAATAGTTGCCATATTGGTCAATCAAGTGTCCCCCGTCAGGTGATTCCAGGGTCTTGGTGGTAACACTACAACGAAATCTATTGTGATGCATTGATGGCAAAGTCAAATTATATTACTTGAGGTGTTTCACCGCTTGCATTGTAAACTGATTGTACCAATTGGCTATTTTTGTTCCCTTGGCAAACTGGCGGATGTCATGAGACTTCTAAGATACGAAACCGGTTATGGTAGTTGCAGTGCCCGTTACAGGTACTGCGTGCGGGTTCTTCTCAACCGGTGTCCGGGACGACTCCGATGGACGAGGTTCACGGTTGTCGGACATTGTAAAGTCAGTTACAGTTAAACTAGACTTTATTGCATTCAAACTATTCACGAGACTAGTCCGTAGGCTAAACATCAACTGGCTTCTTGTTTGTTATGATTCCCCTTTTATATTAAGTATTGACATTTAGAGAAAGATAAGAGGCTATCAGTTGAGTTGTTAGTAAGGCCGTCGGTCACTCACGGCCGCACGTGATCTGTGTGACGACAACAACCTAGAGGGCGTAGTTGGGCACTACAGTAGTTGTCAGTGATTACCTGTAATAGAGCCACGCGTATCGTAACGTTGGTGGGATATTGTCTGCCGATTCGGTCAAAGAAACTGACCGACGAAGTGAAATTCAGCATATGTAGAAATATTACTACATGTGGAGCACTAATTGACTTCATTGTCAAACCAGAAAAATACTTGTTCTCGGTCTATGACTTGCGGCTGTGAACTTGAGCAGCACTGTAGCAAGAGATATGATGCCCTTGAGCTCAAGTGACCCCTGACTCTTTAATGTGTACCAGCCTTTGTTATTACAGTGCATACTGATGTGTGTAATTTGCCTATTTCTTTTTTAATCTATAAATAGATGACTCAGCACCTGGAATTCAGGAATTCCATAGCTGAGTCGTCTCGGATGCACAGGTGCAGGCATCTCTTGGTGAGTCACCCTGCACCTGCATCCTATTTATCCCTTTTCGTTGACACCAAATGCCGCTTCACGGCTGTCAGAAACAATTATTAATAGCTTTTCCGGAGTCGCCGCCAAGTGTGTTATAGTGACTCATCCCCACTCGGCTAGCCGATCTGGGAGCTGAAGCCGAGTCACGTGGATCTGCGGCTGCAAGCCTATATAAAGCCGCGGAGCACTGGCATCCGGGTTCTCTCTTTCTATCTTTGGAGTTCCCTCGCATTCACAGCTCACCTGTATGCGAGTTATTTTGTCTTTTAACCTCTTTTCAGTACATTTAATCTTAATAGATCTTTATAATCTTTCGGCCCTTTAATAAACGTATTACCTTTACTTGTGGCAGTATATGGCTGTATATTTGGTAGTTACAATCCGGCTGCTTCAGTACATGGTATTAGAGAATTCATCTTAATTTATCCAATCAATGAATTCCGACGAAAAAATAAGCAACCCTACTCTCAAGTACGTAAGTATGATCACAACCAATAGGAAAACAAGTTGCAAGAAGTTTTCCAGGAAATTGAACTTTCATTTTATTTTTCTGTGAAATATTGAAACCCAGCTGTGGGCAGTCTTTCGTGACGGAAACCGTCGCCGCGAGGCAGCGCTCGAGAGGGATTCTTTTTATTTATCCCTCTCTCCCTCTTTTTCTTTCTCTATCTCCCCCTCTCCCTCTCGAGCACCACTTGGCGGCGACAGGCTTTGTCACGAAAGACTGTCCACAGCTGGATTGAAACAAGTGATTTAAAGCTTTTCCCATTTTGCGATTTCTCTGCATCCGTCTTCAAACAACAGTAACAACATTGGTGTGAAAGCGTGAAGAGTTCGAAATGTTCTTACACATAGTGTGAACTACCGATGAACGTTCAGTCGAGCAAGCCGACTTCCATTGTGATGGTTTCAGTTCAATATGCTTGAGAGTCCAACACATGACGTCCCAACGAAGTTTACAGCTACCAGAGAACAACCTATGACACCCAAGTAGTCGCATGCGCATTGGCGACTAACAATTCGTTTCTCGGACACCTGAAGGTTCGAACAGTTTAGAAGTGCGAACGATTCGGAAATTCACTTTGCTCCAATCTTCAGCTAGCTTTTTCCGTTTCCGCTGAGTCTGAGCGTGCGCAACTTCGACGGCAACAGTAGCGCAGCAAAGTATACCGCTGACCATGACAGCTAAAAAC
This sequence comes from Halotydeus destructor, assembly GCA_022750525.1. Classification (NCBI taxonomy): domain Eukaryota; kingdom Metazoa; phylum Arthropoda; class Arachnida; order Trombidiformes; family Penthaleidae; genus Halotydeus; species Halotydeus destructor. Next base: position 5,434 of record JAIUWE010000037.1, read on the forward strand.
AGCTGATCAAGTGACCCAAGCGCCATTTCATGAAATATAAATAGCTTTCGGACCCCTCTACCCTTGACATTTTGTTCGCACTGCAGAGCCTCCATGTTGGTCTTGCCATCAAATTCAATCTCAAAGATCTGTAGCCTCCAGTTGGCAACGAAGCCAGGGAAAATTCCAAGCTCGAAGACGGACATTGTGCGGTGTCTGACAAAGTTCTTGACCACTGGGTGGGCTTGGTGGTTCATGAAGGTGGTCAGTAGGCCTTGAGCGTAGTCGTGCTCGGACATCCTGAACAAACTGGCCACGTTGGTGTCCAGCATGCAGAGTCCACTTACTCCGAACGTAGCCAATTCTTTCGTGAGTGACACACTCCGTGTACCGTTCATCAGGTAGCTGATCTTACCCAATACTTTTCTCTGACTCTGTTCGTCGTCACCCATCTTGATGTATGAGGCCATTTTGTCGGCTTCCATCTTGGTGAACAGCTTTCCCAAGGCTGAAGTTTTAGGCGATCGCTTCAGGTATTCAAAGAGGAATACATCTTGCAATATCATAGGCTGAACGTCACTGAATCTATCGGATAAGAGGTCGTTCAAAGAGTCTATCTGAGGAGGTATAACCGTGGCTATCTTGTCAGTTGACATGAAGTTGCACAGGTAGCCGAACACGACGACAAACTGGGCGCAATTCAAGGTCAACCATATGACGGACCGAGATGGACACTGCTTGTTGGACAGATTTTCCTGGTCAACTGCCGTCGAATACATGTGAAGCAGCACATCTTGCATGTAGCGTACAGTTGACCTCGGGTTGCCCAACCGCTGTCCCGCCATCATGACAAGAAACACGAAGCTCAAAGCGATGACGTACCAGAGATAAGTTTCAAGTGTGAAATTGTTCAAAGCGTCCATAACGCCCGTTCGAATGATAAACGATGCCTTTGTCTTGGAAATGATGGTCACATCGGCCGCAAGTAACGGTGATGTCAGTTCAACAGGCTCACCTTGCATTGAACCATGCCTTGTCACGTAGAAAGCAAAGTCTAGTTTCTAGGATACACAGATTAGCTAATTAACATTTCCCTGAGGACGTACATTCTGTTGCATTTGACCAATGATTCCAGTGTAATTACCGTGCTGATCAAGCAAGTGTCCAACATCAGGGGAGCTGAGAACTATGGCTGTCACACTGAAAAGACACATTTTAGAGCGAATTACCATCAGTTTCATTACTTGAGATGATGAACTAGATCCAGTGTCAACTCGTTGTATGTTTCAGCGAATCCCGTACCTTTGCCTTCCTATGCAAGAATTAGAATCTATGAGATTCGACAGGTGGTGGGGTGAGGTTACCTCTAACAGAGCGACGCGATTTTGAACAGTTCTGGGATACTTGCCGCCATTTTTCTTGAAAAAACTCACCGATGATGTGCCGGTTGATAACTGCAAAAACAGGAAAGTTTCCGCCATCTCGACGAACCTCATGGTGAACGACTAGCCGATAAACTTCCTTCAGATATCTCATAAGCCGGTCTTATCTTCTCGTCTCCGAATGTTCTCATGAAAATCAATGCCCCTCTGTCACGTATACCTGTAACGAACACTTTGTGAAATCAAGTATCGATCTTCAAGCCGCACTCAAGGTAGAGCCTCCGCTTCATTGCAAGCTCACTTTTGCCCGAGTGTCCCAATTGCATTAAGGCTAATGAGCGACGTGGCAATGTCCTTGAAAACCAGATAGACACTTGCCATGGATGTCATACAACTGAGTACCAGGTACCGGTAAAGTGGGAGGGGTTTAGGACTTTTGATGGAATAGCAAGAAACAGCAAAAAACTCATATTTTTTCGTAGACGAGGTCAAGACAAATCCACGCCACTCATCGGTTTCATGGGAAACGTAGAGAAGCACTTAGTTTCTCACTGAAAATTTTTAAAAAAGTTTTTGTTTTGTCAAGCGCCGAAGTATGTGTGACTTTTCAATAGTCGGACATTTTCTAGATTATGAAGAAAAATATGGAAATAGCGTAGAAGCGAAATGAATCATTCTAAGTTTGAACATGTTGAATTTTATCAAATTTTCGGTTTAAGCTTGATCCCTACGTAGAGGACAAAAACGTCGTGACTTTCAAGAAAGTTTTACCATTGATTGATTTTTGCTAACAAAATATTTTCCATATTTTTCGTCACTTTAAAACATATCCGGTAGCTGATAAATCAAGCATACCTCAGCGCTCGACAAAACAGAAACTTTTTTTAAAAATTTTCAAAGTGACAGATGTCTTGACAAGAGGAAACTATAAAAATCAAACTGTTATTATCGGCCATTTGCCAGCTTTGGTTTGTTGTTGCATCAATGCATCATTAGACCAGTTGTACTGCCGCTCGTGATCTATATTCTTCATGCGAACGAACAGTGATGTCAACTTCAAGGCGCCCAACCTTCGGCGATCTCAGGTATGATCCCAACAAATATGGAAACACGTTGTAGGAGGCTTTCCAGGAAATTGAACTTTTATTTTATTTTCTGTGACATATTCAAACAAGTGATTCATGTAGCTCTTTTCATTTTGAGATGTCTCTGCATCCCTATTCAAACAACAACAATAACAACATTTGGTGTGGAAGCGTGAAGAGTTCGAGATGTTCTTACGCAAAGTGTGAGCTACCGATGAACGTTGGGTCGAGCAAGCCGAGCATTGTGCTTAATGGTTCCAGTTCAATATGTTGAGACCCATGACGTTCCAACGAAGTTTACAGCAACCAGAGAACAAACTATAACACGCAAGTAGCCGTGTGAGCACTTGGCGACTAACAACTTGTTTCTCGGACTCCTGAAGGTTCGAACAGTTCAGAAGTGCGAACCATTCGGAAATTCACTTTGCTCCAATCTTCAGCTAGCTTTTTCCGTTTCCGCTGGGTCTTAGCATGCGCAACTTCGAGGGCAACAGTAGCGAAGCAAAGTAGACCGCTGACCATAACAGCTAAAAACAGCTGATCAAGTGACCCAAGCGCCATTTTATAAAATCTAAATAGCTTCCGGACCCCTCTACCCATGACATTTTGTTCGCACTGCAGAGCCTCCATGCTGGTTTTGCGACCAAATTCAATCTCCAAGATCTGTAGCCTCCAGTTGGTAAAGAAGCCCGCAAAGGTTCCCATTTCGAATATGGACATTGTGCGGTGTCTGATGAAATTCTTGACCACTGGGTGGGCTTGATGGTTCATAAAGGTGGTCAGTATGCCTTGAGCGTAGTTGTGCTCGGACATCCTGAACAAACTGGCCGCATTGGTGTCCAGCATACAAAGTTCACTTGCTCCGAACGCAGCCATTTCTTTCGTGAGTGACACACTTCGTGTACCGTTGATTAGGTAGCCGACCTTACCCAAGATGTCTCTCACACTGCGCTCGTCGTAACTCATCTTGATGTAAGACGCCATTTTGTTGGCCTCCATCTTGTCGAATAGCTGTCCCAAGGCTGACGTTTTAGGCGATCGCTTCAGGTATTCAAAGAGGAATAGATCTTGTAGTATCATAGGCTGAACGTCACTGAATCTTTCGGATAAGAGGTCCCTCAGAGAGTCTATCTGAGGAGGTATAACCGTGGCTATCTTGTCCGTTGACATGAAGTTGCACAGATAGCCGAACACGACGAAAAACTGGGCGCAATTTAAGGTCAACCAGATGACTGACAGTGATGGACACTGCTTGTTGGCCAGATGTTCCTGGTCAACTGCGGTTGAATACATGTGTAGCAGCACATCATGCATGTAGCGTAGAGTTGACCTCGAGTTGCCCAACCGTTGTCTGGCCATCATGACAAGGAACACAAAGCTCAAAGCGATGACGTACCAGAGATAAGTTTCAAGTGTGAAATTGCCCAAAGCGTCCAAAACTCCCGTTCGAATGGTGAACGATTCCCTTGTCTTCGAAATGATGGTTACATCGGCCGCAATTAACGGTGATGTCAATTCAACAGGTTCACCTTCCATGGAACCATGCCTTGTCAGGTAAAAAGCAAAGTCCAGTTGCTAAAAAACAATCGTAATTAGGTGCGAAAAGGTTTGCACAGCGGCCTGTATAAAATCCTAAGAAAAATGCATAACACTGGAACATTCGAAAAAAGCAGAGACGAAGGCTACGTAAATTGCGCGCCGTCTAGCGGTAATCCTAACTACCGACTAAGATTATCAGCTGCATTGCCAATGGTTGCTTCTTCGAACATAAGCTTGTCAGTATTTGCGCATTTCACGTACATTGTGTTGCATTTGACCAATAATTCCTGAATAGTTACCACACTGGTCAAGCAAATGTCCAACATCGGGGGAAGAGAGAATAATCGCAGTTACACTGAAATAAAGCGAAGACTTTTCAGAGAAAATCCTTATCAAGTCCATTACTTGAGATGGTGAACTAGACCCAGTGCAAACTCGTTATAGATGTCCGCCATTGTCGTCCCGTTTCCTATCTAGACAAAAGCTATAGCCAATAGGATTCGACAAGTGATTGCGTAAGATTACCTCCACCAGAGCGACGCGACTTTGAACATTCACCAGATACTTGCCGCCATTTTTCTGAAAGAAACTCACCGATGAGGTGCTGGTAGAAAGCTGCAAAAACAAGAAAATATCCACCACCTTCAAAGCCCTCATGATGAAAGACTAACCTATTTACTTCCAAAGGTCGTGTATGCCTGTATATCTGAATCATCCTCTCGCATCCAATTAACGGTAGTATAACCACGTAACATGTGATGAACTGACTCCAGGGACATTTGAATGGTCCGATCGATTCCCTGTTTGTCAATATATGTTACATTATACCAAGGTCAATTGCAGTAGGAGCCATGAAAGGTGGCCGTTTCGTGAGAAGTACCGACCAGCGCAAAATTGTTGTGAAATATGGACGAAGGAAAAATTGTGAAAATTGTAATTGCCAAAGAAGAAAGTGACATTACGAGAGATCCAATGTTTGGTGAACTTCGCGCCTGGCTCAAAACTAGCTTTGCCTATACAAATGGAATGAGTGGCCTTTTCTTACTTTCATCCGAAAAAGTAGAAAAGAAAGTAGAAAAATAGCCGTCTCGAGCTGGATTTGACCGGTCCAGTTTTCGAGTTGGGCTCAAAACTAAAACCTCACTTCCCAGTGCCGCCTACCGCAAGTCACAGTTCTCGTGCTTAGCGATGGCATACTCGTGACGAATTCATTGCGATAAATGCTTGAAAACATCAAAGCGTGTTTATTCATCTTGATGGTGTTCATGGAGGCTGAATACGATTTTTATCATACTCTATTGTCGAAGCAAGTTCGGCGGAGCAATCAGATTTCTTCCTGTTCAATGGTTCCTGTTTCGTATGATTGAATCCTAGACATGACGCCGTAAAGCAATTTACAGCGACGTAAAATACATTTCATCGGCTAGTTTCCTGCACTTCCTCATACATTATGTTGTCCAAGTTGTCATCGATCGCCGAAGCTGCTTCCGCCTCACCGACAGCCAGGCAGGAAAGTTTGCTCAAACTCAGCAAAGTCTTCTTTCTGGATGTATTCACTGTCTCCTTGGTGGCCAAATTGAGCAAAACTTTGGCCGCCTCCTCAAATTCGTTCCTCTCGATGTGTCCCAACCAACGCAGTTCAGTGGGTCCCGCCTCCGCGGCTTCTCGCAGTGATTCATTTCCCAAGGCTACACCATCAGTCTGAGCATCAGCGCTTCCCGTTTGCAAAGTTTCGGCAACATCAGCATCACTGGCTCTGACGGCAACCTAGTCGTTTGCGACATGTACGGATAAGATTGAGAATAAATGAGTCAAAGCCAAGGACAGTCAAGTTCACTATTACATCATCCTGGTCGTCCATTGCTTCCTCGACAATTGCCGACGAGGCTTGGCCATCTCCTAACGAGCTTTCGCTGTAATGCCGATCGATAGAACATCATTAGCTTTGACGTAAGAAAAAAAAGAACATGAGAAGCATCTCCGAAATGAGCTCTCTCGCAAGTTCTGAAGGTCTTGTAGTACCTCAGGATTTCCGGATTCGGCGAGAGTGAGATCAGAGCATCGCGATACGTAAACAACAATGGAGTGTTGTCACATACGCCAGCACCGAGAACGCCATCATCATGTCCGAGATCGATTTGATCCACAATGTCCTTGAAATCTGAGTAAACAGCATCATCATCATTCATCTTGCATTCTTATCCTACGGCTCTCTTACTTTTAACGCAAAGCACTTTGGCTGAGTTGTATATGTATAAAAGATGGCGATGTTCCAGCCTCCCGTTCAGTAATTTGAAATGTCCTAGCGTCTCCTCTGGGCTTCCAGAATATTCAGAGGAAAAGTTCGAAAGGAAGGAGAACGCGTTCAGACGCAAACCTGAACCTATATTATCTTCTTCGCTAAAGTCAAGCTCCTCAAATTTTGCCACAGCAAAATTCAATTGCCTCGAAACTTCAGGATTCAAGTAAGCCACCAGTATACTGATGTTATTGATTTCCGATACTGAAAAGTCCACAGCCCAAACTTGAAACTGATTTAACACCGCATTGCTCTGTGAAAGGAAAGATGACGTCATTGACGAATCCATTGATTTTCTACTTACCGGGGTCCTTTCCAGAATGGAATTTCTCAACGTAATATGGACATCATATTCGTAAACAAGCTACAGACAAACAATGTGAGTTGGCTGAAGGTATTTGGGCGGACTGACCTTTTCTGAGTTTGTTTGCAGAATCCATTTCTGAAACTGAGTTCCAGCCAAAACGTAAGCCGTTCCATCTTCCCCCGCCGGTGCTTTCTGTATTCGCATCAGTTGCCTTGATTCGTGACTCTGAACCTGTATGCCTCCAAATATGAACGATGTCACCTTTTTACTAAATCCAGCAAGCATGCCTTGGGGAGCTTTCAAAGTTCTGAAATTTATCGGAGACAAGCTGTCTGAACTTTTTATGTTGATACAGACTAAGCTGCTTGTAGTTGTACCCAAGATACACATTGTAGAACTGATGCTGGCTAGAAGCATACATTCTTCGCCATAAAGGTCGGCCACGGTAGTCTCAATCGAATGACTCTCGTAGGCAATGTTTGGCCAATATCGGAGGCATCCAGCGGGAGAGACGGCGATTACACCTACTGTCTTGTCTTTGCCGGATTCGGAAGACAGTAGAAGAGTTACGAGATCAGCTTTATGAACGAGATCACTTGGCGGCAATTCCAGTTCAAAGCAAGGAGTGTTCATTCGCTTCGAGTCATCCTTAAATCTCCAGACAAAGAGCTTGCGGCCACAAATCAACCAAGCCCATCCATGTTCAGTGATCCTGGCACTGAGGGCTCCCAAGCCGACCGCTGCCAAAGTCCTTGTCATGAGGATTTAGGCACATAAAGTTGCCTACTTACATTCAGTTGAAATGGCCTCAACTACTAGAACCGGAAGCATTGAACCAAATTGCTCGATTCTGTGCTTACAGTCCGTTTGCAGATTTGATTGATTCATACTTTGTGTACTGAAGTCTCTAGACATGAACGTGTGAGAGCAGGTTCACACGGCTTTGCGAGTGCATCAGACATATACGTACAAGTTTCTAGACATGGAAAGATTTCCAGACATCCAGGCTGATGATGCACTTGACATGTTATTTAACCGGCTCATCCTTAAACAACAAAATCAACTGCTAATATCTTCAAAAGAAAACACTCGTTTGAAAACGTGCGAATTGAAAACAGGGACCGTTCTCATAGTGAGCTTATAACTGCTGTCTCTTGTCATGTGGTAGCAACTTGTTATCCTTTAATCAGTATAGTCGCTTGATTTAGACAGTACGACATGGACAAGAAAACGTTGAACGACAAGGTTTCCTCATTAATGGGCCAGTATCTGCTCAAGGGGTACGCCATGCTGGACCAGTATTGCGATGTATGCCATGTAAGTACAGTATTGATGCTTGCTTCGACCATTCAAATGAGCCTGACAAATATTCAAGGATCCAATGATGCGAGATAGGAATGGCACTCTTTCCTGTGTGAGATGTAGTATTCGAGCCAAAGAAGACCAAGATGCTATGCAAGTAACCCAAACAGCCACCGAAACGGAGAGTAAGCGGAGTTTGTTTACTACTGTCATCATTAATTCATCGTTATATAGATGCTAAGAATGCAAAGATGTGTTCTGGACCAGCAGCGGCATCTGGCGATTCGTTTGAAGCTAGAAGCTTCAAGTTGACCATTGATGCTCTACACCAGAAAATCGATTGGGCTACGGATGAGTTGAAGCGTTGCACTTCAGTGCAAGATTGTATACAGTTTTGCAATTTAATTCAATCATGTATCGAGACAGTCAAAAAGCTAAAAGACTCATAGGCATGGTAGAAATACATATACGAGGTCACACTGCATTACGATAGCCGAACGGTCTTTAAATCAAGATTATTACATAGTCTTTCAGAGGTACAGTTAAAAGGTGTATCTTTCGAGTGTCTTCTATTTAAAAGCGAGGCCCAGTAGATGAGAAGCAAAGTTTGAATACGAAGGGAAATTTCCCGGAAGGGTTCTGAATGGAAATGTGGTTGCACAGTACAAGAGCTTCGACAGCCTCCGAGACTGTATCGAACTGTATGAGTCCGGATGAGCTTCGTTCAGCTGAAACGGAAATGCAATTGTGAATCAATGGCATGTCACAAAGAAACAACTCACTTTTTGACTGGAACATCTTTATCCCATTAGGAAGAGGACTTCCTTGCGACCGAAATATGTTCATGATGTCTTCTTCCGTCATTGAATGAGGGGCATTGAAGAAATGCAGAACTTTAGCCGGCGGTGAAATGCGATTCTTACTGGCCGCTTCGGGATTGGTGAACCTGTTATTACGGTTGCCCATGTAGTCTTTGAAAGACGGTGAACTGTCAAAGAGATCATAAGGTTGCTGAACGTCATTTAGGTATGCCTGCTTGGAGTAGCCAAGTTGCATCTTCTTGCCGAAAAATATCAAATTATTGAGAGCTCCAATGCAACGCTCTATGGAGGCAGCGTCTCCCATTTGTACCATTGCGCAACCTTCTTTGCTCTTGAGGAACTTGACCTGGTTAAATTTGAACTCAATACGATAATGCTAAAGGTAGAAAAACTCACTCTGACAACATTCCCAAAAAGGCAAAATAAGTTAAAAAGCCTATCACCACTAATTTTCGAATGTTCTAAGCCATAGACCATCATGACGGCTCCTTGTTGAGGGACACCAGGCACCCCACCCGGGTTTCCGGGCGAAGAGCCGGCCAGCAAAGGCGGTGCGCCAGGTCCATGCGGCGGCGGAGGCGGAGCACCGCCGAATCCTCCTTGCGGAGGAGGCAAAACTGAAGCCCTAAGCATAAACAGATTCATCAGTACAATTATTCAGCTCTGAGCAAACTTACTGCTCCGGGGCTTGATGGTGCGGTATATAGGGGTCATACGGTTGCCCTCCTCTAGGAGCGCCAAAGCCATCATGGTAAGACCCATCACCATGGTCATGGATATAAGGTTGATGAGGAGTCATAGGATTACGTCCCATGCCTAGAGAGACTCTGTTAGAAGGCCACTTGCCCGAGCATTTCCGCTTACTTACCTGAAGGATCTCCGAGAAGAGCAGGTCTATCTTGCGGTTTACCTGTAATTGAGATCACAATAAATGACGAATGATGAAGACGGGTAGTCCGATGAACAATGAGCGCATATAATTTTGACAAATGAAAACAGCGAAAATGAGCGAATTAAGAGTTGTGCGTCGGATTTGGCCAGCGGTTCTGAGTGGAAGAGCTTGATGTGCTAGAATTAAGTCCCGTCGTCGGTGCGTTCGAAGGAGTGGCCCATAGTCTTCTTGGATACTTAAAGACACCACGTCCTGGTAATAAGACATTATTTAGCATCATTTCTTTTCCCCTTGTCTGGTCTCTTTGTTCGTGTTGAGAAAAGTCAATTTACGTTTTTGTCTTTGAGATTATTTCCATCATGTTGCATTTTATATGTATTATTTCGTGAATGAGGAAAAGAGTGAGACCTTTTCAGTGGCGACTTGATTTTTATAGGAAAGTTTCCGTTAAGTGTCAAACAGAATCTAAGTGTTGTGTTCTGCATGACTTCTTGCATTAATTATAGACCATAAATTGATTGACCTGTGAAGCCGCTAGTGATGTTCGCTATTTGTATCGCAATTTGTGGTACTTTCATACTGTTCAGGTTCAGTTCATGTTGTAGCGATGATTAATATTCATGATTTGTTGTATCTTACTTACTGTTAGACATTTGTTATTTGCATGGCGCATTCAATTTTTATGCTGCTATGAATACTGTATCCCTAGCTGTTTGCTCTTATTTATACATATGACCTACTCACCTAAAGTTGGGTTGGTGAAATCAAAGCTCTCATTATCGTTTTTGTAAACATTAAGTTTGGTGGGCTATGATTCAAGACATTAGGACAATGGTAGACCCAAACAAAGACTGACCTTGGCAAATTCGATTCTAAGTGTGCAGCATCCGGAATAGATGTCACAGCCGTGTAAAGTCTGCTTGCATCTTCGAGCAGAGTCAACATTGTCAAATTCTACCATGGCTTGAACTCCATTTTTCTTGAAGATGACCACTCGCAACACCTTGCCTTGGGGGCTGCAAATTTGGTGTATCACATCCTATAATAGAACCGTGAGGTTACATGACGATGATTCAGTAAAAGAGCAACTTACGCAAGTAATTGGATATGCTGGATTAATGACAGTTATAAGTAGAACATGGTTCTCTCGTTCTTCATTCCTAGTGACGAAAAGAAGCATCAGCCACCAGTTTGGGAGTGACAGTCACTATTCACCTATTGGGTCCACCGCCATAACGCGAATTGGAATGACCATAGTAGCCAGACTGCGGGACGAATCCTCTCTCCTTGAAAGGTAGTGCACGGTAATTACGTGGAATTTTCATCTTAAATCATTTACCTCATCAGTTTTAAGTCTCTTTGATTGTTGATGATCGTACACCGCCATTGTGATGCTCAGTGTCTCTGAGGGACCGTTTCCTTATCTAGCTTTATTCAAAAGGCGTTCTCTTGTGTGATTAATGCTCTTCTCTTCTGGTAGTGCTTTAGTTAGAAGAATATTGTCTCAGCGGACGCCATTTAGAAATTACGTCTTGTCATTGAGTACAGCTCAACGAAAAATGGCCACTTATACGTATCCTGTTGTTCGAAGAGACGAAAGTCTAGTTGAATCGTTACATGGTGTCGAGGTGAGTCATGTTGTCACTTTTTCACTTTGTTGTTTACTCATTCGCACCTCAATGTCAATAGGTGAAAGATCCTTATCGCTGGTTGGAAGATCCGGATGCCGAAGAAACTAAGCAATTTGTTGAAGCCCAAAATGGAATCACGATGCCGTACATTGAATCGTGTCCTGACAGGGACCGAATCAACAAGAGACTGACTGCACTGTGGGACTTCCCAAAGTTCGATTGTCCGAGAAAACGAGGTGACAAGTATTACTTCAAGAAGAATAGCGGCCTGCAGAACCAAGCTGTGATGTACGTTCAGGATTCACTCACATCTGAACCTCGGGTATTTCTTGACCCGAACACACTGTCTTCCGATGGTACTACTGCCCTAAGTACGACTTCGTTTTCTGAGGATGGCAAGTGGTTCGCCTATGCCCTTAGCGATGCTGGCTCAGACTGGGTTAGAATTAAGGTCAAGGATACTGCTACTGGAAATGACTTGTCTGAAACCTTGACCAAAGTGAAGTTCACTAACATTTCCTGGACTCATGACAACCTCGGATTTTTTTACTGTCGCTATCCACAACACGAAGATAAAGCAGATGGCACGGAAACCGTTTCCAATGAAAACCAGAAAGTTTACTATCACCGAATTAATACGTCGCAAGATAATGACGTATTAGTTGTGGAGTTTCCAGAGAAACCCAAGTGGATGACTTCATGTGAGGTGTCCGACTGCGGCAAGTACATTCATGTGATGGTTCGAGAAGGCTGTCATGACAATGCTTGGTACTACACTCATCTCCCTCAAAATATCGATGGGAAATTTGAACTCAAACCTATCGTCGAAGAGTTCAGTGCCGAATATGAATATGTCACAAATGAAGGCTCTTTAACTTACATTAGAACTAACAAAGGCGCTCCGAATTATAGGCTTGTTCGAGTTGACTTGAACAAACCTGAACAAGATAACTGGGAAGACATTGTTCCTGAAAACAAAGATGATGTATTTGATTGGGCCCATTGTGTCAACCAGAATGTTCTGGCGTGCTGTTACATTCGCCATGTAGCCAACATCATCGAACTAAGAAAACTGGATGACGGCTCTTTGATCAAACAGCTGGATTGTCCAATTGGCACCATAACATCATTCACTGGAAAGAAAAACCAGAGTGAAATCTTCTACTATTTCACGTCTTTCCTCACTCCCGGAACTATATATCACTATGATCTAGCTAAACACGAAGTACCCCAGGTGCACCTAGAAGTTGAGCTCGAAGGGTTTGATGCTAATGAATTTAAGACGGAACAAGTCTTTTATCCTTCAAAAGATGGAACAAAAATACCCATGTTCGTCGTTCACTCTAAGAACGTGGAATTAGATGGGTCTAACCCGTGCTTGCTCTACGCTTATGGTGGCTTCAACATCAGCAACCAGCCCTATTTTTCCGTTTCAAGATTGCTCTTCATCAAAAACTTTTCCGGCATCTTTGCTCTGGCCAATATTCGCGGCGGTGGAGAATACGGGCAAAAATGGCACGATGGTGGCCGACTGATGAACAAGCAAAACTGCTTCGATGACTTTGTGGCAGCTGGCGAATATTTGATCGAGAAGAAATATACGTCTAAGGAGAAGCTGGTCATACAAGGTGGCTCAAATGGCGGCTTGCTAGTTGGAGCCTGTTGCAACCAGCGCCCTGACCTGTTCGCGGCCGGCATTGCTCACGTTGGTGTCATGGACATGCTTCGATTCCACAAGTTCACTATTGGCTACGCTTGGATGACCGACTACGGAAATCCTGATGAGTCAGAACATTTCAACAATCTGGTCAAGATTAGTCCGGTGCACAACATACCGAAAGACGTCACCGAGTATCCTGCGATGTTGCTCCTGACTGCCGACCACGATGACAGAGTTGTTCCGCTGCACTCGCTCAAGTTCATTGCAGAACTGCAGCATCAGCTGGGCGCCAAAGTTAAAGATAGACCTTTGATGATCCGCGTTGACGTCAACGCTGGCCATGGCGCTGGAAAGCCAACTGCGAAGACTATTGAGGAAATAACTGACATTTACTGCTTCATCGAGAAGTCGCTGAATATCAAGTACTCGGAATGATTTTTGTACTCGAAGTTGTGATTTTTATCAATTAAAATGCGAATTTGGTGCGCAATTGAGTAAACGCAGCTGCTGACGATTAGTTGTTCGAAAATCGACGGAAATGGCTGAGAACCAGATCATTTCCGAGCGAGAAAAATGGTACAGGACAGGAAGTTCGAACGATGATTTATAAAAAATACGCTCATCTCTCGCTATTAAGATCAACTTGTATTGATTCAAATATTCGAATCAAGCTGTCAACACCAATGAGGTAGCCGTCTTCATGGTTACCGACATTCCATTCATCGCAGTGCGTGATGGATAAACCATTTGGCAAAGGGTACGTTTTAGCGAAGTCAATCATCCAAAAGCTAGCAGAGTCGACGTCATGAATCAGCAGTAAGGAGCTGCCTATTAACTGCAATCAGCGAAGAGATGAAGAGGGAGGAGGAGAGAGGGAGAGAAAAACAAGGAAGCAGTTAGTGAGGGGAAGAAGTTGAAGTTTTCTTTTTCACTTACCTCGTGCTGTTTAAAAAAGGGTGAAGTCAAGAGAGTCTCTCGGAGCAGGTGCAGTCTCTCGAGATAAACAGTCTACCGCAAGCATGATAAAGGTAAACCACACAAGAAAAATGGCGGTGAGTCAGAAATAAAATTTGGGTCACTCGGGAAATTAGTCAACTCACAACAGCTTTCGAGTTGTTCGCTGTGAACTTAGTCAGGGCCTCCTTCACTTCGCTCTCTGTTTTGGACGTTTTGAAGTCCTTGCTCGTACTGCCGTCAGCATACTTGACACCTTCGAGTCGAAAGCCCAGAGTTGCCGTCGAACTTATAGTTTCCCGCCAAATCATGTAGCGTGGCTTGGTCACGGCCTTCAAGCGGTTTTCCTCTTCCGTCGGTTCATTGGGATCAATTTGAATCATCTTGTCATACATGTCTTTGCGCAATTTAGGCTTTTCGCGCGCTTTTGCAAGCTCGTCCTCGAGGTATGTCCTGATGCCCATCTTGATGTCTATGACGGCCGGCATCTCGAACTTGGCCAGCAGGTCCTCCAGTTCCAGGTAGGCTTATAACATTCGGGATGAAGCAATTAGCTGTTGGAGAACAATGGCTTCAGCAAACACTTACGCTCACTGCCAATGACTTTCTTTTGAATGAATTTAGGAATGAAAGAGTTTAAGGGGTCACTTTGAAGCTGAACAAAACAACTCTCTTCAGCGCCGGTGATCTTCTTCAGTATTGTTCCAGGGCCGCCCGATTTGAAGTTGCCTAGCGGGATGACAGGTGCAATTAACAACCGGATTAAGAGCAAGCCACAAATCATGATGCTCACCTTGATGGCCACTCAGTTGAATCCAAGGGTACTTCTGTTTCTTGTAAGTTTGAACAAATGGCGACCAATGGACAACGTTGCGGACTTGTTTCCACCGAGAAGTCTGATGCAATGAGAAAAAAAGAACAAAATGAGATTAGTTTTTTGTTTTCCAAAAACAATTTACAACTCATTCTAAGATAACGCCTCCGAATCAGAGTGCACGATTAATAAATTGAGCTTAGTCAAACCTTAATTGATTTAGAAGAGTCCTCGGACTCAGTGTCCCAGTCGCTGCTGAGGTCATCAGAGCTGGCCTCGCCATATTCCCACTTGCGACTCTTGACCGTCAAGTAGAAACTTTTCTGGTACTCAACATAGCCGCCAACACATTCGTGGTCACTGGCACTAATCATGGCACTCAACTAAATTGCAACCTCCCCTCTGATCAGAGTTGATTGCTGCACGATATTCTATGAGACAGCATGACGACAGGCAATGAACACGAGACTTGCTTCAGCAATTGAGTGCTTGGCGTTGCAGCAAACAAATGTAAAAGAATTAAAATGGCTGATAAGATAGTGATCGCGTGACGGAGACTTCACTAAACTAGCTGCTTAATCCAGGTGAATCAAGACTGGAAGACTTGAGGCTGGCTGGCAGCAATTTATTGAAGGAACAAGGAAGAGATTGAGAGGCAAATGGCTTGCCGTCTAGAAACGATGTTGGCGAAGGCAGAGCAACAAGTAGCAGCTGATAGCTTGCTTAGTTTTGCTCCCTCACTCTTCCTCTCGCTCTCTCTCCTCTCGCGTCTTTCCCTCTCACTCTCTCCCGCTCTCCTTTTCTGGCTCGACAAGGCTCGACTACTAATGCAATTGTAGATGGCTGTTCAAATTCTCTGTCATATATTTACCGCGAGCCGGAACCAGCATAAAAATCTGACCACGTGGAAGAGGGAAAGAGGGTGAGAGGAAAAGAGAGGGAGAGCGAGAACAGCTGGAAGTCAATAATTGCCTGACAGGTTTGATTTGTCAAGTTTTATAGCATACTAGCGTGGAAAGTGACTATACTGGTAAACCACTGAGAAAAGTGCCTGTCATTCAAAGCCACTTTCCACTGGCGTCGGTCTGACGTTATAAATAGCCTTCGGCCATAAAACTTTTATGATTGTTCTAAATCTGTCACGAAGCTCGAACTGAATTAAAGTTGCCCAACTGCAGCTTCAGAGTCATCGTAAACAACACCAGTGTATAAAGATGAAAACTAATTGTCCCTAAATTGGGTGAGGCCATATTACTAAAAATGCAGAAAAAGGGGTATTACGTAGATTGTATAAATAGCTGTCAAGTAGAGTCAGTGATATACATCTATATTCCAGTGAGAATTTACATTGAATCACTGTCATGTAGACATGTGTAACGAATGCATCTATGTTCAAGTTTAATTAAACATTGCATCACATGCATACATATATGTGTGCATCTGTAAAATATACATATATGTCCTCTAGCCACGAATCCTGCAAACAACATGGCTGTCACTCAAGCTATAAATAACTTCTACCATAAAAACATGATGTAAGACTTGTAAAGTATCATCGCTAAAATACAGTGTATAATGTTTCTTGAGTAATTGGCAAACATTTTGTAAATCCTGTTTCTCACGTGCTTAAACTCTTGACGCCAACTTTGAGACATACATACTTGAGAAAGTTGTCACATAAGTGCTAGCTATGTCTTGACATAATAATTGTCGTGAACATAGCGAAAATGGAAACAATTGAAAATAAGTCAAAGGCGGCCTCTCTCTCCCCCTCTCTCTTCGCCTTCTCCCTCTTTCTTCCTCTCTTTCTGTGACGCATATTACAACTGGCTATGACGTAAATTACGGCCTTAGGCGAAGGTTGTCAGTCGGAATAGGGGAGTAGTGAAAAGCGAAAGAGGGGAGAGAGAGGGAGGGAGAGAAAGCGAGAGCGTGGCCTTCACACTACATACAGAACCAAGTCGGCAGTTTGTTCTACTACAAAGTCCTGCGAAACAGGTCTATTCAGGATCTCAGCTGTCGACTTTGATTCATCACTGATGGGATTTATGGCTCGTGAAAGGACCGAATCAAAGGAGCACAAGGAACTGAATGAAAGAAAGTTGGCCGCTCACCCTTGCTTTGACGGGCATGTCGGCCGAGCTCCAGCGGTCGCAGTCATCGTCATCGGTCAGCGTGGATAAGCTAGTAGTACTTGACCAGGTACTAAAACTGGAAAACCTTCGATCTATTCTCCGTGGCTTTGAGTTTCCTACGAATCCTCTCGAAATGGCCAAGTAGATTGAATTGTTGGTGACAACTTGATCACTGGTTAGACCTGATGAACATTCGTCAGTACCTTCAACTTCACTATAGTCGTCAATTATGATTGAAGGCGTTGACAAGGCTGGACATGAGATGGTTGAATGTAATATTGGCCTTGCCGAGTTGCTTGATTCAGTTGAATTGTCGTAGCTTTGGTGTTCTAATGTTCCTGCACTAGAACTGGACGCCAGTTGCAGTGATACTTGTGTCTTCAACCACGATGATGCCGAATCGAGTGACAGAACTTTTTCCGGTGAGCAGTCAACGTTTTCGTAATTTGGCTCATTATAACTGAATTAAGTGGGGCGGAGTGTAAAAAACATTTCCAGAGATAAGAGTAATAAAAGAAACTTCTCTCAAGTGTGCACACTTAGTAGGGGAAAAATAAATCCACTCACCTTGACAACGTGATTGAATTGTTATGTGACAATAGTTCGAGCAGAATATTTTGCTGCTTGTCATTGGCTTGTTGAGATTCTTCTTCAGTAGTCTTGGTGACAAGATAATCTTCCGAGGCCGTGATTTGGTTTGGTGCACTTGACAATAAGGCATCCAGCACTGAATGAAAGTAAACCATAAAACATATGTTTGTCAGCGGATAGTGAGAGCGATGAAAAGAGAGAACGGCAGAGACAGGGAGGAGAGAGAGAGAATATGGTGACACAACAGGAAATGAAATGTGAATTCCTCTGCAGTTTAGACTTGACAACTCACGTGGATTCGAAGAGAATATTTCGGGCGAATTGTCACTCGAGGCGTAATCCGATGTCTCTGAGACTAATTGCTGTAGACGCTTACTGGGATACTTGAAGTTGGCGCTTAAACCAGTCAATTGTGCTTTATCCGACTCATCGTCAGAGAAAACGGACTGACAAATGAGACAGCCAACGGAGCGACAAATACGCAAATCCGGATTGCTAGTGAAGTTTCCGGTGTTTCTGACACAAATATTCAAGCTATTCCTTGTCATGTTTTGTACATTCATGATCGCCAGTGAGTCGAGTGATATTGACAATCTTCTCTGCTTCAGCAAATAGCTCCTTTGGGCCACATTGTTGTTGTCATCGGACCCATCACCGTCATTGTCTTCGCTTTGCCGAGTCATTGTTCTCTTAAACTCTTGTTCGTCTCTGACTCGAAGGTTAATTTAGTACTAAAATGTCACGTTTTTCAACTTTGAAAACCACTCGCACTTGTTATACGCTATCATGATTCCGGCTTTTCTTCTTAGAAATGATTCCCTCTCCCGTTGTAACATGAATAGAGCAAATTTGTTTCACAAGCGTATTCCGCTCTACAGAGACAATGAATTGTTGTTCATCCGTCGACGCTGTCTCATTCTAAGCAATTCTCACTGTGCCAGTGAAGACGAGTCGTTCGATTGCAGGCGTAATAGTGTTAATGTTATTACGTGTACACAACAACCAGAAAAGTGATGAACGAAAGGGAGGGAGAGAGGAGAGAGAGAGGACTGAATCAATCGGCCGTCATTCGCTCACCAACTGCCGTCAGGCTTATTTGATTCAAGTCTCGTCAGTTTCCCTCTATTCAAGAAAGCAATGTTCAATAACTTTTCTCTCTCTCTCCTCTCCTCTCTCGCTCCCTCTCTCTCTCCAACTTGAGCAAAACCTGTTATGAAGTTTACTATTAATGACCATGGCCGGCGTGGTTTAAAGCATTTACTTTCTGGCTAGCCTCGGCTTTTAATCTCAAAACTTCAGCCCAGTCGTGTACACGTACACACAATACATTACTTTTCGAAAGAAAGAATTAAATTGTGATGACGTCAAGTGAGAGCAATTAGCCATAAAAAGGTCTAACACAAAACTAGTGAACATCAACTGGGCTGTAGAATCACAACAAAATTCAAAATTATAGGCATAAAAAGGTGATGATTCTTTTCAGCAGTAGATGGCGCTCGGAAAGGCGTAATTTCGCGGCGGCGGCTCTCCTGCTCAAAAATCGTCGTCACATGGTTTTATTCTGTAGTGTTTGATTTGATTTTTTGGCGAATATATTTCGAATGTTTGTCATTAGCCCTCATATTTAATCAAGCTGGTAATATGGCTGCCATAAATTTGGCGAGTGCCCTTAGTGAAAATGAAGCCAAATTGGTTCCTTTGAATTTGCTGCAAAAGATGCAGTCGTTTGTTGACATTGAGAGACATAATTCTCCCAAAATTAGTGCCCTGATTGCTAATTCAGAGCGTGATAACCAGAGTCTTAAGATGAAGCTCCAGATGGCTGAAGATATGGTTGATAAGTTGCGACGACAGTTGAGGGATTCCGAAGACAATGTACAGGATGCTCGTAAGGTTTACTTTCAGAAAGAGATCGGTGAGTAGAGAGCTGCATGTGTAAGAACCGTCATGCTCATGATTATTCATTTAACAGAGAAGGAGAGTGTTAAAGTTGAGCTCGATGTATCTCAACGTAAATGTGGTCAGTTGCTGGAAGAAAGGTCCAGTCTAATTTCAGCTCTGGAGCGCAGAAAGGCCGAGCTTGAAGCCTTAGAAAAGTCTAATCAAGAAGCTTTAGAGAAACTGTCCAAGACACAGGAGGCGAATATTGAGTCGAATTTGAAGAATGACCATCTAGAGCTGGCTAAACTGAATGTTGCGCATCGGGAAACAAGATTGAAACAAGAAAGTGAAATGCACGAGAAGAGATCAAGTGCTCTGAGCATTGAAATTGAGCGCCTTACTGTGGATTTGGCCAATACTAGAACTGACAGAACAGCGAAAGTTTGTGAATTGCAATCTACGATTGAGTTGAAAGTTGACGAAATTTCCCGCTTGAAAGAAGAATTAGAGCACTGGAAGCGTGGTCTTGCTAAGAAGGATGAGCATTTGGGTAAACTGCAAACTAGAATTAAGCAACTTCGTGAAGAAGGTCTGCAAATGGAAGAGCATTTTCAAGCAGAGATAAAAGCATTGAATACTATCATGCAGAACCAGAAACAAGCTATCGAGTCTGAAATTGAAAAAAGAGACCAGCTATTGGAGACAGCAACGAAACTGCAAGAAATGTTGGTTACCGCTCAGAAAGCTCATGAAGACTTGGAAGAAGTATTGGCTGAGCGTTGCGCTGCGTTTGAAGACAAGCTCAGGTTTAAAGAAGAGCGAATAGTAGCTTTGGAAGATGAAGTTGAGAAACAGAATGCCGAACTTTCCACGCGATCCAAAGAGCATGTCGATAGAGAAATGGAGCTATACTTTCCTGTTGCTGCCAGTTCTAATAGGATCTTGAGAGGAAATGCTTCATTCTCGCAAGTAGCTGAGGAGTATCCGAGACTAGTTGAGAAATGTCAGCAGCAAGATTCAGAAATCGAAATGCTGAAGCAACAAATATCACAGCTTATTTCGGAGGCTGAAGAAAATGCACCAATGTTTCATTCAAAGGTGATGGAGAATAAAAACGCTGCTGAAACGTTATTCAGATTACAGAACCAGCTGGCCAGTATCGTGGGTGAGCGTGAACAGTGGAACGAAGAAAAAGACACTCTCCTGCAAATCCAGCGTAGATTAGAACGTGAAATCAAGCGTCTTGAGCTCGAGAATCGGGACATGTGCCGACAAGTGCGAATGTTGGTGAATTCTGTCAAAGAAGCGAGAGGAATGTCTTATTCCTTCACGACCGAAGAGGACCAACCCGATTTTGATCAATCCCCTGCCAATCGCATCATATCTGCTCATCTAGTGACCTTCAAAGATATCGAAGATTTGCAAGCTCAAAACGTTCAGTTAAGGTCTGCTCTACGAGAACTGAGTGAAAAGCAAGATGAACACGAAAAAGAATCCCAGTTCAAGACGGATAATTCAGCTCTCCAAGATCAGTTCACTGAGGCCATGAAAGAGATGGAACAGTTGCAACTGCAAAGAAAACAACAAGCGGAGCAGATTGATATGCTTGTCAAGCAGAGAGATGCATTCGAAGCTTTCGTAAACAGTTGTGTTTCTTCGAATATGTCCCAGCGTTCTACATCTGCCTCTCGCTTGCAGTTCGACTCTAAAGAAGTTGCCGATCTTCAAGAGAGATTGGAAGAGGAGAAGAGTTATCTGACTGATTTCAAACGGAGCTCTGAGAAAAAGATAGCTATGCTGGAAACTCAAGTAGATAAACAAAAAGACGAAATATTGTCGCTGAAAGTTGAGAAGTCAAAATCCACATCAATCTCTGAAGGACTGCAGGCACAAATTGATACGACGAAAGATTTGTTAGAACAATTGAAGGTAGAGAATGATGGTTTGCGTGAAAAGAACATGAAGCTAGTTGAAACTTCTAAGAAGCTGGATGACAGTGTCAAAGCTGCTAAAGACGAAGTCAAAAGTACCAAAGACCAGCTATCCAGCTTGAAGATAACTGTAGACAGCTTGACGACAGAGAAGAACTTGCTTTCTAACAGTGAACAACGATTGCTGGTCGAAAAGGAGATGCAGCTTCGAGAACATCAAACCAACAAAAATTTGGCTGAGCACATGAAAAGTCTTCAAACCTATGTCACGAAGCTCGAAGGTGACTCTTCTAAGCAGTCACTGTCTAAAACTCTAATCGAGAGACTTGAAAGCAACTGCAAGAGTTTGCAAGCACAGCTTGATAGCCTGAAGCGAGAAAACGACGCTGTTCTTGAATTAGAGCGTCGTAAGGTTGTGGACATGCGTAACCAATTGATGGAAGAATACAACAAGCGAGCTCACCTAGAGAAAACTCTGAATGAAATTAGTTCTAAGCTTGCCGTTGCAGAGCGTGAGTCAAGTCGTCGAGCGAACTCTGACAAGACCATTACTGAACTCAATACGAAATTGACAGCAACGGAACGAGAAATGACCCGCTTGAGAAATCTTGCAGCTTCGGCTAGTGTTAAAACTGAAGTAAAAGTGCAACCTGTTGATGATTCTGTAGTTAAGCTGAGACAAGCTACCGAACAAGGAACTAAATTGCAAATGGAAGTAGATAGATTGAGTACTGAGTTGATTCAAGCAAAACAGCAAATCAACGAAAGAGACGAACGCGTCAAGAGATTGCTTCATCGTATACGAACTAAAGGACCCGACACTCCAGTAGTAGCTCAACCAACTGCCTCTTCCAATCCTAGCTCTGGTGAAGGGGATACCGAATTACGTGTCAAACTACAAGAGTGTGAGAAGGAGATTGAAACGCTTAAAAAAGAAAGAGCTGATTTAGAGACGCAGGTGAAAGACAAGGAAGATAGGCTGAGGAAAGTTGCCGCTCAAGCGAAGAAAGCTATCGATGAAAAAAATGAAAGAATGCGAGAACTGAATGCAAAGTCTATGGATAACGTAAAAGAGATTGTTGAGTTGACAGACAAAATCAAAGTGCTTGAAGAAGCAAAGAACAGTGCTTTGTCTGCTGTGGAAACTCTTACGAAACAGCATCAAGAAGACGCGGAGAAAATTTCATCTCTGGAAGACAGTACTAATAGTACAAGACTCAAGCTTCTGCAAGATCAGTTCACTGCTCGCATTAACAAGCTTGAGCATGAACTGAAGAAGAAGCAAGGGCAGTTGGCAGAGTCGCAACAAATGCTTAAAACAGTGTATAAGCAATTACACCCACCTGCCTCCTCTTCCGTGGCTATTTCATCGTCATCGGAAGAACCAGCGGCTAACGCGAGCCTTCAAGCACCCAGTATTCCAGCTCCTGTTGTTCCTGTCGTATCAGCAGCACCTGTACAGAGCGTAGCTCCAACAGTCACTGTGTCTAAGCCTCCACCAGCAGCGATTACTGGCCCGAGTTCCAGCTCTAAACCGACCCCAACTGCTAGTATTCGCCCACTCATTACTGGTCCTCGCCGTCTTCGAATTGGTGGTGTAAGACCTTCGCCTAGACAAAGTCGACCAATATCTCAACCAGATTCAGAGGAAGCATCCAATTCCCCAACTCCTGTTCACAGTACTGTAGCTACTGTATTGCCAACAACACAAGCGTCGACGCCATTGGTTGTTGTTGCACCAAGCACTTCAACTCAATCTCAGCCAGTTGTTGAGTTGCAGCCACTTCCGGTGGCCGTGATAGAAGAGCAACCACTTGAAGTTGCCGCATCCGTTGAAGAGATTTCGACAACCCAATCATCAATTATTATCGAAGAAGCGGAAGCTGTACCTGAAACTATCAACATTGCTGAAAGTTCCGCAGAAATAACTGAGCACATCGAAGAAGAGAATTTGCATCAAGAGCCCCTTCCTTCTACCAGCCAATCTGTGGAGACAACTGTGGTTCGACTTAAGAGAAGTCAGGAGGATTCTACTGATCAAACTGAGCCAGCCAAGAAAGTAAAAGTGATGAGCCAGAGTGAGGAAGAGGAAGATCAAGCCGTTCCCAATGAGCTCATATCTGCCGACGATTCGAGTAGTCAGCATGAATCTGAAATGGAACCTGAGGCTTCTTCGCCGCAACGTGAAAGAGAAGAAGAAATCACTGTCATCGATGTGACAAGTGAAGAGGAAAGTGAAGGCGAAGCAGAGGGCGAGGAAGACGATCAGGAAGGAGTAACCTATGAACAAGAGTATGTTGACGACGAAGAAGAAGATCAAGAAGACGAAGAAGAACAGTTTGAGGACAATGAACAGCAAGACGAAGGAGAGGAGGAAGAGGAAGGCGAATATGCCGAGGAAGAGTGAGCTTTTGAATCAGCCATATATTTACACATCGAAATTTTGTGAGAAATAAATGAAGATAATTGAATTATCAAGTTCGATCAGTTCTGAAGGCTCGAATATGAGATAAAGTTGACGGTCAACTTGTTTCCTGCTTAGGAATGAAAAGCAATGTCAACTCTGCTGTTGCTATGCATTTACAATATGAAGGCTAATCGCTGATTCGTTGATCCTAAAACGCAGTCTTTCACATACTTCAAAAAACCTAATTTCAAGTTTACTCCAGCCACACTGTTAACTTAGTATTAGATTCGCGAGTTGTAAAAAAGGATGAGAAACAGATAGAGGGAGAGAGAGAAAGGGTGAGAGGAAGACAGAAAGCTTCCCAAGTATGGCATTAGATCTGCGCGCGGATTCTTGGTGATAGCATCGCTGTCACATACTCGTTACGTCAATTGTCAATGCTCAAGTCTCTGTCGTCGCTCTCTCGCTTCTTTCTCTCTCTCTCCCTCTCCCTCTCTCGTCTTAAGCCACTTGTTGCTCAGCAGTTTACTTTTACAGTAAGCAAGTTTGCAGTGCTGGAGTTTTAGACTGTGATCGTGCATCTTGTCTACTTAGCTAGTAGTGCTCTCAAAATTAAATAAAGAACTGCCATATTTCAATTCCAAATACTGACAAGCCAGCGAAAACTTGATTTTGTTTACTTATTTAAGGAAGAGAAAAATTCCCCTAATTTTGATTTTTAATTCTGATTTAACTTTGAGTCCCAATATTGCGCAATGTCAGTCAGAACAGTTGTGCGTGTTTCAACTATGATGCTAGTCGTGTTTGCTGTTAACTTGCTCACGATGACCACATTGGACAGTTCAAATCGTGTACAGTGCGCTTGTCAGCACTTGCAAAGAGTTCGAAGATCTCCGTCAGAACCGGAGCCGGAAACAGAGACACCGGAAGCCTTTGACGAGCAACTGCTTCGCCTGGAGTTCATCAAGCAGCAAATACTCCACAAGCTCGGCATGGAAAGAGCGCCCCGAGCGCGAAGGAAGCCAACTGAAGTGGAATCATGTATGTTTTCTCTCTCCTCTCCCTCTTTCCTCTCTCCCTCTCTCGCTAATTATCACTTAGGTTTTACACTAATCAGCGCCCAGAGTGTCCTTGTTTACAGTTGAACAGCTTTTTCTAATCTCCGAAATATGTTTTGACTGATTACACGTGCTCGACATGTTCCATTTCAATTTAGCGACTTACTTTAAAAAAGAGTTTTGTCAAAATCAAACCATGAAATCGCTGATTCAGTTTAAATCATTCTAAAACGCTTGCACAGACATCCACCTGATGGGCGAAGCTCAGCAAAGTCGCTACGAACGAAGCCAAGGGCCCCGAGTGGCGTCACCGGCCACCCTGAGGGCGCCGGGCAGCTCGTACGCCACGGAAGACCTGGACAAGTTGTTCATCATGCCCACCATGACCACCTCGACGTCGGCCACGTTCAACTTGACCATGAACCCGACCACTTCCGGTCTGCAGGTGAAAAAGGTCACCCTTCTACTGAAGCAACGCATAGACATTGGCATGGCGTCCGACTTTCAGATCACAATGTCCACCGCGACCTGGCATGCCCTCCAGGCCGGCCAGGCGCCATTTTTTGTGGGCCTAGTGGAACCGGACTCACTTCCCGACTCCTTTGAGAACTATTTGCACGAACCGATTGTGCAGTGGATTGAGTACGATTTAACCCAATTGCTGTCGGACCAGCAAATGGACAAGCAGGAAAACATGGTGGTCATCAGTAGCCGTTGGCTAAAGTTTTCCAAGGCCTACCTGCGCATTGAGTTCGAAGAAGCGACCAAAGTGAGTCGAATTTACAGCTGGCTAATTGAAACTCCCAACCACGTGCTAATTATGACATATTGAATCTAATTCGCAGCACTACCGGAGTAGACGGAGCGCCGACTGTGACGCAATTGGCAACTCCACTTCCTGTTGCCGGGAGTCGTTCTACGTCAACTTCACCCAAATTGGTTGGGACAATTGGATCCTGCAGCCCCAGGGCTACTTTGCCAACTACTGCAAAGGTGAGTCCTATCTGGCCCTGCTAAAGCCGCCACTGACGGTATGACCTTCGCCCAGGTAAATGTGACCTGAGTCACGCCAGATATCATCATACCACTGTGGTACAGAAATATCCCTCAATCATCAGCTTGTGCTGTTCGCCGCGAGAGATGTCTCATATCAGCTTGATCTACATTGACGAAGATGGCTACGTTTTGCAGAAAAACTTGCCCAACATGGTGGTCGAATCTTGTGACTGTGCTTAGCGACTCCGCTGACTGAATTTACACTCAATTTAGGTGCATTTAGAAAGTATTTCGCCATAGTTATTACCTGAAACACCTCGTCTCATTAATTGATACTCATTTGTGTTTTTTCTTTGTTGCCAATTAGTCTCTGTTCTTTTTTGCTCTGTCGTTGTTTGTTTCTTTGCGTGTGAAACTTGTTACAATTAACCTTTATAGCGACAATGTTGTCGAGAAAGAAGGCACATTAAATTATTTTTCTAAGCCAGCTAATCTTCCAATCAATTAGTGAAGTGGCACTGAAGAAAGTACAAGTGTCTTATCGGCCTGAGGAGCGCTTTTCTGTGGCTAACACTTCGCTTTTACTCTAGTTTACACTTAACATTTAAACAGGTCGTATCTGGATGTCATGCTCGAAGTCCATCGTACGCTTACTGAATCAAATGGTCGCTTAATTCCTGGGATTAACGTAACGGGAATAGTTCAGCGGCAAAGTTTACTTACGGCGTCTTGCGAAGACGAGACCGATGTGATTAATGCAATGATCTATGGCTCAAATCTGATAAATCCTTGCCTAGCTATGCATCACAATGTGGAAACATACCACTGCGAAGTAGAATTTAAGGCGATTATCCCATATTCATGTGAGAAGAAAAATTAGATCGCGTAGATTCGGTTCAGCAAAGACGATCGCACTTCACAATCGGTCCCTTGACTTTAGCACTTGTACACTCGCAACACTTTTGTTGTTATTTTTCTTCTTTCTGCAGAATCTTTCTTTTCTTTAGTTCGGCCTAAACCTGGTGAAAATTGGTCATTGTTCGAAAATGGACGTCAAGCGATTAAGCCAAAGTCCAGCTAATCTGCAGCAATCCCTGACCCTTCTCGAGATGCCCACGGAGCTGATAGAGGAAATTTTGAGCTACCTGTCCTTTGACCAGATTGCTCAGAACAGATTGGTGAGCCTATAATTATGCCGTGACCGGAATGTCCTAAATTTCAGCTTGTTTTCGTCTAGATCTGTCGCTCCCTTAATAAGTGCTGTTCGCAGCTTCTGAACAGAGGCTTCATGAAGGTCGAAAAATTTCATGGCCAATGCTTGAAGAAGGTGAAGTCGCAGCTTCCTCGTAGAGAATCCGAACGCCGAGCTCACCCATTGTCTCGGCACTGTGAGATTCTGTCGGCAATTGAGACTAGATTATCGTTATTAAGTATGACTTACATGAGATACGTTGAGTCCAATATGTGCTGCTTTATTCCTGGAAAGGTGGGTGGTGTTGAATATTTCGAGCGTGTTCACTGATGCTCTTTTTTTCGAGTAGGTCGTAGATGAGATCTACCGTGTGCTTCGATTCGTTCAGAACAATCCGAACCCACCTCGAATCGCAGAGCTCTTACAAGAATTAAGGGATATCTCGTCTATGGCAATGGAGTATTTCGAAGAGAGAATAGTCCCAAGACTGAAATCCAATATGAGTTCACCCACGGCTTTATTTGCTTCCGTCTCAAGTGTCAGGTCTTCAAGTAAGTGCAAGCCGTCAGTTCTTTTCAATCTCACACAATGGTTCTAAATCCATCTAGTTACGTACGCGGGATATCGACCTTCGCTATTATCTCTGTCAACACCGTCATCGGGAAACTTTTTTGGTTCAGTTTCCTCCACTCCCACAACCATTGATTTAGTTGACGAGACAGAGAGTCGCAGTAAAAATCAGTCCTTCAAATCTTTCAGTGCATTCATGCGCAAAGAAACTGCAAATATTAAGACTAAAACTAAGGAATCCGAGAAGCAGATGCAACAGCTGCAGCAACTGATTAACACGAGACTAGCGGAACAAAATAGTCGGATTGAAGAGCTGACGCAAAAAGTGGTCGAACTAGAGAAGCGAAACAATTCAATGCTCTCGGATTCAAAGCCCATCTCGGTGAAGACACAACGAAATACTAAGAAAGTCAATCCGGTGAAGAAAGCAACAACTAGCCGAGCTCGTCACATAAAACAGGAAACACCCGTGATGTCAATTAAGTCAGAAAAGATGCCCTTTGAGCCCAGAGTAACTCGCTCAACAGCAAAGCGCAAACTTAACACCGAAAAGACAGTTGTTGTCGCTTTCCCTAAAAAGTCAAGGAATTCAAATTGACAACACCTCTTACTACAAATTTTTCGACATGAATATTATATGCAATGAGACTTTACGTTTGATCATTTCTAGCACGATTATGCCAACCACAGTTCGTTTGATGCAGAAAGTAGATGCAATCCCAAAAATGACATTGATTTGATATACGTTACTTCGTCACACTTTCAAAAGGCTACCATTTATGTACAAGGAAAGTATTCGATTCCGCAATGTTTGATCTTTTCATATTTCGAGTAATAAAATTGAGTTTAGAAAGCTAAATCGATCTAGGTCTACTGAGATGAACAGTTTTTAATGATTAAGTAGAATTCGACTTTGTTTTAGTATTTGGTCTCAGTAGTCTTTAGTTTAGTAACAACCACGGTTAGAATAATCTTTGTTTTTTGGCGGTCTCAAACCGTCCTGTTCAGTAGCCAATCATTGACTGTTCGGTCAACTTGACTAGACTTTTCTTCGACGATTGACAACCCCAGGTTTTCAGATTTGTCCAGTGTTTTGTTAAACTCATCGATGAAGTCCGCAAGATGTGGCTGCAAATGAAAAGCCAGTGATAAGTATCGATCTAACCTAAGCACCTACTTACATTCTTTTTCATGGCCTTCAACCACGGATCCTCTGACTTTCTTTTTCTACTTGAGTCTTTCAACGACATCAACGGTTTCTTTACTCTTCTCTTCTGTGCATGATCGGTCACGGCTTTCCTAGCCAACGGCCTAACCTTTGGTGTAGTGAGGATTTCATGAGTGTCCACACTTTTGACGCTCGTTTCAACTTTCTTCGATTTCGGAGTCTTGAAGAACTTATTGCCATAATTTTTCGCACTATTTGATGTTGCTTTTGGAGTCGAGCTAGTGATGATGTCGTCAAAAGCATTGGATGTATCAGCCAAGATATTTCTTTGCGACAATCTTTTTCTTTTCGACGTTTTTGGAGATTCTAAAGATGTGTCTTTTTCAAGGGAACTCTTTGTCTTATTCTCCTTTGATTTGCTTCTGGTGATTTTTTCAGTTACAGCTTGTTCTTTATCTGAATCAGTCAAATCAGGTGAATCAGTAGAATCGCTAAAAGCTGATTTAGAGGCAACATCAGTTGTCTTTGCCGATGCCGACTTTTTCTTCGTACTTGTCTTGGATACGCTCAGTTTTCGAGTTTTCACAATTGACTTCGGAGTGGATTTCACAGTAACTGAATCGCTTTCTTGTGAACTACTTGAAAAGCTACTCCTCAAGAGACGTCTCGGAATTTCAATGGTGGAAATCGAGCAGCTTTTAACTGGTCTCTTGAAAGGAGATTCCTCAGAGTCACTTGAGCTGTCATCGTAGACACGTTCAATTGTGGTCGTCATGACAGGATGCTTTTTCACTCTGCGATTGGACATGATGAAAAGGTAAATCCAGTTAGTAGTGACAAACAGTACATCCGAATTACGCGAGAAAAGCCAAACTGAATGTAAATAAAAAGATGGACGCCGACGAAATGAGGGAAGGAACGAGTGGAAAAAGAAAGCAAACGATCACCTTTCGCGCCACTAAAAGAAGCCACCATTGGCAACAGTGTGGGCCAATGAGAGCAGAGGAGGCCACAAAGGTGACGCCCATCGCACGACGCGCACTCTCCGTAGGAAAGGTGTTTACTAACACGAAAATCATCTGACAGCTAAAAAGGCTTTTGCGTAACTCAACTGAAATGCTCCAGCCTTGAGAGAGGGAGAGCAAGAGAGGGAGAGAGAGAGCAAGTCAAGCCTGAGCCTGACATAAACACTGAGTTTGGAAAGAGAGATAGACAAAGAGTAGTTATAATAATACTTGGTTATTCCATTTCCCGTTTATGTATGTGTGTAGGGTGAAAACAAGAGCCCTTGTTGACTAGATGAGACTGTGCCCAGAGACATATTAAATGAACTCAGCCACTGGTAGTAAGTCAACCCGATCTCAGAACAAGAACAGTTCTAAAGCCTCGAAGATTCTCAAAGCCACCACTACACGACCTTCCCGTAGAGTTTGCCAGGAAAGGTTGGCTTGCAAAGGTAAGTTATCAAGAGATACATAAATTTGTTCTCTCTCTCCTCCTCTGCCTCTATGTCAGTCATGATTACTCTTTTTCTTATTTAATTTTGTCCCATTTCTCATCTTCCTGTTTCAAGAGCTCTCTCATGCTGCTGGCCTTCAAAGTGCAGCTTAAGGGAATAATAATGTTCCTCAGCCTCTAACTGTCGTTAATTCAGTTGTTTCTCGCAATTAACCACCTGGCGAGGTTGGTTTGTTGATGTATTGTTTTCCTAAATGACTTGTCAGAAAATCGAGAGGGAGAGACAGAAATAAGGTATCAGGCAAGATTTGAACTGCAACGAGCAAGTTTTATCTCAAACTGTTGTTTAACTAGTTTGACGTTTCAACTAATCCAGTTGCATCATCAGTCTATCACATGATTGCAAATTTTGTTTGCGCTGTAGACTTCATTTCTGTTCATTACGGTTTCGGTTAGTTCACTAATTTCTTTTTTTGCTGCAAACCCCTAGGTAACAAGCCAGAGGCTCACTACAGATGCGACGAATGTTCAACATTCCAATGTGAAGTTTGTGAAGAACTGTTACACGAGAACCAGAGATTCATTTTCCATGACAGACAGCCTTTAGAACATGTACCTATTGAGTTGACTTGCCAAGGGGATTGTGAAGATCGCAACTACGTGGACGTTGAGTGTAGTGACTGCTCACGAAGGCTCTGTAACGCGTGTGACCAAGTGGCTCACGCCCAGGGATCACGGAAGAAGCACACTCGACAGCCTGTTGTCGTCGAGGCCACAGCTGCGTCGGTCAATCAACCAAGTCCAGGTATAAACAAAGAGAACAACGATAACTCGATTGACGAGTTTCTCTCCCGTGATCCCATCATTGCAGGTAATGTGACACTGAAGCTGACGCAACAGCCTTGCAACTCAACGCTCATTTTGTTTTTCTGGTTGTTTACATAGATTGCAATTTGAATCGCACTCGAATAATTGGTGATGAGCAAGATGAAAACGAACTTTGTGCCAGTGATGATTCCGATGAATTAAAAGCCAACGTGATGCCACAAAACATTGAGTCGTATCAGCAACTGCCGGACATTGCCCAAATGTCTTTGGAACATTTGACTGAGGACCTGTTAGGAGACATCATGGAAGAGAAGGCAGTTAAAAACAAGTCAAGAAAGAAACAAAAACAGCCCGATAGGCAACTTGACAACAGCAGTGATAATGGCAACAGTTTTCAAAATCGAACTTTCGAGAGTTTTCTCCTAGTTGACGAATTTGAGATGATGCAAGTTTCGACCAGTGAAGAATTTGCTTCCAAGTTGGGTTGCAATCCGAATGCATCTGTGAAAGTTGTTTCAATCTTTGGAAACACAGGAGAAGGAAAGTCCCACACCCTGAACGCTGCATTCTTTGATGGAGAGGAAATGTTCAAGACGTCTCCAGCTCAGAGCTCGTGCACCATTGGCATCTGGACGGCTTATGACGCAAAGCGTAAAGTAATCACCATTGACACTGAAGGTTTGCTGGGCGTCTCGGAGAACAACAACCGCAGGACTCGGTTGCTTCTAAAGGTGCTGGCCGTTTCCGATGTCATCATCTACCGAACTCGAGCAGAGCGTCTTCACAATGATCTCTTCACCTTTCTTGGGGATGCGTCACGTGCTTACGTCCACCACTTTTCGACCGAATTGAAGGCAGCCGCTCAGAGGTGTCACTTCGATGGCCCCATCTCTGTATTGGGTCCGGTGGTCGTTGTCTTTCACGAAACACTTCATACTGACATTCTGAAAACCGAACATGATCTGACTCCCGAAGACGTGCTGCGAAAGCGTTTCCAAACTCTCGGTCTTTCAACTGAAGCGTACAGTGCATTTCACTATGTTGGCACCCAGACCTCAAAGGCGCCTACTTGTTTCAAAGGTCTCAAGGAAGCCATGTGTCGTCATCTTGAAAACTCAACTGTCCGTTCGGCTAGAACATCTTCGGTCATCTATGCTGCTCTCAGTGTGCTGAACGAGAAATTCAGCGGAGACATCGAGAGAACTGTCAACAGTACGTTTCCGGACGAATACTTTACATGTTCGGCACAATGTTTGTCCTGTGGTTCTCGGTGTTCGCATTCTATGAACCATCACAGGGATGGTGTTGCTCACAAGTCAAGCGCGAAATGTATTTACCAGCATCAGTTCTCGAACAAGTTATATTTTTGTCGCCATTGCTATGACCGTGGAGACGAGATTCAAGTTATTCCCAAAACGTCGGCCAGCAACGAGTCCACTTGGTTTGGCTTGGCTAATTATGCCATGTCTGGCTATGTTCTTGAATGTAACCGGTGTGGTGTCATCTATCGAAGTCGTCAATATTGGTATGGTAACCAAGAGCCATGGGATTGTGTTCACCAGGAAGTTCGACATATCTGGGAAGGAGTAAGTCAATTCTTCTTTCTTAGTCGGCTGCAGCTTATTTAACATGATTATTTCGTTTCCTAGGAGAACCTGTGCCAAGGATCACAAAATGCTGCCCAGAAAATGCTTGACAGTGTTTCATATATATCAGAAACAGTGTCAGGTATGTCTGCTAAACCGGCTTCCATTGTCAAAGGATGGGTCGCTGACCAGATTGCGCCTCCATATTGGGTTCCGAATCACAAAATAACCTGCTGTGGACTCTGTGAGCGGGACTTCGATCCAGCTGAGAAGAAGCATCATTGTCGAAAATGCGGATACGGGTTCTGTGACGATTGCTCCGGTCACCGGTGTCCGGTGCCTGACCGAGGCTGGGGTAACCAGCCCGTTCGAGTTTGCGATCGTTGCTATGATAAGAGTAAGTAACACTAAGACTGCTTTAAGTGATATTAACGGTTTCGTCTCGTTC
Organism: Halotydeus destructor; assembly: GCA_022750525.1. Taxonomy (NCBI): domain Eukaryota; kingdom Metazoa; phylum Arthropoda; class Arachnida; order Trombidiformes; family Penthaleidae; genus Halotydeus; species Halotydeus destructor. The sequence continues at coordinate 38,348 of JAIUWE010000037.1, forward strand.
TTTCAGTCCAAGAGGCCGAAGCCCTTCGCTCATCAGGAGAACCAGAGGTCGTTGCCCGAAAGATGGGCGAGAAGTTCCAACAAACAGTTGGAACAGTCGTCTGCACTGCCATTGATTATCCATTAGGTAAAGCTACCATTTAAGCCAACTACGCTAAACTATCCACTTCTTTCTTTTTACAGCCCTAGTGAAGGATTATGCGAGACCGGAATACTGGAAGCCAGACCACGAGATAAGCAAGTGTTGTGTCTGTGAGCAAGAGTTCACGGAAAAGAATCCCATCCACCACTGCCGAGGCTGCGGCGATGGCGTTTGTCACCCCTGTTCCCTAGGAAAGAAGCCAGTCAAGAGCCGGGGCTGGGACATGCCTGTCCGCGTTTGTGACACATGTGACAAAAAGCCTAGTCTCTGATTACTGGTTCTCTCTTAGCGTTGAAATGATGGTTCACCTTAAAAAGAAATTTAACTTGGTCTTTCCTCAATGTTTGTCGCGTAGATATATATATCGAAAAAGAAGGGAAGAAGAAAAAGTACATTACATGAGCCATTACCTATCATATTTCATCGGAGATCATTGTTTTTATCGTGCTTCGAAAAAAGTGAAAAAAGCGAAGAAAAAAAAAGTTTTTCGAATAGTTCGGAAAATTCTTGACACTAGTGTAAAAGTAATGATGAAGTTTTGACGAACAAGAAAAAAAAATCAAAACAACAAAAAATATACGTTTATCTCATTAACTCAGCCAATGATATTTGCCTGTTGCAGCAATAAGCACAAAAAGAGAATCAGAAAAACCTAAAGTTACGAAACAAATAAAAAGCTGATGAAAGCACTCAGATTAATCTGATAACTTTGAACTGTACTAAGTCACTTGAAGTGCTTCCGAGCCACCAAATACTAAAGTTCGATTGTTCCCCGGCATTTTGACTATCTTAGCTAATTTTAATCCGTTACTCACTGCCAGTGATTCAAGGTCTCGAATATCTCTGACACCCCACTCGGAGTTACGGTCCTTCAGACTCTGGTCGAAACGGACATTACTGTCAGGTTCTAATACACCATTCTCCGCGTATGGTCCATACGTGACTAGAAGTCCCGATGGTTTCAACAACTGTCCAGCACTACTGAATAGTCCCTGAGTGCAGTTCCAAGGCGAGATGTGTATCATGTTTATGCACACCAACAAGTCCCACGAACTGTTCTTGATTGCTGAAGGCCATTCAGGCAACGGTTTTGACACGTCCAGGGACAGTGGCTTGACAATGTTGTGTAGCTGTTCAGCCTCGACGTTTCGCTGGATTAAGTTAAATCCAGATGAATCAATGTCAGTCGGTTGCCATGTGATATTCGGGAAACTCTTGGCGAAATGTATCACATGTTGCCCCGTGCCACTGGCTATTTCAAGGGCACGTAATTCAGAGCTTGGTTCTAATAGCGTTTGAAGAACATCCAGAATTGGTTGTTTGTTCCTTTCGCTTGCCATGATATGTTTGAAAAATCAGTTTCAGCGACAGAGAAAAATCATAAGAAAACAGCTGCCACTGTTTGTTTCGATACTGATATTTCTACCGCTAGGTGCCGCTAAAAAACTCAGATCAGGATCAAATACGATTTACGACACAAAGAGGTTCCCGGGAAGTACAGTGTAGTCTCACATTTTCAGAAACTAGACATCAAGGCAACACCAAGACAGCTATTAGTCCTCAGGGTAAGTATGCGGACGTTTTAATTTTCCCGCTTTGAACATTTCGAGGCTTTTTTGTAAGTCCAACCTAACCGGCTAAAGGATGTCTGTGTTCGAGCTTCATGAACTGTCCATGTAGTAGCTTGATCACCTGTTTGTGGTCACTTACTTGTTCTTAAAGTGGCACATGATCGCCGTGAGCGGAAACGGAACTTGAGGCTCGTCCTTCTCCATCCGGAAAGCGCAACATTGAAGATATACTTCGCTGGATCTTATATTTAGCCTAGCTGATAGTATCTCAACGGTTTCAAGCTTTCTCACAGCTGACTACATTATACTCTTCTTGGTTTTTTGTTCAACTTTGTACTTACCGACAAAGATACCAGAGTGTTCTACATGCGCTTTCATGTGTGTTGCAACAGTAAGCTGCAACAAACACAAAAATTTTAAAAAAATTCTTGTTGAACATGTTTGCATTCGAAAACGATTATGTAAAGAATCACATGATAAAGTGCGATGCATAAAGTTTTGAAGTATTTTCCCCATTTTTCACACTTAGTTCAGTGCAAAAAAAAACAATGTAGAAAATCTGAAACCTTTATACCTTGCACTGTTTATCTGGGCAAGGTCTCTATGACCGGTTTCCTACTCCAGGATCTCACCCACTTGTTACATTCCAGTGAAGCGATTTGACTAAACCTATTTGAGAGAAACCTTAATTGCTGAATTAACGAAGGACACCAGGATCAGGAAACCAGAACTGAGATAAAGATACTTATCTACGAGTTTGTTTGTTCAAGGACTCCTTCGCTACATTGCTTCTCATATTGATACTTCAGAGATTGAATCGCTTCAGTTTAACAGTGGACAGAGCAAAGGCAAGACGTGTCGTGTTACAAAATGGCGTCCAAGACATTTGCCGGAAAGGTGGCCATTGTGACCGGATCCAGTTCGGGCATCGGGGAATTCACTGCCATTCGCTTTGCATCCATGGGTGCTTCCGTAGTGATCACTGGTCGTAATGGCGCCAATTTGGAAATTGTGCGCCAGAGATGCGCCGCAGTGTCCAGCGATGACCATGTCCTGGTAATTGTGGCCGATTTGAAGGATGACGAAACTCCGGGGAAGATAATCAACGAGACAATTGCTAAATTTGGTCGACTTGACGTCCTTGTCAACAATGCTGGTGTCTACACTCGGGCCAAGCTGAGCACTCCCAATCTCATGAGCATTTTCGATGACATCTACGCCACCGACCTGAGGGCAGTGCTGTACCTTTGTCACCTTGCCCTTCCTCATCTCGAGAAGACCAAAGGTAACATCGTCAATGTTTCCAGCATTGGCGGAATGCGGCCATGGATGAACGGACTAGTCTACAATTCGGCCAAAGCGGCAGTGGACATGGTGACGCGCTGCCTTGCCCTCGAACTTGGACCAAAGGGCATTCGGGTCAACAACGTCAACCCAGCTGTTATCAGGACGCCCATATTTGACACCTATGTAGAAACTAAGGAAGAAGTGGACGCCATTATGGCCGAAGTCGCCAAGACCTATCCTCTCGGACGATACGGAGAACCTGAGGAAGTGGCCAAGTCCATCACTTTTCTGGCCAGTGACGATGCATCCTTCATATCTGGACACTTGTTGCTCATAGATGGCGCCTGCATAGATGCTGGTGATAATATTCTGCCGGGCTCCATGAATGCCTGATAACTGAGGTTAATTGACATGCCGAAATTAAAACAAACCGCAGTGAATTTCTGTGGTACAGAATTTGTGAATTAGTCGAAAGATAAACTCAAGACTATTTCAGATTCAGTCACAAACAACACAGTGACTCATTTCGATAGTGTAGCTGATAACCTATAACCATAAATACTGTCCTACTCAGTATTTCGGAATTTAACTGTTCCAGCTCATTTGTGACAAGTTCACCAATATAGAGCTTTAGGGAATTCCGTGCAAAACAAAATTCCTTCAGGGTCGTTCCGTGATATACTGTAGCAAGCTTTACGTCAGTCTCATGCATTCTCATAGTGTTTGCAGAGATGGGCATTCGCTTGACTGTATCCTCATATTTATCTACCGTTTCGTGAACTGAGTTCAACTAAAAGGTAAAACTGATATGAAAAATCACGATTTGGGTACAGTGGCGTGATGTATGCCCTTCCATATTGCCCGGAGGTATGCCTCAGTATATGCTGTAAATATATACACCTGAGATCAAATCAGAGGAAAAACCCAGTCAAGCGGAGATGTATTCCAGAAAGAATAACCTGATACTGACTACAGGGCATCTCAAGGCCAGAGCCCGAGTGGCGGCTTCTCGCGAGGGATAGACAGTAGAAGGAAAAGCGACCGCAAACTGGTGTCAGTTGATTGCAGTGCAGCGTCAGTGGTTAACTTTTACTCAGAATGGATTCCAAGACATTTGAAGGTAAGGTTGTCCTGGTAACAGGGGCAGCTTCCGGTATCGGTGAGGCCACTGCTATTCGCTTCGCGTCTCTGGGTGCCTCCGTCGTGCTCGCTGATCGCAATCAACACAATTTAGAAACTGTTCGTCGAAAATGCGCCGAGGTTGGCAGTGACGATAATGTCTTGATTGTCGTGGCTGACTTGACCTTACACCACGGTCCAGTGAGAATGGTCGAAGAGACAATCGCTAAATTTGGTCGCCTTGATGTTCTCGTAAACAATGCTGGCATCTATCAGCTGGCCAAGCTGGAAGACGCCGACATCATGGACATCTACGACCGAACCTACGCCATCAACATCAGGGCCGTGGTCCACCTTTGTCACCTTGCCCTTCCTCACTTGGAGAAGACAAAGGGCAACATTGTCAACGTGTCAAGCGTCGGTGGCCTTCGTCCTTGGGTGAATGGGCTCATTTACAATTCGACCAAAGCGGCCTTGGATATGACCACTAGATGCCTTGCCCTTGAACTCGGGCCCAAGGGTATTCGAATCAACAACGTGAACCCAGCTGTTGTCAGGACACCCTTGTATGACACCCTTGATAAGAGTAAAGAGGAAGTGGACACTTTTTTCCAAGCCGTTGCCTCTTCCTATCCATTGGGTCGTCCAGGGAAAGTTGAGGACATAACCAAGTCTATCACCTTTTTGGCCAGTGATGATGCTTCCTTCATATCTGGACACACCTTGGTCATAGATGGCGCTTCCATCGATTCCGGGGACGGTATTCTCCCTGGTGGTAAACAGTGGTGAAGACCAGGAAAGTTCCACATATACAGGCTGTATTCGACTGTTGGTTCTGATTGTTAGAACTGGAAATTAAAATGCTCGGTCACGTCGTTAATGACATCAGCTGTTGCCTTCTAGACTCATTTATTTCTGACTGCATATTCTGGACGCTAGGTGTCAGCTCAGAAAAGGCTAAGTAAGTGGAGTAAGGGTAGGTAAAGTTATTTTTTGTAAGTTTACATCCCCAATTCAGTCGTTATATTCCGTTCATAGATGGCGCTGCCATCCCTGCTGGGGACAATATACGGTTTTACTTTCACTTGCGAAAATCAGCAAGTTCAGACCATAATCGGCTTAATTAAGTACCTTTCTGAGATAGTAAGGCAAGGTTTGCCTGTGGCCAAAATTTTGACCTTTCAGTGGTCAGTGTGACTGATGACCTACTTGAGAGCTGACTTAATGTAGGACAAGCCGATGATCAGTTTTTACTGCACTTCAATCTTTTACTAATCAATGTATCTTAACACTCCGGGAAGATACTTTTTTCAGCTTGAGGGAAATTCCACTGATTTCAAAGATAAGCTAGCGAATACTTTCTCAACTAAAAAACAAGTTTCTTTTATGATACAAGTCACTAATGTTTCAGTTTTTTTATGTACCTTAACTCAGTGTTGTCGTATAGTGAATTATAAGAAAGCTTAAAGAAAGATTAAACGTTTTCTCACGAAACGAAGTCGTCCACTAGTTGAGGTGAGGCTTCCTCATCAGTCTGGCAATTAACTTGAGTAAATAGTGATTATGATTCGCTGACGGCTAAGCAATTACAGACCGAATTCATGTAAAAATTGCAAGTGATTTACAACGTTGATGAGTATGTCGTTTAATGTACATGCATCAAAGTACTAAAAGTATTACATTCATATTAACACATGTCTGCTTTGATTGCAGTAAAAAGTTTGATGCAAAAAAGCAATAAACTTGGGAACTCATCGCGACATCTAGCGGCTAGATGTGCGAATCCTTCCGAATTAACTCGTCCACGCTAAAACCAAGGTCACCATTGGCCGCATTAGAGTTGCTTGTTTTAGGCATAGTGACCAATGGAACTGGTTCTGGCTCAGTATAGAACGTTAGTAGGTGTTATTCGATGCGCAACGTTACTGGCCTGCAAGCGGAAAGGCAATAGGCTCGTAAATTCGATCTCGAAAGACGACCTCTTAATTAGCGTGACTTGAAGTGTCATTTTGTGAAAATGAACCTGTCATTACTGACGGCCGTTGTCAAGATGGATAGAGAGGCTCACATTCTCTTATTCGCATCACCACGAGAATAAGTTCCGGCTTTCATTGACTTCGTAGCCCGGGCTCGAGTTCGAGGCGCATGTTCAGTGGAGCAATGTACACTAGGAATGTAGATGATCGATATGGTATGCTCACAGCCAGGGAAAGTTGTTTACCGTCGAACTTTGACATTATGTTCTAACCGAGTGTGGTTGCACCATGAGCTGGTTCTCTTTTCACACTTAGACTCCACTCCGTCTCATAATCTCATCTTCATCTCGAGTGCGGTTACAGAGATGCATTTAGAACCAGTGGACGTGGTCAAGATATTCGGAGTGGCCATCTTTTTCATCACCCTGCTGTCAATCTGTTGCATCTTCCGGTACAAGGAGGTAAATGGCGTCGTGCCGGCCACCCCTTGGACGGGTCGGGCCAACCATTACATGATCCGGGCCAAGGGCAGGACGGACAAGCGGATTTACATGAAGTATCAAGATGGCCTCTGGATCCACTGCACTCACTCGACATGTTAAGCCGCTGGGAATAAGGTTGGACGCTAATCTTGATTGATCACCTTAATCCATCATAGACTGTTGACTTCAAATGAATTTGATCCGGTTCCCCTTTTTGCTCAGGAAATTGTTGCCGCCATTTGTCGCTTTCTAACCACGGAAATGTATTTTGCACGTCCTCCGAATCATGCAAACTAATTCAATTGTAAACATATCACCAATGCGCTAATCAGGCTCTTCTTTTTCTTGAAAGTTTTAATTCAGAATAAATTGCTTGTCGATGTAAATCACGAACTCTTTTTAATCTGATCGACTATTAAACTGACTTGATATATCAAATACTATCTAAGGCACAAAGATGATATTAAAAAATGCTATTCAATCATTTCATCATAAAAAGGGCAGGCAACGCCGAAAGAGATGGAGCGAGAGAGGGAGGGAGAGAGGGATGACAAAGCACATTCTGGAATACTCTCAAAGGCACATGCTCTTCCTAAATCAACAAAGCTTCGTGACAATTCAAAAGTGTCATCGACTCAACAGTGAGAAAGCTAAGATTCGAAACTTATAAAGTCAATTCATGTTGTCGAATCCGATTAAATTACAATTACATTTTTTAGAGTTGACGTCCAATCAAGTTGCCTTCGGGTCGTTGATTTGTGTTCCTTTTTCACTTCCTGTCTCTGTGAGACTAGTTGTGCTTTTCTTCCGAAACTGCTTCTAGAACTGTGCCGATATATATATTCTTTTTTGAAAGCTATAATTGTGTCCTCGACTTCGCTTCGGGGGTAAATAGTACGATAATTAATTGTAATGATCAAAACTCTGAATATAACATCAATTAAGTCAACGCATACTTAATTAGACAACAGGAGAGACAAGGTAGACTAAAGGGTAACTCATTTGAGGGGGGAAACCTAATTTGATTTTGAAACATGCTCAAGTTCTCTTCGACGGCGGAATCAAGTGGACCGGAAGCTGTGGCGGTAAATCATGGCCACCCAATTTAACGCTGATCAGATGCATGGCCAGAGCAAATTCTTCGTCGTCCAGCATGCCGTCGTGGTCAACGTCGGCCAACTTCCAGATTTTACCAAGTACAGAATTGGGCAGCTTAGACTTGACCATTTCGGCCTTTGCGACGGCGCCACTGATCTTGCCGTCAGCCGGGCCGAGTGTTCTAAACACCTCATCGTGCTTGGGCTTCTCCTTCAGGCAAACCCATTCAGTGTCGAACGAACCAGCGTCGACGCCTTCGCCACGGCCATAGGCAAATGGCGAAGCCTCTTGCACATCAAAGGCACCTCCTTTAACGACACTTTCTTCCTCTTTCCTCTCAGTTTGCTCCTAAATCAATAAAGAAAAGAAAGTAAATTAACCAAGTCGCAACTTCCTCTCTTTAGAATGAATGAGAGAATCAAGGAAAATGGGAGCCTGGCTAGCAGAGCCTGAAAGGGAACATTGTGTTGAGGAACTTACATGAGGAATCATTGCCATGAGACGAGCAATGTCTTCGGCGAGCATCTTGTCAACGGCATCAACTAATGGTTTCTTGAACAGATTAAATTTAGTGAAATCATGACTGAGCAGTTTCTCTTGCATCTCCCTCAGATCAGGAAAGTCACCCGGAGGAATCTGGTAGTCGCGTTCGATTTCGGAGTAGATGTTGGCTAAATGTTTTATCAAATCCTTCTTCTTGCTGTCCTTGCCAAACATGGAAGGCATCTCTTTCCTCAAGGCACTTATTATGTACGCGTGAACCTTAATTGTAGAAAGATAAACACAATTAACATTGGCAGCTATTTGCAAAGTGTCCATTAGCGAAAGACAATTTAACCACTAACCTTTGCTAAACGAGCGCGTTTAATGAGATCATTCAGTTTACGGAGGGCAGCATTTCGAGGCAGGCTCTGAATGTCCGCAAATAGATCTTGTTCTTCGGCCTCGAATAGTTTTCTATTTCCGTCGTAGCGCAACGGCTGGTCCCAGAAAGAACCAATATAAACTCGGGCCACTTCGGGGGTATTTAGAACTTTGCCTAATGACCACATTAGAGCACCGTAGACTCGCATCAGTTGCTGGGCGTCAATCATGTCCGCCTTGTTGAGGACAATTCTGATCTTGTCATCGTGACCTCGAAGGGCCTCAATGCTCCTTCGGAATTCATCCGATATGTCTAGCTTGTGAGCATCGAACAGTAACACAATCCTGTCGACGCGTTCAGCGAACCATTCAAGGACACCCGTGAAGTCGTACCCTCGGTCAGTCCGTTGCTTTTCACCTGACAGGATACCTGGTGTGTCGATTATGGTGATATTTTCAAGCACAGCTGACCTGACGGTAGAACATTGAAATCTGTTTAAGAAGGCATTACCAAACTTGGCCAAGGGACGGAACTGTTTCTTTGGGTCGACCACTAGTGCATTTCCAGGTATGACGCCTTCCGAGTCGGACGACATGACAGCTATGAAGCGATCGGTGGTCGGTTCTGGACCTATTCGAATGCCTGGAAATTCCTTTTCCAGCAAGTACTTAATGAAGGTAGTCTTTCCGGTCGAATATTGACCAACAAGTAGAATCATGGGCTTCGCATCAAAGTCAGCATCTTCAAATTGCGGCGAATGAAAATCGTGAAACAAATAGTGTTCTTCTAACGGCAGAATTTTTGTCTTATACAATCTCTTGAGGCCTTCGACGACTGACATGAACAGTTCAGGCTGCTTCTTGCGACTTTCGTCGCGGTTCATCCAGCTGAACATTTTGAGACTTCGAAATAAGAGAACTCAAGACAACAGGTCAAAAGTGAGAAACAAAAACAAAAATAGCGTCGTGGTGATGATTGACAGCTCAAGCTGACAATGCGTCGTGTCCTGAGATGAGCGTAAAGAACTTGAAAAAGAGAGGTGTATGATACTAACTGTAGTTTACTTTCTCGGCTTTCGGTAAATCAAACACACCCCAATGCCAGTCGACACGAGAATTATTATTTCAGGACGAATACTGGGGAGAGAAAACGGAATCTCTCTCTCTCTCGCTCTCTCACTTTCACAACCTCTTGCTATCTGTGACGTGTCTCCTCTCCTCTCTGCGCAAGAGTGACTCACTCTCCCCTCCTCCCTTTCCCTCTTCCTCTCTTCGGCCTCCTCTTCTCTCCATGCACCACGTGCGCCTGAATATACAGATATTTTTGTCAGTCTCACTCTACTTTCTGTTTGCATTTGAACAGCTAGGATGAAGACGACCACCACTTCCGGCGATCGGTTGAAAAAATCGCAAAAAGAAGCCACAGTTAGCGAATATGAAGTTCATGACGTGAGTTTTCTGTGCTGTTGATTGGTGGCAATTAAGTTAACTGACGTAATGTGATTTACTGAAGGTAGAGGCAAGTGATTACCCGGGAAATTTCGCCGAGAACCCTTTGGAGGGCGAATGGGATCTGGAGCAGTTTATGAAGGTATATCCTGATGTGAGAGATAGCGATGTTCTTACCAAGACGAATTTTTGAGCTTAGACTCTGAAAGTGGACATTGTCAAATACGACAAGACACCTGACGGCGACGATACATTGGAATTTGATATCATTGGTATCTGTCCAGCCATAGCCAATGCCTTCAGACGCATCTTAATTGCTGAGGTTAGTTCTTTATGTCCGAGTGGTGTTTTTAATCTCTTTCGTAGGTCCCCACAATCGCTATTGAACGAGTCGAGATAATGAACAACACATCCTTGCTGCAAGATGACTTCCTTGCCCACAGGCTAGGATTGATTCCACTGAAAGTCGATCCCTTTCATTTTGATATGCCCAGTGAAGATAAACTGGAAACTGCAAAAGAAACACTGATATTAGAGCTGAAACACAAGTGCTTCAAAGAAGGCGGTAAAAGCAAAGAGGACTCGAAGGTTGTCAATCGTGAGGTGTATACTGAACACATAAAATGGGTTCCCATCGGCGGCCAAGAGGATTACCTGTTCAACGTCAAGCCTGTCCAAGATAAGATTCTGATTGCCAAATTGTCACCAGGCCAGGAACTAGATTTGCGACTAGTTTGTGTCAAAGGAATCGGGCGAGACCATGCGAAATTCTCTCCTGTCTGCACAGCATCATATCGCTTGTTGCCTAAGATTACAATGCTGCAAGAAGTTTACGGAGATGATGCTCAATTGTTGAAAGAAAGTTTTTCTCAAGGTGTGATTGAGGTGAAAAAAGGAGACGATGGACGTAAAGTTGCTCAAGTTGTTGACTCGCGCAAAGATATGTGCTCGCGAAACATCTATCGTCATGAACATTTGCGAGACACTGTGGAAATGACTATGATCAAGGATCATTATATATGTGAGTTTAATGGTCTTTGTATAATGTGAACGCTAATCCTCTTTCATCTCAATTTAGTCACAGTTGAGTCAACTGGAGCTTTAGCACCTGAAGAACTGATGATGCAATCTATTGATATTTTGATTGCGAAATGTAACGCATTCATAGTCGAACTCGTTGATGTTAAGCGATAAGATCCCTGTCCACACATAAAGTCGTCGATAATTTAGTTGAAGTCAAACTCGATTTAGTTTGTGTATAAATGAAACCTGTTCACGCTTAACTACCTTCGTCGATTACTTCTATGAGAATGACGATCTCTTGTCGGTGAATGTCTTCTTTTATTATCTTGCGATCGAGAACGTTCACGTCTGGCTTGATTTCTATCGCGACTTCTAGATCTGTCAGATCTCGAGTTTTTATTATATCGCTCTCGAGATCTTGATCGTCGACTTTCAGAGGCATGAGATCGGTGTTCTGGTCTTCTATGCCGGTAATTAGAATCTGAAGCGCGCCTTTCCGTATCCTCTCTGTACGATGACTTCCTATTCCTGTCGTGGTTGCCTCGAGGTCCGTTGTCTTTGTGTGACTTGTCTCGTGAGTGTTCTTCAGCATCCGGGAAATGTTCTACGCCTCTTCCCTTTCCTTTCCACTTAATTTTTGAGACCGATTGGCTGAAATCCACGTGAATTCTACGGTCATCAATTAGAACGTTGTCCATCTTGAAGAATGCCTTTTCACAGTCTGCTTCGTTTTCGAATTCAATAAAGGCATACTGTAGTGATTCACCGCTTTTCTGATCACGTATCACTTCACAACCTTTGATGGGACCAAAGCGCGAAAAGATGATTTCCAAATCTTCGTCTCTAGTGACGGGATTCAGTTTGCAGACAAATAACACATTTTCGGGGGGTTTAACATCAGCGTCCGGAAGGTCGCCAATCATCTCCAAAATAGTTGCTCTCGCTTTGGCTTCCTTGTTCTTGATGTCTTCGTCGACCTCTTGCGCTGTCTTTCCTTCATAATCATCAAGTGCTTCTTCGACGCCGATTCTGTCGCTCTCGAGCACCTTCTTGCCAGGTTCTGGTGAAGCATCAGGAGGATTGAGATGCTTCGGGTCGTCATATGGATCATCTAGTATGACAGTGTGAGTTATTCGAATATCTCGATAAGGTCGGTGCTGCTCATCACAAATGGACTCGTTGATCTTGAGTAACACGTCTAAACCTTCGACAACTTCTCCGAACACAGTGTGATCAGCATCTAGATAGTCAAGATTTTCTCCCAGCGTTATGAAAAACTGCGAACCATGCATATTTTCGCCATTGTTGACCATCGACAAGGTGCCGAGCTTGATATGTTTCAGTTTGGGTTTGAATTCTCTTTCAAAGTATCTTCCCTGTTCGCCATATAAATGGTAATATACTGAGTCCCCACCACGACCTGTTTCACTTGGGTCACCAGTCTGGGCCACAAAATCCTTCTCCACCTTAAAAAGTAAGCAAGAATTGTAGTACTTAATTTTGCACAACTTCAGGAAATTGTAGCATGTTTTTGGTCTCTCTTTTACGAACAGGTCAACGGTGACATCGCCTTCGGTTGTTTCAATCACGAGTGACATCTTCGGTACTGATGAGTTCTAGAAGATAGAACAGAGAACAATTCGTCGAAACAGAACTGAGATCAGTTTGCGCACTGAAATCGAAATTCAGCTGTTGAGAGAATTCATCTACACTACGACAGATGGCGCAGCTTCTCTATGCAAGCTCAGACTGATAGCTTACGCCACCTAGCGTGAGGAGAGCCCCTCTTGAAAGCTTTCATATCTCCGCAGTATTTCCGAGAAACTTCCCAGCTAAAGCGAGTACAGTAATACTAGGTCACGTTTAAGAAACCTTATTCTCCCCTAGGAGCAGTTACAGCGAAAAATTCTTCCCAGCGGTGTTGCTAAGACAGCAGCAATTTTGCGAAATCGATGTTTAAAGGAACAGAAAGTATTACCTTCAGCACTAAAGAAACGGTCCCTTACAACGATCAAACGGCAACTTATTCATTATCTTTGATTTTCATCTGAGCTAACTGACTTTTCGAGCATAATCCTAACCGTGACATTTTCTCATGAAACCGTCGCACACATGACGCATCTCAAAGTTTCACTGGAACTCATTCTCGCCTTTTATGAGCAAAATAAAGGTGCCGCATGAATAGCCAGCGCCATCTAGCGACAAGCGGCGCCTCCAATCGGTGGACAGGTTAGTCTTCACACCCTTCCTTCGAATTTTCTTCATACGCTCCTTTTATTTTTTTCGTTGGTTTACTTTCCGTAATTTAATAACAAGGTAAGTTCGATTCAAATCAAATCATTGTCCAAGATCTAATTGAGACGAATGTGTAGCTATGATTTTGGGTGTTGCTTTAGTGGTCATACGAGACGCTTAAATTTGGTGTATCCCTTTTTCGCCTCCCTGGCCGAAGCCAGTGTGTTTCTCTCCAAATACCGGCTGTGACGAATTTCATTCTTTTCTCTCTCTCTCTCTCCTTCTTATTCTCTGTCTGTCTCATCGTCCCTGTCTGTAGATAGAAGACAAGAGGTTCCGACTAGAAACAAGGAGAGGGTGAGCCAAACAACCTTTTTTTGAAGGCGTAGGAATGCCAGTTTTCTTGGGAACAAGCGAGAGGAGAGAGGGAGAGAAAGGAAGACCGACTGTATTGACTGTTGAGCTCAGAAATCAGGATTCTGTACAATAAGTTGAAGTTCATTCACTTCAAGTTAGTCTTTTTTACTTCACAGCGCCTAAAACCTGATCTCACACACACACTCTCTCCTCTCCCTCTCTCCCTCTACTTTGTTAGGTACATAGCTCACTCATTCAGTTTACCTGAGCATCTGTGACTATGTCTGGCTTTTTTGTCTTGACACGTCCATAGATTACATTTTTCACTTGTTTGCTGTTTTAATTGTGCTCACAATTGTTTCTCATCTTGCTGTTTAGAACCTGTCAAACAAAGGAAGAAGCGTCGGTCGTTTTTAACACTCATCTCAACTGTCAACAATGAGCGAAGCGGTGTATCAGTGTGTGAATGTCTACGCAACGGCCGCCACCACTGACAATATGAGCCGAAATGACATGGTTGCCTGGGTCAACGAGTACCTGCAAGCTCACTACAAGAAAATCGAAGAACTATGTTCAGGTTAGACTGAACTTACAATCCACAGCGTTTCATTCGAACCATTCTCTCTGTATTTAGGTGTAGCATATGCCCAGTTCATGGACCTGCTCTATCCCGGATGCATTCAACTCAAAAAGATCAAATTTCGAACTGTGCTCGAGCATGAATACATTCAGAATTTTAAACACGTTCAAGGTGCATTCAAGCGTGTCAGTTGCGACAAGGTACGTCTATCGTGTCGCTCAGCAAATCAGATGATCAATGAAACGTTTTCTCTCCTTTTAAGGAAGTCCCGATTAATCGATTAGTTAAAGGAAAGTTTCAAGATAACTTCGAATTTCTTCAATGGTTTAAAAAGTTCTTTGACTGCAATTTTGATGGGCGTGACTACAATGCCCTGGAAGCTCGCGGTGGCATTCAGATTGGTTCCGGGGCAGCAGCTGGTCACGCTGGATCTGGGGGTGCTTTGAGTAATGCAAGTTTCACAAGGGGACCTGCTCCGTCTAGAACTATTCCACCAAAGCCTGTCGGCCGGGCTGCACCGACAGCTAGAGGATCTTCGCTGGCCACCAATTCCACCATCTCAAGAGCCAGAGCCCAGCCGGCTAGGAGTTCAGCGAACGGAGACTCGCATAATGCGTCAAGTCAAAAAGTTGACGAACTTGAATCTAGGGTAAGGATGAGAGCAGAGAACAATGTTCTTGTCATGACGCAAAACTTACATAATGGCTTCTCTCTCTTTCTGTCTCTTTTCCGTCTTCTTTGTGCACAGATGAGTGAAATGAAACTAACCGTAGACAGCTTGGAGCGTGAGAGAGATTTTTATTATGGTAAACTGCGTGAAATAGAAGTGATGTGCCAGAACGGCGAAGCCGAAGAAAAGGCTGCCCTGCTGGAGAAGATTCTGGACGTTCTGTACGCCACCGAAGAGGGGTTCGCTGTCCCTGACGAAAGTCCGGAAGAAGGCTTTGGAAATGATGCTCAAGAAGAATACTGAAAAATTTCTGAAAGACTTACAATCGAATGATCGTATTTCGCGCACTGGAAGAGAACACACATACAACACACTTCCGCACCCGTAACAATACTGAACGTGAATTAGGAACATAGCCTAAATGAATTATATTTGGAAGAGCACGCAAAAAGAATGAGCTGGTTATATTTAATTAATTTCTACATTGAAGTTCTTCCCTTTTTTATCACACTTCCAAATTTCTCTTTTCTGCTCTCTCGCTCTCTATCTTTCTCCCTTTCTCGCCGAACAACAAAGCAAACAACTAAAGATGAAAAGCAAACATGAAACACTTCGTTTTTTAATTAACCCTTGCTCGAGAGACTTGAATGTTTAATCTTGTGCAAGGCTGCTTTATACATATTTTTAACTACGTTGTCACAGCATTTATTAATAACCATATGCGACAAACAGGGATAAATTTTCTTGCCGAGCAGCCATCTTGCTTTTGCCCACTGGCCGAGTTGACACAAGCTGTACACCTTGTAAATGGCGCACCTGACCACCAGGTTGGGGTCGCCGGCAAAGTGTGACAATTTAAGTTGATCCTTGGACATGTTGCCTGCCTTGAGGGCCTGAAAGCACGAATGAATGATTTCCGAAGAGGGAGAAAGGGAAAGAGAGTGGGAGAGAGGGGAGAGCGAGAGAGACATGCAATTACGCCATTAAGGTTTCCGTTTGCAGTTCACGTTTTCATTCATAATGATGCAGAAAAAAGCGAGCGAGAAAGAAAAATAAAATGCAGTTTTTCAACCTTACCCAAAACTTGTCCGTCTCGCCGAGACACGAATAAGCTCCGCCCAGAGTCGACATCCAATTTAATGACTCATACAGCTCCATCTTGATAAGAACAAGGCACATGAGCAATCTGTTCCTGTTCCAAGAAGAAGACAAGTATTGATTAAATAATTGCTCTGACGGTATCAGCGTTTAGGTGAACGTTACCATAAATAGTCAATACAGTGAGCATTGGCGTCAACGGCCACCACTAACGTGATGTCGGCATTGTTCGTGAGCCTCAGTACACTCTGCGTGACCATTTCTCTTCCACAGGTCACACCTGTCTGTGGACATAGCTGCCTGACATTTGTCACAAATTGATTGCGAAACGGTTCACTCGAAGCCAGAGTGTCGGCCAAGAACCGACCGTGGCCAGGGCTGAGCGGGTGCCTGTAGAACAGTTTAACTCTGCCATCTTCACCGTCAATTGTCGCATTTTTGCCACCATAACAATGAACAATTAAACCAGCTGTCCGTCTATTTGCTTCAGCTGACACAATAATTAATTGCAACTTCATTGACACGACCGTTTTTTTCCTGTGCTGTAAACAGTTGACAACCGTTCGCTCACTCTCTCAAGTCTAGCTCTTCCCTTCCTGTATTCCCTTTATGTCACTTTCTATTTGAACAGTGAACACGTACACGGATCTGGGCAAGCAAGGCTCACCATTCAATTACGCTCTACACTAATGACTAATTAACGGAACTAAACAAAGGCAAAAAAGAGAAAGAGGCAGAAAAAAGGTTCGCCGGTCTCACCAGTTGACGGGAAGCTTAATGTTATTATTATTGTCGAGCCTGAGTTGTCTTTAGAAACACGCAGGTGTCGCCACTTGCTCGTCAGTCGGCATTCATTGCGTATTTCCCTTGTTTGGCGCCTTTTTTCTCTCCGCTCCTTGTCTGTGTTTTTTCTGCGTTGTTTGCTTGAACAGGTCTACCTGTGAACACCTGAGCACTTTCTTGAATCGCCTCTTTTTTCTTCTCCGGCCCTTTATTTTATTTCTTTCTCCTTGGCTCGCTTGCCTCGGGAAAAACTATGCCTTCGCCTTTCAGCTATGTCACTCTCTCGCTCTCGCTCTCTCCCTCTCCCTCTCCCTCTCAGTCTCTCATTCTTTGCAACTTGCCCCGACATTCTCTGTCTCTCTCTCTCTCGCCCCTTCTCCCCTCTACCTGAGCGGCCTCATTCACAGAACCAGTCAAGCAAGACCAGCCCGCGGCCCAGTCCAAAGAGAGGGGAGAGGAGAGAGAGAGAGGAGAGATAGAGAGAGAAAAGTGTATACGCACACATTGCAAAGGCAGCCAGTCGTGTATATACTACTTTATATTATATATTTATACTATACGTACCAGTAGGTTGCCCATTGCGCAACGACCTTGTTACCCAGTCTCGTACTTGAGAGCGGGAAAGGAGAGAGAGAGAGGGGAGAGAGGAGAGAGAGAGAAATGCAAATGGTAGCTGTACCTTACATTGGTAGCTATGTGTGAGGGGCCTTTTTCTACGTGCACATCAATGTAGATGCAATTTTGCAAGGTTAGCCGGTGTGACTATGGAGAGGAAGAAAAAAACCACAGTCTTTAATTCTCACCTCTCTCCCCTCGCTCTCTCCCTCTCTCTCTCTCCCCTTTCCACTATCTCTATCAGTTGCATTTTTAAATGCCTGGAAAAATCTTCGAGAGGTATTGCATGTGCCATGACTTGGCTGCCGTTACGTCATGCAAGGAGAGAGTGGAATAGAAAAGAGACGGGAAAGAGAGGGAGAGAGGGGGAGAGAGAGAGGGAGACGGCGAGAAAGGGAGAATCGACTTTCGGCAAGGCCAGGAAGGGATTGAACTCGACCAAGGACCAAAGTAAAAAGAATAAAATCGAACAGAGTCGACTCTGTCATCCACAAAACTGGTTCTCCTTTTTCGCGCTCTCTCGCTCTAGCTGAAGCTCTCTCTCTCCCTCTGCCGCTCTCTCCCTCTCGTTGGCCCTACTGAGCTAGAACCCAGCTATACAGTTAAGAAAGGAGTAAAAGGTGGCGCGAATAGGAGCCAAGGTCACCCAGTGTTGGCCTTGAAGAGTTCGTTTCCCGCGCTTTTCGCGCCGGCTCTTTGTCTCGCCTCTCTCTCTCGCCTCTCTCCTCTCTCTCTCTCTCTCTCTCTCTCGCTCTCTCTCTCCCTTTGGCTTCAAAACGAGAATTGGACTCTCCGCTATGCGGACTGACCCTGAGAAAAATATGCAACTGTGAGAAAGGGCAGCTGGTCACAAAGAGGGGAGAGAAATAGCGCTGTAGAGGGAAATGGAAGAAGGAAGAGAACGCTCCGATCTGAGAGAGAGAGGGGAGAGGGAAAGAGGGCGATAGACAGGGAGCACCTGTGACGGGCAGTGTGGCGTAGAGAGCCCGGGCGAGCCGCCCTTGCCCCCAGTTCTACTACTACTACTTGTACTAGGAAACTTTAAGCCCATTAACGTAAACAGTTCGGGTGAAACGAGACACGCCAAGCCCGAGAATTTGCCCTCTCGCTCTTCTCTCTCGCTCTCTCCCTCTGTCGCTCTCTTTCGACATCTCTGTCTCTCTCGCTCTGACTGTCTCTCGTTCTTCCTCTTTTTCGCTCTTCCTCCCAGACTCAAGCTTTGCTGACGATGCACTTCAACGACCAACATTGTAGGCTTTATGTGATTTTGTAATGCTCTTCTCTCTCCCTCTCGCTCCCCCCTCCCTGTCCGTCTCTCTCTCCCTCTCTCTTTCCCTCTCTCACGTCTCTCCTTTTTTCACTTAAAAGCCTACTCGTAGTCAAGGTTATTCGATGCCGGATAAGAAGTTAATATAGTCACATATGTATGGTTTTACCGCAACTCAACCGAGAGGCAAAGAGGGGGAGAGGGAGAGAGAGAGAGAGAGAGAGAGAGAGGCAGAGAGGGGGGGAGAAATCAGATTTAAAGGAGAGTATTTTGCAATAAACGGCAAATCACGAGACTGCTAAACGGTTAGCGCTCAAAGCTGTCTCTCTCTCTCTCTCTCTTTCTCTCTCTCTCCCTGTCCCTCTCCCTCTTTATCTCTCGCCTTTTGCTCATCACATCGTATTATATTACGTACACATGCTCAAAATACATTGAAAGTATAGTCACAAGGTTTTTTATGTATGTCGACGATGTGTAGCTGGCGATGATGGCCAAGGTCGTGAAGCCGTCATCATTGCTACCGTGAAGAAGCTTCCAGAGGGAGAGAGCGAAAGTGGAAGATGAGCGAGAGAGAGGGAGAGGGAGGGAAAGAGCAAGAGAGGGGGAGAGGGAGAGAGAGATACAACGCTGATAGAATATATTAAACGCATTTCGCAAGTCGCGTCACAAAACAAGATTGTGGCGTAGTCCGGCCCTGCCCAGATTGAGGCCACAAGAAAGAGATGGATTTAGAAGAGGGGAGAGGAGGAGAGGGAGAGAGCAAGCTAGACAGTTGCCCAGTTCATGGCTGCGATGCGTCATCACAAAAAAAATATTTCCACCTATTCGCCAGCAATGTACACGTAGAGCTCTCTCTCTCCCTCTCTCTCTCTCTCTCTCTTGGCGGCAAAGTAAGTTCTTGTTTTATTCAAGTCATCGCCCGTGAATGTAATTCATGGGCACTCAGAATGTTGCGCCTTTCGAGAGGGGAGAGGAGAGGGAGAGAGGGAGAGCGATTGGAGCCTGGGAAAAAAGCTGGCCGTACGGAGGGATAGACTATTAAAAATGAGAAGCAACATCTCATCATCGGTGTAATTAAGCAATGAAATCGCAATTAAAGCAGCAATAATAACACAACAAACCGTGCAATTGACTCTTCATTGGCAACAATTAAACAAGAATCAAATGACTTTCAAATGGTAATTCGGATCAACTTTTTTTTGTCGCCTCAACTTGTCTCCCTCTCTCCCTCTCATTGACGGTCTCCCTCTCTCTCTCCCTCTCCCCTCTCTCCCGACTTGATGCTTTCTATTCTTGCTTGATTGGCACAAGTTTAACCATCCTGACTGATCCGGATGGATTAACCAACAGGGTCAAATTGTCACTGGGTCCCAGTTTGGCCACCAGGTGTCCATCGTCAAACAGATCGTAGACATTGTAGATGGCCGCCATGGCGGCGGGGAAGGGGAAGAAGGAGGAGGAGGAGAGGCGAGAGGCGAAGGATGGCGAAGAGGAAGAACTATGTGTGGCAGTTCCGTTAAGTATGGAATTCAGCGGTTGCGAAACCTATGGCGAGACACGTCACAAGGGCGTTCCGGAGAGTGATATGCAAGGGTAAGAGGAATAGAGGGTGAGAGGAGAGAGGGAGAGAGGAGAGAGAGAGAGAAAGAGGGATTGAGGGAGGGTGAGTGAGAGAGGAAGAGAGATAGTGGAAAGAATCATAAACTGTGCAATGAGAGTGTGTCACATGTGTACTGTTTTCTGGCTAGAGCAATCTCTCGTCGCTTTCTCTCTCTCTCTCTCTCTCTCGCTCTTTCCCTCTCCCTCACTTTTTTCTGCTACTGGTAACGTGCCCTTGTTACGTACCCAAGCTACCGAGCCGAGTGTCCTTCGGTTAAAATATACAACTGCAAAACTGTGGTATTTGCCATTGATCACGGGCGTCATTGCCTTAGCCCTGGAGAGAGGGAGAGAGGAAGGAGAGCGGGTCGGGAGAGAGAGAGAGAGAGAGACAGTGACGATGAGAGACAAAATGAATGTGATACAAAGTTTGCAAAAGCTAGACACTCAAGGCGGCAAACTGAATGGCATAAAGTGTACGAGCGAGGGAGAGGGGAAGGGAGGGAAGAGGAAAGAGAGGAAGAGAGGGAGAGGGGAAGAGAGGGAGAGAGAGAGCAACTAATAATAAACGAACCAAATTTCAATGCCGCCCTGGTCGTAGACTTTGCGGCCCATGACGCCCAGCTCGTCCTGGTCGACGGCGATGAGATGGCTATTGAGCAAAATGGCCCGATGGTCAGTCGAGATACTCCTCAAGTCATTGGACATCAACAATGGCGCCGACCAGAGGCTCCAGAAAGCCATTTGAGCCCGACTCTGTTCTAGAGACAGTCCGAAGTTGCCTGCTCATCGGCCATTTTGCATTTCAAGAGAGAGAGCCCATTCATTGTCGTCAAATTGATGAGTGTATATTTAGTTTGCCCAGTCACAGTTGTCCCGGCCCACAGTTGTGTTTTGGTGCAAGTCGGGCCCGAGGGGGAGGAAGGGAGAGGGAGAGAGAGAAAGAGCGAGAGGGAGATACAGATAGAGAAAGAGAGGCGTCAAAATGAGCGGAAGGACCCTTGTGGCTCTCCCTCTCTCTCTCGCTCTTTCTCTTTCTAGGAATCTGCAACTTTGCCCTCTCTCAGTCTCTCCCTCTCTCTTCCTCTCCCTCTCGCTCTCTTCCAGTTCTCACTCTCCCTTCGCTGATTCTAAATTTATCTTACCTATAATTAGCATGTCTGGGTCGAACCATCCGCCCGGTCCTGTAAAAGTATGTGCAGTGTAAATGTACTACCAGTAAGTCGAAATGAAGAAAGAGAGAGAGAGAAAAGAAGTATTTCTCCCTCTCTCCCCTCCCTCTCTATCTTGTCCTCTTCGCTCTCCAAGTCGAGTTCACGTGCAAGAGGACAATTGTCGAGAACAGGGATTGCGACACACATATGCTCGCTAGACAGCTTAATGTCATGAGAGAGGATCGAGAGGGAGAGCAAGAGGAAGAGAGCCAGAGGGAGAGAGAGAGGAGAAGAGGGAAAGAGGGAAACATTCTTTAAGCATGGCCAAAATTAACCGCTGAGCCATTTAGCGAATGCCAAAAAGAGGACTCAATGAAGTTTAAACCGGAGGCCAATTACCGGTAATGCTCTCGGAGACCTTGTAATAGTTCAAAGGGCTTCAGCAAGTCGATGAGAGGGTAGAGGCAGAGAGCGAGAGAGGGGAGAGGGGAGAGAGACGGCACTGCGTCACATTGTTCTCTGCAGTGGTGATGCTGTTTTTACCATCGCACCCAAATATGACAAATGTAATACAGTTGCGTCAACATTTATACATTGTCGCGCACTTGAATCACAAAAACTGGAGCCAATGTCTTCGAGGGCGTTTAACTTTAACATTTCGCTCTTGTTCTCCTCTCTCCCTCTCTTTACCTCTCTCCCTCTCCCCTCCTCTGTTTCCCTCGATAACCTACCATTGATTGCGGAGAATAAATCTTGGTTCTTGGCGTAAAAGTCAATGATACTCTAGGTAATATCAAGGTACAAGAGGGGAAGAGGGAAAGAGAGAGAGAGGGAGAGAGAGAGGGAGAGAGAGAGGGAGAGAGAGAGAGAGAGGGAGAAAGAGAGATAAGCATTATTATGTTGAATTGTATCATCATTGACTTGTTTCGATTATCTCAAAAGGAAACAAGGTATAATCAGAGGTTAATTGTTGGAATAAAAAAGGGGGAAGAGATAGCGATTGAGTGCAGAAAGAGGGAGAGATAGAGAGGAGAGAGAGAGCGATAGAGGGAAACAAGGAAGCAAATTGCAATTGAACAATTAAATGTAAATTGTGACGTACAAGGACACTCTGCCAACTGTCTTCGATGTCGTCGAAGTTTCGCCACAAATTGCATGTTCTTTCTATGCTCTCGTAATCAACCTTTTCGCCGATTTGATATGCTGGCCAGCTGCAGCTATTATTCGAGAAGAGGGAGAGAAAGAGAGAGAGGGGAAGAGAGGGAGAGGGCACAGGTTCAAAAGAGAGCAAGAGAGGGAGGTCGGGAGAGACAGAAAAGAGAAAGGTGGAGAGGCAGAATACAGTAAAAATTGAGGAGAGAGACAGAGGGGGAAGAGGGAGAGGAGAGAGAGGGAAAGATAGAGAGGGAGAGAGAAGCCAAATGTTAATGATGTCTAAATTGGATAGACAAGAAAGGCAGATGCTCTGAGTATACTATATATATACAGCTTGTCATATATGTTGTTATTTTGCTATACACATCACATTTTAATACCTACCCGTACAGAATGGGTCGTCCTGCACATGATTAAGGAGAACCATTTTCGCCCGGTGGGCCAGCGGGAGAGGAAAGAGGGGCGAGAGGGGCGAGAGGGGAGAGAGAGAGAGAGCAAAAAGAGACAACGTGCAATTTGAGGCAAAACATCCCTAGACGATGTTAATGGTACGATGTTGAGGAAGAAAAGGATGGTCATCATCATCATTAGGGTCCAGCTTGCATCGCGTGGCTCTTGACCATCACACTTGTCTCCCTCTCGCCCTCTCCAGAGAGGGAGAGGGGAGAGAGAGAGCCCGCGATTTCGGCCAGTATGGCCATGTTCTTGGGTCGTACCTGAATCCACATTTAGCCAAAGACATATTACTCACCTGTGTAGTTTAAGGCCCCTCCTAGGCGAGGATACCTGTAATGCCGTTCAAATTGGTTTGTGTGCCGTTTTGAATGATGAAAGAGGAAAGAGGAGAGAAAGAGAGAGAACACAAATTACACCATTACAGTTTTAATGTGCTTGTCTATGCAACTTTTTTTGTCTCTGTGTCTCGGCGAGAGGGAGAGAGGGGGAGAGAGCAATAAAAGGTCAACGTACAGTCTTTGGAAGGAGTCCGTGCTCGCATAGCAACCGTCCACCTTTAGTGAGTCTATGCCCCAATTACCTGGACAGGTGGGGAGAGAGGGAGAGGGGAGAGAGAGAAAGAGAAAATTGAGTGGACAGAAAAAGAGAGATTGAGAGGAGAGCGAGAGAGACAAGTGGAGAGTTAATACATATCAAATTCATTTGCTATACTTGGCTTCAAATGATACCTATTTGGCGCTGCTTTAAGTAAATGGCACGTTGTTGCGTAACAAGAGAGCCGAGCAAATTTGTTACGCCACAAAGAAGTGATCATTTGGTGTGCAGCAACCATTTCGCTCTCTTCCTCTCCCTCTCCCTCTCTGCCTTCTCGCTCTCGGCCGTAATGCTTCGCCTCGGCCGTGCATAATAAGCAGCAACTCACTGAAGGTGATCATGTCCAGCAAGAAGTAGTTGGTCAGCTCGGTGTCCGGCTGAGAGAAGCCCGGATATCCGCCGCAAGTCAGGGTTCCGATGTCACCTACACAGACATACATGTAGAGAGCATTTCCATATACAAATATTATATTTCACTACGTAATTGAAAGTCCTGTTAACCGGTGTTTCGTGTCTCTCTTGCCTCTCGCTCTCCCTCTCTCCCTCCTCCCTTGGCATCACGTCCCATTGACTTTCACTTTCGGTCGCTCGCTCTCCCTCTCGCGCTCTCTTCCTTCCAGTTCTCCCACTGTTAGTCACACTGGGTTTCAAGTATGTTATGACCGCTCATATAACAAGACAGAGACAGTCAAGGTCACCGTGTCCAGGAATCTTGCTACGCAGCATTGGGTTACCTCGGCTCTCTCTCTCTCTATCCCTCTCCCTCCCTCTCTCCATTGAATGACTCTGAGCTGAATGAATGAGAGGACAGTTTGACGCCACACCGAGAGCGAGAGGACGAGAGAGAGAGGAGAGAAATTATGTGCGCCACTTGCCGTAAATGCCGAACTTGAGCCCACGGTCGTGGGCATAGTCGGCCAAGTGGGCAATGCCACCAGGAAACCTGCGGCCATCTGCGACCAATTGTTGCGTGACCGGATCTCTGGCCTTTTCGGCCCAGCAATCGTCCACATTGACGTACTCATAGCCCGCGGCCAGGTAGCCATCGGCGGCCAGGTGGTCGGACATGTCTTTGTACAGCTTTTCCGAGATACAATCAGAGGGATAGAGTTGGCAATCCGTCTCTGCAATGGAGAGGAGAGAGGAAGAGAGAGACAGACAGAGAGATTGACTTGCGTTAGACAAAGTTAAAAGGCTTTCCTTTCCCCCTCTCGCCTCTCCCTCTCTCTGTCCCTTGGTGTAGAGAGTCCCGGTCTCAACTTTTTTTTCTGGGAAAACATATGTGTTTTTGTGCCATTGTTTTGAAACAAAAACATGCAGTAAAAGATCAGAGAGCGAGAGAGGAGAGAGAGAGAGGACGAGAGAAAACGAGAGGGAGGGAGAGATAGAGATTGAGAGAGCGAGAAAGAGACAGTCATTAGTCATGATGTGCCAGAGAGTTGTACAGAGAGGAAGAGGGAGAGAGAGGAAGCCCCAGTACTGACCACAAGCAAAACGGGCCCAGGACATCCAGCCCATGGGTGGCTTCCGGGCGAGCCCGTTGTCCAGGCATGCGACCATCAGGGGCAGCCATGCGGTAAACAAGTAGAAGACCACTAACAGGGGCTGCCGTTGAAGTAGCCATGACGGTGATGATGATGGCCGACCCTTCTTCTTGTAATGAGCATA
The DNA here is from genome assembly GCA_022750525.1 of Halotydeus destructor. Lineage (NCBI taxonomy): Eukaryota > Metazoa > Arthropoda > Arachnida > Trombidiformes > Penthaleidae > Halotydeus > Halotydeus destructor. The sequence goes on from JAIUWE010000037.1 coordinate 63,589, forward strand.
ATTGTTTCCACGAGCCATGTGGCCAGTGTTGCGTGACCAGGACGGGCAGGTGCGAAGTGACACACTCTCTCTCTCTCCCTTCCTTCGCTCTCCCTCTCCTGCGTCCCCTCTTCCTCTCTTGGCCAAGTCTATTTCCTTCGGCCAGAAAATAATAATAATATACACTTGAAAAATAGACTCCAGCAGCGAAAGAAGCGAACGGAAGAAATAGGTTGGCATTGGGAGTGAGAGGAGAGAGAGCGAGAGGGAGAGCGAGAGGGAATAGGTAAAGATGGAGGACACTTATCTTGGAGTCAAGTACTCATACATTGGGACTTCGGAATTGGCGCCTTGACAGCGAGAGCGAGAGAGAAGGGAGATAGGGGAGAGAGAGACCCGGGACAATGGCCAAGCAATCTCTCTCTCTCTCTCTCTCTCGCTCTCGCTCTCTGGTTGGAAAAGCGTTGATTTGAATGTTAAATGTCATGAATGGCAAACAAATATTTCCAACTCTAATCGAACTTTGTGTGTGATCAACTCACACTCAAGTGCCATTATTTGGAGACAATACATTTTTCTGGAATGCACAAGGGAAGACACAGCCCTAGAGCGAGAGAGGAAGGAGAGAGAGAGGAGAGAGAGACCTCGCTGGCGACATTTCTGTGATTAAGGCTTAACGAGAGACAATAGACGATTACGTGACATGTGATACAGTTGAAAATATTCCTTTTTTATTTTGAGCTTCCTGAGTGTTATTGTTGTAGTTGTGAGTGAATTGTTACAATTAGAAAATTGTACAAGTAAGTTCCGCGCCTTAACTAGAAGGAAGAGCAATGGGAGAGAGAGACAAGAGCGAGAGGGGGGAGAGAGAGAGACAATGTGTGTAAATATTCATACAGCCAAGAGTCGAATTGTGTTTGAGAGGAGAGATTAGAATTTGTTTTTTTTCGAACTGAAGGCACCTTCGTAATATTTCAGTATTACATGAATATAGAGAAATTTCTCTTGTCTATGTCAAGTTGTGCAATAAATACTCTTTTTGCTTTTTGTTTCCACCTATCAGAAAATTAGTCTAATTTAGCATCATATTGTGTAATTAATTACTTCTTTAATTCGTCAACTTGAAAATATTTTTCCGGCATAGCAATCTATATTTCAGGATTTTTTTAGTCTTCCATAAAGCTTGAACACACATTCATTTTTGTGTCTCACGTCGAAAAGGGACATTTTAGGACCATTCGAACACATCATCATTCATATTCTTTCTCATATTCATTCAAGTACAAATATAAGTGTGTATGTTATTCATTCATTCCTAATAATTAACAAAATGATGCACAATTTTTAAAGTAACAAAGCTACATATTAATAAATGACAATGCATGAACTATGTTTTAGTATTTGACTTCATTAGTTAGTCAATATATCAATCATATTGTTTGTAACTATAGCGATTATAGTGAATGTTACGTGTTGGGATATAGATGGTCAAGTACAATGAAAGAGAGAGTGAGAGAGAGAGAGTTAGAAGAGAGCACACCTCTTTCTAGAATATTGTTACACAAATGCAAACCCATTTTAAATATAACTGTGATGATGATGTCAATCATTTCCTGTCCATTCTATTCTTCATTCGTTCAAATATATAATATAAATCTAACCAACTATCAAAACTCCTTCGAAGAATATCACCTATAGCTAACCAATCATGCATATTTCTCCAATTATCAAATCTGTGTCTATATAGTTTTCTCTAGTTTTCAAAAAATCAAAAAATCTTGCTCAATTTCATAACGTTACCCGATAGAATTTTTCAAATAGTATGTATTTCGCAGTGTGTAAAATGTAGTAGACGCGAATAGAGAGGGGAGAGGGGGGAGGAAAGAGAAGAGATTTTCAATGTGTGTTATATGTTGTCTTGTATTAACTTTCACCACGTAGTCACACTTTTATTCAATGATGATTCGGCTTTGAGCATGGCGAGCTTCTTAATGAGCTTTTCGCGCCTTTCCATTTCTTGTTCCTTCATCTTCTCCAGAGACCGGTGCTTCTCAATCAGAGTGCTAACAAAGCAACTAGCCTCGTGTAGGATGGTGATGCGGGCCGGCTTTTTAGTCGTCTCCTTCAGCTTGGGAACCTGGTCTCGCAGAGAGTGAAAAGCTTCCCTTAGATGGTCCCTTCGCTTTCGCTCTGAGTCATTGTGTTCTCGTCTTCGCTCGGGATACATTGACTGCTTACCGGAGCCACTCTGCTTGCCAGAGGTGCTGCTGCTGCTACAGCTTACATTACTGCTAGTACTATTTCTTTGACTCGAGTTCACCTTCTTAGCCGGCGAGGAGGAAGAGCTAGAGGTACTGAAGTTACTCGACAAACTGCAGGTAGATGTGGCTGACGGAGAAAATGGTGAAGTAGAACATGGGCTGCTGCGTCCACTTGCTGAGCTGACGAAACATGGTGGCGAGATGCTTATGGGTTTGGCGTCAACTGGACATGGGGTAGTAGTAGCGATAGTGGTCGCCATCGAAGCGATAGGAGACGAGGAGGAAGTTGAGGAAGATGGTGAAGAAGATGTGAACGACAGCTGAGAGAGACAAGAGCCCAGAGACTTTTTGGCTGCGGCTGATTTGCATGGCTTCACTGGTTTCTTGCCGAGAGACAAGCCCTCTTTAAGAATACCCGGACTTCGTTTGACGAACTTTACAGATATTTGAGGAGCAACTAATGATGATTCTTTCTCTATCTTTCTTGTCTTTAGACCACTGCGTGATCTGGTAAGAACTTTTCTGTAGCTCGGCGATGGATAGATCAAACCTGATGGCGCGAACAAAAAAGAGGGGGAGAAAAGAAACAGCAGGGCAGACAAGCAAAGGCGCGGCAAATTAGTACGTTGCAGTGCAATAGACGGAAATCCTTTAACTACTCACTTTGCATTGGCTGTTTACTGCTAGGCTTGGGACTGGAACTGGTCGTGATGCAAATGGTGCCAGAGGATAGACTATTGCTTTTAGAACTTCCATAGGAGTGATCATTGATCAAGCTTTCGGGAGTTGACGAGACGAAGACGCTGTCGCCACTAGACGCTGAACAGGTCGACTCAATTGATTCCTGTGTGTTGGTGTCGTCTTCCTCTTCAATGGCCGCCGAGGCACTTTCAACCATTTCAGAAATATCCATGTCAGCGCAGGTAGCCAGCATATCGCCGAAGGCGGCAATGGTCATCGGTGAACTCCCTAGAAGAGGCGTCTCGGAGCGAAACTTGCTAGAGCCGTTGCCACCGTTGGTAGCGTTGACCATGCATAGAGAATCTTCCAAACCTTGACCAGACCACATGCAGTCCTGGCGGACACCGTCAGTGTCCACCATGGGGTCAAAAACGTCCAGAACTTCGGCCAGGGCAGAGTCGGTCAGCGACGACTCCAGGAAGTTGTCCAGAGCCATCAGCGAATCAACGTCCAGCATCAGGTCACTTGTTCCACAAGCGTCGAAGTTGTCCATCTTGACCGGCGGCGACTGGGGAGGCGTTAGCAGGAACTCGTCGAACTTTTTCCATATGTCCTCACACACTGGGGACGAACTCATAGCGGAATCCATGTCCATGTTTACTTTTTCAGGTCTTCCCGAATTATGTACTGCTCTCGGCGACGGCACAGAGTCAATTAGAATTTAGCAAAAACCGAATTTAGGCAAGCTCACTAGAGGTTTGACGCTCAAAAAGAAAAAGGGTTGCACCAGAGAGCGAAGAGATGAGAGAAGTGAAACAGAGAGAAACAAAAAGCTGTTACAAGCCAGAAAAGAGAGAGAATTGAACGCCAGAGATAGAGTGAAGTGAGAGCGATAGAGAGGGGGAGAGAGAGCGAGAGCGAAAGAGCAAAGAAGTCGTCCTTGCCCGACACGTGCTTCTCGCTCGGCGTAGTAGAAGAGACTATGGCGGCAGAGAAATTGCAACGGCGGAAAAAGCCGCATTCCTCCCGCCTCTGAGCGCGCCAAGTGACTGCGACTGCGCGGGGCGGGGCCAGACACCGTCTCTCTCTCGTTCCCCCTTCTTTGTAGCGTCTCGACATGGTGAGCCGAACTATGAACGGTGCACCGTCGGCTCTGTGAATTTCTTCTTTCCCCCCTCTTTCGCAACTGCGCCCCCTCCTCTCTCTCTCCTTGAGCAGCACCGGCTCAGCCCCGCAGAGCCTCTCCGAAGGCCGGCAGTTCGTTGCCGCCATTTTTGCTTTTTAAAGACCAAGACTAAAGCAAGAGAGAAAAAGGGACAGAGAGAGAGAGAGGGAGCTACGGAGCAAGAGGGGAGAGAGAGAAACCCAATAAACAACCCGAGACGGTGACTGTGCAAAGCAATGTCTGCTCATATAATGTCTGTGTCTCCCTTCCTCTCCCCTCGCTCTTTTCCTCTCTCTCTCTCACTCTTTGCATAGCGACAAAGAGGGAGAGCGAATGAGTGAGTGTGAGAGGGAGTAAAATGAACGGCAGAGACAGCGAGCGATGAGGGCGCCAATTGATTTTCAGTCTGAGTACTACATTTTAAATGGTTCAAGACTAGGGCAACCCTTTCCGTCACCGGAAACGGGCCTCTCTCGCTCCCCTCTCTCCCCTTCTCTCTCGGGTGACCTTATTTTGTTCCATCAGAAATCAAATTGCACCTGTTTCGGCGCATAATTGTTGTCGCTAATTGCCAAACTAATTTCACCATTTTGTCGGTCTTGGAGCATGAAGCCGGTCCTCTTCTCCCTCTCTTTCTTGCTCTTTCTGGCTCTCTCTCCCCTCCCTCACTCTTTCCAATTGTCCTCTCTCTAATTTCCCTTCGCTGAAAGAATATTAAAGGCTCCGAAAAGAACTGAGAGGCCCCAAAGCAGTTGAAATGGATGCTGGTACCCAATAAATTATTCGTGAAGTGTTTATTATTTCGTCCAAGTCCCAACTATAAATAAGGACAAATTTCTCTCCCTCTCTCCGCTCTTCCCTTCTCCCTCTCCCTCTCGCTCTCTACCTGGCAGATCTTAAAGAGCGACACAATCCATACTTGCGTGACCACTAACCTGAAGAGTAAGCACCATTCACCCCTCAGAAAAATTGGCGGGAAAAGTCAATTCGCCCCAAGCTTTTATAACCACCTCTCTCGCTCTCCCTCCTCGCGGGCTCTCTCCCTCTCTCCTCTATACTCCTCTTTCCCTCTAGCTCCTTCTCCCCTACTAACCAATAATATTATTTTTCCTTTTGCCCATCGGCTCCTCAAAAATCTACTTTTTTTCTACTCATGTCCTCCACTTAATTTTTATACGTACTAACTACTTTACTAGTAGTCCAAGCAGCGTCTCTCTCTCGCTCTCTCATCTCTCTCCCTCTCCCGCTCTCACTGTCTCGTATCTGCCGTGCGTTACATATTTATGCGTTGAAGCAACAATATCTTGCTGGCGTAACGTGATAATTATCTTTATTACTTTTCAAAGGAAAATTAAGAGGAGAGAAGAGACCAGAACCTTAATTTTTATTGGCAGCCACCATACAATGCTAAAGACTAGACACTCATACGTACGAGCACAAAATATGCTCATGTTACCAGCATAATTCGCTCCAGCGAACCGGGCTTTTAGACAAATCTACTTTCTCTCGCTCTCCTCCCCCCCCCCTCTCCCTCTCTGCCTTATCCTCCCTCCTCACTAAATCAAGACAAAGAACGAAGGAAACAGGTCCAAGAAAAGAAAGACCCACTCACGCAAAGTATGTCACACACAGCATCTGGTACCCATGAAACTCCTCTCTCTCTCCCTTTCTCTCTCCCTCTGTCTTGCTCTCTTCCTCTCGCAAATTTAAACGAAACAAATGAGGTCCACATGAATTACCATTGGTAATTAACCATTGATAGGAAACAATTATAACTGCAGTTCTACACTTGCCGAATTTGGGTTCGCGCTCGACGCCACCAGGTGTCGCCACCGTACGCCACCATTTGTCGTGCAGTCGCTAGCCGCACGTTTTGTTTTGCTTTACTGGCTGCTCTGTTCTGATTCTCTCTTTGAAAATGGCAACTTCGTCGAGTTCTAAGCGAAAAGAAACCTACGATGACCTGGCCAACGCTGAGTTCGAGACCAGTGAAGATGTGGACGTTATACCTAGCTTTGACACGATGAACCTGAGGGAAGATCTGGTCAGAGGCATCTACGCTTACGGTGAGTGTCATAATGGCGGCTGTTGGTGAAAAAAATCTTGGCCGTCAGTTTCGCTTGTGGCGTCACTAATTTCGTTGATCCCTCTTTATTCAAGGATTTGAAAAGCCTTCGGCAATTCAACAACGAGCGATAAAGCCAATTGTGAAAGGGCGCGATGTCATTGCCCAGGCTCAGTCAGGTACCGGTAAAACGGCAACGTTCTCGATTGGCATTCTGCAGACAATCGATACGCAAGTTCGTGAGACGCAGGTTCTCGTCCTAAGTCCTACGCGGGAACTGGCTGTGCAAATACAAAAAGTGGTACTGGCTTTGGGTGATTACATGAATGTACAATGTCACGCTTGCATCGGCGGAACCAATCTAGGCGAGGATATAAGGAAGTTGGATTATGGACAACATGTTGTGTCAGGGACCCCCGGTCGTGTGTTTGACATGATCCGTCGAAGAAATTTGCGAACTCGCTCCATCAAGATGCTCGTATTGGACGAAGCTGATGAGATGCTAAATAAGGGTTTCAAAGAACAGATTTACGACATCTATCGCTACTTGCCGCCGTACACTCAAGTCGTTCTACTTTCGGCGACTCTGCCACACGAGATTCTGGAAATGACGACGAAATTTATGACAGATCCTATTCGCATACTTGTCAAGCGAGATGAGCTGACGCTGGAAGGTATTAAGCAGTTCTTTGTGGCAGTTGAACGCGAAGAATGGAAATTTGACACATTGTGTGACTTATACGACACGCTAACTATTACGCAAGCTGTCATTTTTTGTAACACAAAACGAAAAGTAGATTGGTTGACTGAGAAGATGCGAGAAGCCAATTTCACCGTCTCCTCCATGCACGGTGACATGCCACAGAAAGAACGAGACGCCATTATGAAGGAGTTCCGCTCGGGACAAAGTCGAGTTCTCATCACTACCGATGTCTGGGCTCGAGGCATTGACGTACAGCAGGTCTCATTGGTGATCAACTACGACTTGCCAAACAATCGTGAACTTTACATTCATAGGTGAGTATTGAGTGAAATGCGAGCACGGCTTCAGCTTTGATGATAGTAGAAAATGGTAGTCTAAAGGTCTTCCAGTCCAAATGTTTACAAATTATACGCTATTCTGAATTTGCAGTTACTTAAGAAGCTTTCTATATGTAAATTGTCTCATCTCGAATCATCTCATTTTCTTCCCTTACAGAATCGGTCGGTCAGGTCGCTTCGGACGAAAGGGCGTTGCCATCAATTTTGTGAAGAATGATGACATCAGGATCCTGCGAGACATTGAACAGTACTACAGTACACAAATTGATGAGATGCCAATGAATGTGGCAGATCTTATTTAAATCAGCTTTATGTAAATGTCGTCTCTTTCGCTTTCCTCTCTATCATACATACTGACGAACTTAAACTACGTAATACTGACCGTAACTGAAAATTAAACATTTCCATCTGAGATAAGAATGCAAACAAACGCGTAACAATGTCAGGAAGAAAATCACTGACTCAACCGTCTAACGGGAAGCACTTGTTGACCTTGTCGACAATCATCTTGGCGATGGCCAGTGACGAGGTGGCACCTGGAGAAGGAGCATTGCGCACATGGAGCACCTTGTTGCTGAAGTCATCCTTTCCCGAATCGAAGACAAAGTCGTCAACCAGATGTCCATGGTCGTCAAGAGCTTGAGCCCGAACTCCACTTGGGCCACGGATGACGTCGTCGACAGTCAGCGACGGCACGTACCTGCGAAGCAGGTCCACCTGGGCGGTCATGTTTAGACTTCTATAAAATTCGCCTAATCCTTGCTGCAGGTGCCTGAAGGCCAGCTTCCTGAGGCCGCGGTGTGAAAAAGCTTCCGTCATATCCTTGACATCCATGTCCAGCATGTGGTAACCTTCTCTCTTGAAGGCCAGCACTGCATTGGGACCCAGCCACACGCTGCCGTCCATTCGGGGTGTGAAGTGAACGCCGAGAAACGGAAATGCCGGATCCGGAACCGGGTACACATTCGTCTTGACTAGGTTTGATTTGTTTGGCTTAAGTAGCAAATATTCGCCCCTGAAGGGCACAATTTTCGGAGAGTAGCTGCCACCGGTCAGCTTGGCTATCCTGTCAGAGAACAGTCCAGCTGCTGTCACGACGAACCTCGATTTAATTTTCTGGCCCGACGAGCGACAGCTCATGACGACATTCTCGCGAGTATCGTCTAAACTGAAGCCATCAACTGTAAATCCGGTAAACACTAAACCACTTTGTCTTTGAAAGTCTTGGGCGTAACTTTGAGTCACCAGTTTCCAGTCAACTATGCCGGTATTAGGTGACCAGATTGCCGCTAATCCTTCGCAGTTTGGCTCTATCTTCTTGATGGAATCCTTTTCCAGCCAGCGAACGTCTTCGACACAGTTTGTTTGAGCCCTTCGTAACAGTATCTCGAGTTGACTCACTTCTTTCTGTTCGACAGCAACAATCAACTTGCCTACTTTTCTGTAAGGGATCTTCTTCTCTTCAAGATACTGGTAAGCTAGTTTACTTCCCTGTAGACACAATTTAGCCTTGAGAGACCCAGGTGCGTAATATATGCCTGCATGGATGACACCACTGTTGTGACCACTTTGATGTCCAGCTGGAAAAGGACAGTACGTTCCAGCTTAGAACTGTTTCCAATTGTCCAAAACTCACCCAAATGCTTCTCCTTCTCGACAATGGCAAGCTTTAGCGTCTTGTTTCGCAACGACAACTCTCTGGCAGTTGCGCAACCAATTATCCCGCCGCCGACGATGACAATGTCAAAGGGCTTAGAGTGGGCATTGCTGACATTTCGACAGAAAAGGCGCGAGAGGGAAATTTTCCTACACTGACCGCCAGCGGTCAATGGCCACATTCTCTCGATGGTCATCACCGGGTAGAGAGGGGAGAGAGAGGAGACAGAGAACAGAGACGTTGGTCAGCTGCCCATTCGAAGGGTCCGACTAGAGGTCGGGCAAACACAAAAGCCAAATACAAATTGTAAACCGAGCTTAACAAGAGAGTAAACAGTGCGACCACTGAACGAGGAGAGAGAGCAATGGAACTCATCATTCAGCTGTTGAACAAGCGGCAGATGTCTCTGTGTGCCTGAGTTTTCGCTTTCTCTCTCCCTCTGCCTCTGGCTCTCTTGCTCTCCTCTTCTCTCCTCTCTCCGGGGAAACATAAACCAGTAAACGACGGCGACTCAGTGGCGCTCACTTCATCACATCGCCAGTCTTCGGTGTGTTCGTTCTGTTCACTCGAAGAAACGCACACATTCGCGGAACTCTTTTACGAGCGCTCAACATTTCTCTCTCTCTCTCTCGCTCTCTTTTCCCCTTTTGCTCTCCTACCTATCTCTCCATCCCTCTCTCTCTCACTTTCGCTCAAATATTACTTTCCGTCGTGCAAGCAGTGTTCAAAGTTGCACCTTGTTAGAACTGTCCGTCAGCCGGCGTTCGAACAGCCAAGCAAATGAAAAACTGGATGACAAAGTTCTGACAAAGTTGCCGACAAACAAACCAAATGCTGCAAAATGGAAGAAGAACTCAAGTGTCCGTTTTGCAAGAAAATGTTCGAGGAGCCCGTCCTCCTTTCGTGCGGCCATTGTTTCTGTGTCAAGTGTGCCCTGACGCTGCAGGAAACGGCCGGCAACATTCGGTCCACCGTCTCGGCCACTTCCGGTCTGGCCAGTGGCACGAGCTTCCCTTCGCCGCTGGGCATAATGGGCCACTTGCACAACAACCATAACCACAATCACAGCCATAACCTCAGTCAGCTGGAGAGTGTGACCAATTTGACAGCAATGGCGGACACCAACAACTGTTCCAGTTGCAACTCGAACGGACCCTCGTCGTCGGCCTCGTCGGAAACAAGTGACCCGGACAAGTTGAGTTTGCTCAGTGAGACCGACTCCGGCGTTTCCGGCATCTCGGGCCTCTCGGGGTCCAATAGTCGGCCCTGCAGCTATGTCGGCACACCCAACATACAACAGGTCCTGTTTCCGGCCCTGCAAGTGGACACCAGTTTGATCAGTTTCACCATCACGTGTCCCGTGTGTTCCAAGCAGGTGCACATGGACAGCGACGGTGCCCACAGCTTGCCCCGGTGTCGGACCATTGAGCACATCATCGACCGGTACTTCGAGTCCAAGAACATTGTCCACTGTCAGCTGTGCGAAGGCCAGCCCGTCAAGGCCACCGTGCAGTGTGAACAGTGTCAAATACTCTACTGCGAGTCGTGCCGTGACCGCTGTCACCCGGCCCGCGGCCCACTGGCCAAGCACACGCTGGTCAAGCCGGGCAGCGGGCGGCTGAACCGCCAGTCGACGCTCATGATGGCCAGCATGTGCGAAAGTGGCCCAAAGTGCGCCGACCATGGGTCCCTGTTGACCAGCCTGTGTCTCGTGTGCAAGGTGGCCATTTGTAATAGTTGCGTGGCCGAAAAGGTTCACGACAACCACGAAGTCCACTCGCTCAATGTTCTCTGTAAAACTCAAAAGGTGAGTTCGAGTTCTTTTTCGTCCTGGACACAGTTTTCCGCTCCGCTGGACCCATTGTGTCTCAGTGATGTTCAGCTGTAGGGCAAACTTTACTTTATCTCTCGCTCTCTCCCTCTCTCTCTCCCTCATTTCGCACTTCATGCTCTTCTCTTGCCAACGAGGCTTTGTGCCCTCAATGAGCCCAGGGTGTCTGGCATCAGCCGCCACTGACCCTACATGTGTGCCCCGTGACTCAGATGCGTGAATGAAAAGTCTCCACTGTGAGTCACGAGCAAATCAAGCCTCACGGCTGACGCTCTCTCTCTCCTCTCTGTCTCTGTCTCTCTCTCTCTCTCTCTCTCTCTTTCCTCTCGCCGAGAGACCAATGATTCTTCATTTCGACAGTTCTAGAACCAGACAAGTGCACGGTTCGTCGAATGTTTAAGGTGTTTGTCTAACGTTGTGCTACAATGTGTTGCAAAGTGCTGGGAAAGCAAATTTTCTTCTTTTCTCTTTGCCGAGTCTGAGAGGGGGAAGAGCCAGAGAGGGAGAGAGAGAGAGCGGGAGGGAGGAAGGCTGAAGGAGAAAGGGAGCGAGAGAGAACCTGTCATCAAGAATTACAGTTGGTGAAATAGCTCATCAAGCACTTCGTTGGCTATATTAAGATAGCTAAAGAAAATTGCCAGTCAGGAACAGCTGAGGTGCAGATAGAGGGAGGAGAGGAAAGGGAGAGAGAGGGGGAGAGGAGAGAGAAAAGGCAGCAAATTTACTGCAGCCACTGATGGCTAGATAAGCTTAACTTAATTAGGAAAGTTAGTTAGAAGAAGACATGTTGAGGAGTCGATGGGCGTATGAGAAACACATGCAGAGAGAGAGAGGGGGAGCGAGAGAGGAAAGAGGAGAGGGAGAGAGATGAAAGAGCGAAGATGCACGTTGGTTTCCGAAATTACCTATCCTTGTAGTGTCTCTCTTTTCGCAGCTTTTTCTCGTTGCTCTTAATGGCTGTCTGAAAGTGAAGGAGAGAGGAAGAGCGAGAGGGAAAGGAAGAGCGACGGCGAGAATGCAATATAAGGAATCACTAGCCAGGCATTTAATGCACGGCAGGGAGAGAGGGACTCAAATTCCGTGGAAGGAAAGAGGGAGAAGAGGAGAAAAAGAACAATTTGCATTGAATCTTCATTGTGAGGGCAATGAGATGAAGAGGAAGGGGAGAGGGAAAGCAAGAGCGAGAGAGGAAAACGAAGACAGATGCGTCTAATTAGCGACCACTCTGGCAATCATCTCGCAAACCTTGGTTCAAAATGTGCATGTTTGCCAGCCATGAATTTTTAATTATCAAAAGTGGGCGTGGCTTAAACACTGTCCCCAGAGTGAGACTTGAAATGCATGGATGAACCTTAGTTTATGCAACTTTTAAATCGGAAAACTTTCTCTCTCTGCCTTTTTACCTCTCTCTCTCTTTACTCTCTCCCTCTCTTGCTTTCCCGAAACTGACTAAATTTCGAGCTCCATGACACTCTTCAATGTCTATCTATCTCACTTTCTCCCTCTCTATCTTGCATTACGCCGCTGTTATTCTTTTAGACAGCTCTCTCCCTCTCCCCCTCTCTCTCCCGCTCTGGTTCCCTCTGTCTGAGCCGCTTTCAGCCCCGGCTGAGCCCCATATCTACGCCACAGTTGGTGTTGTACAGTAAATACACGGCCCGTGCCACAGGCTCACACAAGCCATGTGTAAGTCATTTGGACACAGAATGGGAGAATTCGTGACTCACGAAAGTAAATCAGCTCAGCGAGTCGACCCGAGAGACTGTTCAGTCATGATTCGGTTCGACGGGAAAGTTCTAGGACTTTGTGTTGAACAGTCCTGCCTGTCGGGCCCTGTTTGGCAGGCACCGCTAAGTGCAGCGAGAGAAAGAGGAGAGAGGGAGAGGGCGAGAGGGAGAAAAGGCATTCATTTGCAGTATTGCTTTACTTGAGAGGGAGAGGGAGGGAGAGCGAAGAGAGATATGCAGTGTAATAGCGAGAACACAACAGCGTTCTGAGGCACGTCGATATCACTGGCACTGGAACAGTTAGAACAAAGGTCGTAATTGCTTTGTGCCTTCTTACTTAATAGACAAAACAGAGAGGGGGAGAGGGGAAGGAGAGAGGGAGTAAGAGAAAGGGAGGGCAAGATGGTCCGCATATTCTACCGAAGAGGAGATCTCTCTATTCTTGTTCTCTCTTGTTTTCTCAATTCGAACAACTGCGTGTCTCTTACCGTTGTTTTCCTCGCTGTGTGCGTGACTCAGGCCATCTTTCCCTCTCCCTTTCCCCTCCCTCCTCTCTTGCTCCCTTTATCTTGTTGTGTCCTCACTACCTTGACCATTTTGTTTTTCAGTTTGATCTCTTGATCGATTTTTTCCCACAAAAATGCCATGCCTTAGTTTGGAGCCACCAGTAAACATGGACTATCCCTCTCCCCTCCTCTCTCCCTCTCTTTCTCCTCTCTCTCTCCCTCTTCGTGCCGCATTTTGGTCGTACTTTGGGAACTTTGTCTCCCGATCGCGAGGGACTAGGACATTCTAGAACATAGCTCCTTTTTCGCCGTGCCTTTGCAAATGGTACATATATGTTATTGGTGCTCATCATTGCTTTGGCGGGAAAGCCAAGCCTTGTGAGTGAGATGAGGAGGGAGAGTGAAGGGAAGGGAGAGAGAGGGCGAGAGACTGTAAAGACGACGAATTGCGCTATCGAAGTAATACTGAGTGTATAAAGAAAGCTTAGCTCTTCGGAATACTTTTCAAGAACAAAGGACACTTCCTATAGAACTTTGCTGTGTCTCGCACTCTCTTTCCTCTCTCTCTCTCTCCCTCTACATGCCGAGAGCTCAGAGTCAGTTGCAGCATCGGTTGTGACTAGAATGACTAAGTTTAGCTCCCTCTCTCTCCCTCTTTCTTGCATCTCTCGAAAAGGAAGAAGTAGCGGAGTATATATAGTTAAATTGAGCGCAAGGCGTGATCAGATTGCAATTAGTTGACTTCACGTTGATGGATGTTTTGCGCTTTGAAGGAAGACATGGACGAAGAGCAATGACTTTGGCATCCTTTCTTCTACTTTTTTGTCTACTGTCTTGCTTCCTCTCTCTCTCCCTCTCTCGCTCTCTCCCTCTCGCCGTCAAGATTCTCTCACTTGCCTAATCACGTCCAACAAACATTTAGCCCAATAAGCAAAGACAAATTTCTGTAGCGTTTTTCGTTCAGTATCGTAACGAGCTAAAAGTGAAACGGACATTAGTCTCGTTCCTTTTCTCTCTCTCTCCCTCTCTCTCCTCTTCTCTCATTCGCAGTATCTTCCTCTTCGTCCCTTCGGCTCTTCACAATCGCCTAACTTTTTGCATTCGCACTTAATCTAAATAAACGGAAGCCATTTTTCTGCATTAGACCGCGAAACAGGGACAACATTCAACTGAAAGTAGCGAAAAAAAGAAAGAGAAGAGGGAGAGAGAGGAGAGAGAGAGAGAGAGAGTTGGAAAAAAGAAAGGGAGGGAGAGAGCGAAGCTGTTCATTAGAAGTCGACGGAAAGAGTCTGAAAATGAAGAACACACAAATCTCTAAAAGCAGCTTTAAAATGTTCATTTTCGCGAAAATTATCATCCAGAGTTCCCCTCTCCGTCCTCTCCCCCTCTCTCCTCCGCTTCCTATCCCTCCCTCTCTCCCATAGTCACATTCACTTTACAGTCTAATATAGTTTTTCACGACTATGAGTGTGACAATGACTGAAGTGCATGTAGCATCGGAATATTCTAGCATAAAATAGAAAGAAAAAGAGGGAGAGAGAGGGAGAGGAGAGAGAGAGGAGAGAGGGAGAGGAGAGAGGAGGGAAAGGACAAGAAAGAAATGCCCTGGAAGAGGCTTTCTCACAGTATTATCGTCTTCATTATGCTCATTACTCGAGTTATGAAATTAGGTTTGAATAGGCATTTTTCCTCTCTCTCTCTCCCTCTTCCTCTCTTTTTATGTGAAGTTGAGCCAAAGTCGTGCTTTGCGAGTTCTGAAGTAGTCGTTCGAACTGTTCTGAGCTTCACTTCGCTAAAATTAACTGGAGGAATTAGATGAGTGAGAGAGGGATGGAGAGAGTGAGAAGGAGAGAGTGAGAGGGAGAGAACACGCGAGGGAGACATTAATTCTTGTCGTTATAATAAAGCAAACTTATTTAACGAAGAAGCTCTAATTGCATTAGTAACGAGAGAAGGAGAAGGAATGTATTCGAGAGAAAAGGGGAAGACAAAGACTCGAAGATTTATTCTCTTCCTCTCAAGCTCTCTCTCTCTCTCGCTCTCCCTCTCGTCTTCTTAACTTTAGTGTCACGTGTTCAACTCGTGCCGACAAAGACGAATCGGCGAATTCGATTCGACCGAAAAGAAAAATAGCGTCCATTTGTTGTCAATTTGGAAAGGCGAGCAAGAGGGAGAGGAGAGTAAATCTCTGCAGGAAGCTCTTCCCCTCTCGCTCTCTCCCTCTTCTCCTCTTTTCATCTATTTCTAGAACCTCCCGAATAGAAGGCTCTTCTTCTCAATTTAGTTATAGTCTCGTCAAGCAATAATGAAACGTGTTTTAGGGACAAACAAGGCCAACTTTCGAAGAGAGGACAAAGGGCCAACTTTAACCTAGTCAGGAGGGAAAATGAGAGGGAGAGGGGAGAGAGGAGAGAGGAGAAAGGGCATTCAGAGTGCTTCTCTTTTTGTTCGTCTCCGGGAGCGAAGGGCGAGCTTTTTTGCGCGCTCCTCTCCCTCTCTCGTTTCTATCGCTTTTTAAAAAAGATTGACATTCATTTCAGTGGCAATGACATCATATCGCAGGGTGCTGAATCCGAAAGAGGGAGAGGGGGAGAGAGAGAGAGAGCGCAAAGGAGAGGGAGAGAGATAGACGAGGTTATGCTTATTCAGCTACTAAGTTCATGAATTGTAGTCACGGTTCATTTGCTTGCCTATGACATAACAAGTAATGGCGGCTCATTTTCCTCACACAGTTTCTCTCTCCTCTCTCTCTCTCTCTCTTCTCTCCGGCTCTCTCTCTCTCTCTCTCTCCTCTCTCCCTTCGTCCAGGTTTCGCTTTTAACACACATTTTGTTCAGACATATTTAGCTCTAGCATAACAACTGAGTAATGGTTTTGCTCTTCCTTTTCGTGATCTTTCAAAACAGATTTTAGTTGCCGCCAGAAAGAGAGAGAGAGAGAGAGAGAGAGACGCTGCATGTTCATGTTTTTCTCTGATTTTCTCTCTCTCTCTCTCTCTCCCTCTCAGCCTCCAGGTTTGTTAGGCAAAAATGGCGAAATGAGAAAAAGAGGGAGAGGGGGAGAGAGACGACAGTAACATATGGGATTTGCACGAGCAATTTAACTCGTTCTAATGAATTAGTTTAGCTTGTGAATAGTGGATAGAGGGAGAGAGAGAAAGAGGAGAGAGGAAGGAAGACAAGAGGAAGGAAGGGAAGGCATGTACACAGGCAAGCAAACTGTTCCATGTTATGCAACTCGTTTCAGGTCGTCGGTTTCGTCGAACAGTTCGAAGAGACACAACTGTTCGAAAGTCGCGACTCACAGCTTGCTATCCTGGAGCGACTTTGCTCATGTTCACATACTTGAATTACTCAAGTATACATAGATACTGACAGTATTTATAGCCGAATAGTTGCTCTTCTCGAACCAGTGATGCGGATGAATCTAATCTTCCCTCTCTCCCCTTCCTCTCCCTTCCTCTATCGCTTTCACTTGGAGCTCTGTTCACGCGCTTCGCGGCCATTCCGAACCGCATGGTTTTTTATATCTCTCCTCCTCCTCTCTCCCTCCCTCCCCTTCTCTCTATCCATTTCATGTACACATGTATACATTTAGATTCGCATATCGAAATGCAGTATCTATTTGCAGTCGCATTACGATGGTTTTATACCATTCCCAGTCATAATACTTATGAGACGAAATACGAGTCTTTGCTCCTTCTCTCTCCCCCTCTCCCTCTGTCCCTCTCTCCCTGTGCTCTTACTCCTCTCTACTCTTCCCGTACTCAGGCAATAAAGGACCGGTAAATATTTAAGCAAAACGGTTCAATATTCGTGTTGCCGAACATGGACACCGAGAGAGGGAGAGGGAGAGAGAGGGGGAGAGAAGTGGTCTCACCGGCTCGAAGTGCACGAAGAGAACACTGTAGCCAAGATTGTACATTCGAGCACTGGTTCTGGAGGTTCTATTAGTCCGGTAACTAGGATGTGCCATTAGGACATGGGCACCAATTTGGAATTTGAAATTCGAAAGGCATTCCCTTCTCGGGCACGAATGAGTGCCTTTCGTGAGCAATATTATGGCTTGTGTCCACACAGAGAGGGAGAGGAGACAGAGCGAAAGAGAGGGAGAGCCGACGAAGGAACTTGAGCTGTCAACGAATTCACTCCTTGTCTCTCCCTCTCTCTTCTTGTACAGTTCTAGAACCAATAGTCATATGTCCGGATGGTGTCGATATTTTCTGCTTGTACGCTTCTATTCGTTCTATTCGACTCAACTGTCAGTTAGAATGTGATAGAACCGGATACGAGAGCAATGATTCTCCTCTCTCTCTCTCCCTCTCTCGCCCTCTCGTTCCATGTTGCCTCGAGTCATTTAACTGTCCATGGCTGCGAATTGACTTTCAGAACTGTACACACAGTGTCACTGAGTCTTTGTTGACAGTAGCAAAGAAATGACTCGAATGGCCAAATGGACAACAAATCAAACGGTTCGTGTGAACTGTTCAAAAGTTCGTTTCCAATGTCAAAAGTGTTCTTGGAGAGAGAGAAGAACTTTCACTAGAGTCCAGCTTTTAGTACATGTGAAGGGACGAGAGGAGAAAGTGTACATTCAGTTCGTGACAGTTTCTTCATTTTCTATAGTCCACTTTGTTCTACTTTGTCCCTATTGATTCTTATATATTGTCAAGAACCTTCTTTGTTGCTTGAACATCAAACAAGAGAGGGAGAGAGAGAGAGAGCGAGAGAGGCAGAGGGAGAGAGAAAAGAAAGAGACGAAGACAAAGGATAAAGACCTTTTCGAACAAAGCTTAGAAGTTTTTTCTTTCGTGTTTTGATGTTTAACTGGTTATTTATTTCAATTGGAATTCAGTTTCTTTGCTCTCTCTCTCCCTCTCTCTTCCTCTCCCTCTTTTCCTCTCCCTTAGTCTCAAAGTGCTATGTACTTGCTGTTTGTTTCCTCAGCACGCTCCTTTTTTAAGGCGTCCATTTATCCCACTGAATTGGCTCATCGTCAGCCTTCGGCCTCGTCTTCTCGCTCTCGCTCTCCCTCCTTCGCTCTCTCCCTCTCATTCTCTCTAACGGACTTGAGCTCGTAAATCTCCGTCTTCACTTTGAAAAGCCACAAAGCCTACCGAGATGCTTTTCTTTCTACGTCTCTCTTCCCCCTCTCTCTCTCTCCCTCTCGCTCTCTTCTTACTTCTCTTGCCTTGCAGTCTCCATCTCAGAACTCGAGCATAGTTCAGCTCTATTGGCTTCTCATCCCTAGCTTTTTCTCTCTTCTCTCTTTCCCTCTCATTCACCTTCTTGTCAGCCATCGCTCGTGTTCTTTTCTAGCCAGTTGATCTCCGCTTTCTCTCTCCCTCTCCCCTCTCCCTCTCTTCGTGCACGAAACCTATTCTGGGATGATGTACAACTTTCAGTGACCAGTCAGCGTGAGTAAGTTCAGTCTCACGTAAGATGACCATGGGCGCGAATAACTTATACGGCGAGGGGATCGAGGGAGGAGAGGAGAGAGAGAGAGAGAGAGAGCACAGATTGCTGACCTGAGCAAGGAGGAAGTTGAACAAAGAAATGTAGACGCAAGAGAGGGCAGAGGGAGGGAGATAGGGAGAAGCATACCCAAGGGTCCAGCTGACGCCATTCATCTTGACCACAGGTTTGACGACAATGGTCCGTGAACAGTTGTTATGGTCAAATTTTCTATGAGTCACTGCAACGGTCTCCGAAGGTACATTACTTTTAAAAAGGTGCTAAAAGAAGGCCGCCGTAGAGGGAGAGGGGGCGAGAGGGAGAGGGGGAGAGCGAAAGCGCGCCAGGGAAGTGACGTCGATGCTGTCTCTGGCTCTTCCTCTCTCGAATCTTTCTCTGCACTTAATGGACCGTCAAGATGCATGTTTGTTTATCGGCCCCTGGCGTTCATCGTTCTTTTCCTTTGCCGCCTCCGCCCTTCTCTCTCTCTCGCCCTCTCCCTTCCTCTCTTCCCTCTCTTGCCAGTGAACGCGAGCATATATCCTGAGAACCGGTTCAACTTCTCGACATGGCTCGAATAGTGCCGATAAGAACATTTCTAATTTCCTGCTCGTGCTGCCTAATGACGAGAAAAATCGCCGCCAGCTTACCTAATGCATCTCTCTCTCCCTCTCCCTCTCTCGGCCTCCCTCTGTCGCTCTTTCATTCTTCCGAGCGATTCCTTTGAACAGTTCGTGGTCGCTGGTAGAACATGACACCCGTTCTACTATTCGACACCAAGTAATGATATTTCGGTCGTCAAGCGACTACTTTCAGCTCTACTTCTCCCATTCGCCATCCTTGCTGACTTGAATGTGAAAAACTACTCTTCCCTCTCCCTCTTCTCTCTCTCCCTCTCCCCTCGCTCTCGTCTTTGTCAATCCTTATCGTCGACAGGTTTCAAGAGAGTTCGCTTTATGAATTAAGGTCTCCATAGCCATAGAAATTTCTTCGCCATATGCCTCTTCTCCCTCTCCTCTCTCCCTCTCCTCACCCCCTCTCTCCTCTCCCTCTTGTCGAGTCTTTATCACTCTGGAGACCTTGCCGTCTCTTTTCCCCGAGCACGTGTCTCTCCCTCCCTTTCTGCCACTGATCACATTCCGTCTCTCGCTCGCTCTCTTCCTCTTCGCTCTCCCTCTCCCCTCTCGCCTTTGTTCACCCCTAATGGTCTCTAAGAACGAAGGCTGCCTCTCGAATTTATGTCCTGTTCTTGCTCTGATCTGCGACTTTTATGGCTTGCGTCTTACAAAAAGGAAGAGAGGGAGGGAGGGATGAGCAAAGAAAAGAGAACAAACTTTTCTCTCTCCCCCTCTCTCCCCTCTATCCCTCTCCTTTGCCTTTTGAAAGGAAGTAAATTCCAACAAATGTCTCTCTTCATTGGTCTTGAAGCAAGCTTCAAGTTTAATAATGTGTTCTACCTTCTATTATAACGGGATGTATGCACAACAGCAAGAGAGGGAAAGAGCGAGAGACTTTCTCCCCTTCCAGCTCTCCCTCTCTCTCCCTCTCGCCTCACAGTCATACCAAATAAGTAGCAGTATAAACGATAATGGTTTTGTGCTGTAATATGCTTCTCTATGGTGTTTGCTACTTCAACTTAACAGCTTTTCTACTCTGGCTCGCAAATGATTTCTCTCCCTTTCTCCCTTTCTCATTTTGATCTTGCGCTCCTCTCTCTCTCCTCCTCTCGCCTCTCTCCCTCTTGCCCGTGACCAAAGCAACATGCTGTAACTCACTCGGTATGTGCCCAGTAATGTACGAATACGCAGCGATGGTATAATTATGCAAAGCGCGCAAAATTGAAGCCGCCATCGCTGCTTATTACAAGCCATCTAACGTCCTCGTCACTCACGTGATGACCAACAGCATAACAATGGCCGACCATTCGAAATGACGGCCACTCATCTCTCTCTCTCTCCTCTCTTCCCTCTCCCCTCTCTTCTTGTAAATTTCCAAGTGGCCTATGATATTTCGGTGGCCTGTGAACTGTTCAGTAGTCCAATGTTGCTGTTGTATAATATGTTTCGGAAAATAACTCGAAAGGAGCGATATTCGGAAGCTGGTACTGAATAATAAGTGTGCGAGTACATGCAGTTGGCGAGAGGGAGAGGAGAGAGAGAGAAGAAGGAAGGGAGGGTGAATATTGGCGCCGCAGCTGCTGAATACCTATTTCTTGAACTGTTCAGCTTCGGGGCGAGTCAATGTTCGAACCCTAGCTAGGGCTAAAATACGAATCCATAATTGTTTGCCGACTCGGAGGACGTGAAGCATAGAAGATCGCATTCCCTTTTGAAGGCTCATCCTTCTCCTCTCTCCCTTCCTTCCTCCTCCCTCTTGCCTCTCGTGCCGAGCGGCATTGGTTTGTCGACATTGCGTGGTCGGACTATTCTGTCCTAATGTCCTCGTTTCTTGACCATTTTATTTTGCAGCTTGATCTTTGAGTCTATCTCTTCTCGAAGAGGAGAGAAGGGCCGACTTGAGAGGGAAGAAGGGGAGAAATAAACAGCGGCCTCTCCCTCCTGATATCCTTTTCGCCATTTAGTTTTCCCTCCTTCGCTCTCATAGCAAAGTACCTAAGTCTCTCTCTCCCTCCCTCTCTCTCTCTCCCCAGAGACCCTGCTAAAGTTCTAGAACTGAACACAGCTTTGTACTTTAACAAGAAACGCCGTATCCAGTGGTTCCTTTTGCTGCATATTGCGCAATTCGCCCATCATATTATATATTGAACCAGATCCTTGCATCTCTCTCTCCCCTCTCCCCTTCCTCTCTCCGCACACTCTGCTAAGAAATGTAAGCCTTGATAGAGCCTCACGAGTTCTTAGGCCCTCTCGCCTTCTCCCTTCACTCTCTGCGATCACTTCGCTTGAGTAGAGCAAATAGAACATTTCGTTGGCTCTGCTATTCAGACAAACACGATATGTCGTCCATTTGTTATCACGATGCAACTCAGAGAGGAGAGAGAAAGAGATGCAAAGTCCCGCGGGAGGCATCTCTCTCCCTCTCTCTCTCTTTCTCTTTTCCTCAACACGAGACATCTTTTCCCGAATCACTTTATACGCGAGTTCCTTACACTTCCCACAATTTACTAATAGCTCCAGTAATTAATAACAGCGTGGGTTCCAAGATACTGTTGAGAGAAAGAGGGAGAGGGAGCGAAGAGAGGAGAGAGGGAGAGAGAGAGAGAGCTGAGAAAGAAGAGCCTGTGTTGTGTCTAAATGGACGGGAAGGAGCAAATTAGTTGCACCGTCGACTATCAAGTGAGCTGCTCGACTAAGGGATGAAGAAGCGAGCGAGAGAGGAGAGGGAGGGGAGAGCGAGAGAGGACGGAAGGAGAGAGGAGAGAGCAACATACTCGGAGAGGTCGCCCTTTATATTAATGAAAACGTGCAAAGGAGGGACATAATTACTTAAATTGTCGTACTGATGCTTCCTGTTGTTATGACATTTGCCATTTACGGCGATAGAGAATGAGAGAACGAAGGGGGAAAGAGAGGGAGAGAGAGAGAGCTAGGGAGAGAGATGAAGTCAAGTAACAAATGAAGGCAACTCACGACATCATCCTTTACCAATAAAAGTTCGCCTAGCATGTAAAAGTTTCTAGTAGGCTATAAATATGCATTCGGTGTCGTCCTAACTGCCATAGAATGGCACAAAATTAATGGTCTTCCCTCGCTCTCCCCCTCCTCTCCCCTCTCCTTTCCTTCCAGCTAGGGGCACCATTTTCAGTGTGTCGTGTAAAACTAAATTGTGTCTCTCGCTTCTTCCTTTCCTCTCACAACCTTCTCTGTGCGAACTTTCGATTTTGGTTCTAAAACCACAAGCGGCTTCCAAACTCAGGCGCCTAACTAGAGAGAGAGAGAGAGAGAGAGAGAGCGCTCTTTTTAAAGCCTGAGCTGGCAATTAATTAAATGACTCTAACTTGATTTTATTCTTGCTCTACTAATTACTCTCTCCCCCCCCTCTCTCTCTGCCTTATCTTCCATAGACGGAATTGTCGCAAAGGTTGCAGTCCCTCTCGGAAAAGGCAAAGAGCGCCACCGAATTCATCCAGGGCCTGCAAGGGCTAAAGGACGTAATTGGGGTAAGTGGCGTACAATGTTGACTTGCCCTCTTGAAGTCTTTGTCTTTCTCAGCGAAATTCAAATGCAAATTCAGTTGCAATTCAAACAGAGAGCCTGAAGCGAAATTTGCATTGTTTTTCTAACCAATTTCTTCCTTTCTCTCTCTCCCCTCTCCCCTCCTCCTCTCGCTCTCAGGAGAACTGCGCCAGGTTCGAGGAGGAAGTGAGCACTCAATGTGACATGCTGATCAGTGCAATACTGGAGAGGAAGTCAGAACTGTTAGCCTTCATAGCCAAGGAGAAAGACTTCAAGGTGAAGACTTTGAAGGAACAAGTGTCTCAGTGCAAAGACAAACTGCAGCAAACAACTGGACTCTTGCAGTTCTGTGTGGAAGCCCTTAAAGAGAACGACGCCAGTTCTTTTCTTCAGGTTAGAACTCGACTCGATATGTCCAAAGCCAAATGTTCTTTTCTTTGTACACTGTCAATACGGAGAGGCAACTTTTCACGGCTTATTACTCTCTTCCTCAAATCTTGTCTTTTTTGCTGTCTTTCTCTCTCCCTCTCTTCCTCCTTCTTTATCTCTTTGCCTCTTGTTCCGTTTTGTTTGCTTTGCCAATACGCAGTTGGGATCAATACTTATCCAAAGAAGTTCTGGCGTCGAACATTCATGGACCAAAGAACTGAATGCGACTCCCTGGGTGTCAAAGGAGTTCGAACTGACTCTGGACTCGATGCCTCTTGAAAATGCCATTCAGCAACTGAGCTTCAAAGAGAATAAACGTACGTAACAGTCTTCCTTTCCCCCTTTCCTCTCCCCTCTCGCCCGTGTGCGCTCTTTTTGCACGTCCCCTCTCGACAGTCATCATCGCCCCTTTCCCTCATGTCTCTTCATCTCTCCCTCTTGCTCTCACCGGCGTCTCGTCACGCTTATTTTTCTTTCGTCGTATCTTTCCTCACTTCGACATGTAATCTCGTATCGTCCTCGAGGCGTTTCGAACTGTACAAGAGACAGTTCTTAACGAGCTCAGTGCGAAACGTGGTGAAACTGTTTCCGTTGTTGCCTTCCCTCTCTTGCTCTCCCTCTTGCTCTCTCCCTTTGCGCCTTTGCCTTTTCTTCTTCTTTCCCGTCTATTTTACCACGTGAACAGTTCTAAAGGATATAGAGGGAGAGGGAGAGAGAGAAGGATAGTACTTAGTGAACCGTTCAGTCTCGACACGTACAAATCATTCTACTTTGTCTTGGCCAGCTGTTTGAAATAGAACTCGACGTGAATGTCCAGCTTCTGGCTATAAGGGTCTTGAGGGCAAGTTGGAGCAAAGTTGTAATTAAGAAAAAGTGTGAACACAAAGTGAAAGACGGCTTCTGAGTCGGCAGAGAGGGAGAAGGATAGGGGGAGGGGAAGGGAGAGAGAAAGAGGAAGAGCCATAACTTGAGCGAACTGTTCAATGCGGTCTGGGCGTGAGAGCTGCAATTATAGACTTCAATGATCGCTCAACTGGTATTTATTTTGCCTCTCTTCTCTCTTTTCTCTCTAACGCGTATATCATCACTGTCCGTCCTCGGCTCTGCCCTCGACACTCATGAAAGCGCAAAAGCGAAGGGGAGAAGGCGAGGGAGAGGAGAGTGAGAGACGAAGAGGGAGGAAAGCTTAGACAAGCTCAGTTGGCAGTCAATTCTGACTCCCAAAGTCTCCATAATCATTATGAGCTTCCAATGCTCAAACTTGGAAACGATGTCTTATTTATTGTTCACGAAGAGCCGTTGATGGTCATGATGGCCATACCAGGGACACCAGAGGAAGAGGGAGGGCAATATAGAGAGGGAGAGAGCGATGGGCGATGAGAAGAGCAGCTCAGCGATAACAGTCTTACGGCTATAACTTGACCACCGTCTAATCGTATGACCTCTTCCTTCCGGTATCTTGGGTGGCCATTGCCATTTCCGGTTTGCCATCTAAGCCAAATACATTGAGTAAACCAAGTTAATCCTTTCTTCTTTTTTCATCTTCCCTCTCCCTCTCATTGTCACCTTCTTTCTCGCAACAGTTTCGTGGTTCGCCTTCGATCCGAGCACCAGCTCACCGGACATTGGCTTCACAAACAACAACTTGACTGTAGCTTGTCAGACATTTGAGAACCGACTGGCAATGACCAACCTTCCACTGACCGGCGGTGTCCATTACTGGGAGTACACCGTTGACAAGTATGATGGTAATGCTGACCCTGCCTTCGGCATTGCCAAGCATGGCGCCTCCAAGGAGAAGATGTTAGGTAGGTCGGTGTTTTCCAGATAAAGGGGGAGAAGGGAGAGGGATAGAGACAGCCAGAGCGAAGGAGACACGACATTAAATCACTGTCAGAGCCAGTTTTATCCTGTTCATAAATTTTGAATCCACTCCATTAACGCCTTCTTCATTTTCCCTTCTTTTCGCCGTCTCTCGTCTCCCTTTTCCGCCGCAATCTCCATATTGGATTTTCCATATCCTCTCTCCCTCTTCCCCTCTTCTTTTTTCTTGTCTTACGTTGCTCACAAAACCAATTGCGCAGGCAAGGACGACTCGGGGTGGAGTATGTACATCGATGACAAGCGTTCCTGGTTCCTCAGTGGTGACTGCCATGAGCAGCGAGTAGATGGCGGCATCGAGACGGGCTCCGTGGTCGGGGTGCTCCTTGACCTTGACCAGGGCCACTTGGTGTTCTATGTCAATGACGAGAGACAGGGACCTGTCGCCTTCACTGACTTGCATGGTCCCTATTACCCGGCTGTCAGTGTGAATCGAAATGTCCAAGTCACTGTCCACTTGGGCCTGGAGCCGCCGCAACGGCGAACGTAATGGCCTGAGAACGCTGCCCACCAAGGAGGCGGCCATCTTGGTTTTGTCTTCGAGTCGACCATATGGAATCTTCGGCACAGACAACAAGCATGGCCCACTTGTGTGTTTCATGTGAATATAGGAAATAATGAAGCAACGAACTTTTTGAAAGTCACTGATTTCTACTCACCGAAAAGCAACATATCGAACTTTCTCTCCCTTTTCGTTCTTCGCCCTCTTTTTCACATTTTTCGAGAAATTTTTGATACATATATATATATTATATATGACTTTACGTGATTTTTCTTTTCTTCGTTTATACATTATATAAAAGTTTACAATGCACCACATATACGCAAGGGAAAACTTCGGGTAGCAGCTTGTGCAGGGAAGCGGAAGCGCAGAGAGCGAGAGAGGCAGAGAGGGAGGCAAAGAGAGGGAGAGAGAGAGGGAAACAATGGACCGATTATTCGGGATGCTGAGCACGAATATGGGTACACGCGCTCTCCTCTCTACCGGTTGGCCTTTGTCTCTGCAATGTATATATATATATACTTGACCAACTAGATAATGGCCGCAAATGGTGGACATTGTCAAGAGCTCATCTCCATGGTAACCTGGGTCAAGCGTAGCTTGTGAGATAAACGGCCAAGAGGGAGAGGGAGAGCCAGAGAAAGAGAGGAGTCAACTGGTCAATGTCCCTTAATTGGCCAAGTAGCAGAGTGTGTTCTCTACTCTACACTGTTCCATATATTCACATACATATACAGTACTGTAATATCATAATATCCTTGACTGGACTGCGTTATTACTGACAAATTTCGCTCTCTCTCTCTCTCCCTCTCGTTCTCTCGAACTCTCAGCTTGTCGTTCACTCACTCATATTGTATACACTTGATTACTATACAGCAAGTACACTTTTTATGCTGATGATGTTCTCTCTCTCTCTCTCTCTCTCTAATTTTTTCGCAATGCATACAGAATGCGTCATTTTTTCCTCTCTCGCGAAACTATTTATGACATGTATCAAAAAGCTACAAAATGGTAATAAAAGAACTTTTCTATAATGGCTTTTCTGTTAGATTAGAATATATATTACGAGGTGTAAGACGTGCAGCTTATGTAAACTACTGAAAATAAAAGAGGGAGAGAGGAAGTTAGTCAGGGAGAGTGAGAGGGAGAGCAGGAGGGAGAAATCACTATTCACAAGTAACGAAGCCAATGTAACAAAGTTAGTACACAGCAACACAGGAATTGAGTCGAGCAAATAAAGTTAACCAACAATAGAGATGATCAAGTTCTCTAGTTGATTTAGCGGCGGGAGCTGGAGAGGGAAAGGAAGAGGGGAGAGCGAGAGGGAGCGGGAGAACATTTCATTTGCACGGTGACTGAACGTTCTGGCTCCGGAGGGGTGTGAGAACATATGGACCCTTCGGCATTTTCAATAACTCGAGCCACGCTTACGCAATAATATTTTTTCTTCCTTTGTACTGGCGCTCCTGCTCTCTCCCTCTTCTCTCTTTCCTTTCTTCACGCCACATTTACCCATCTAATAGGAAAGAAGCAGCGAATTTACATAATAGCACATCCAGCATTTCACTATGGTTTCCTCCAAAGTTATGCAATTGCTCAATATTTCCAAATGTTGAAACCTTCAGTGCCAAAAAATTCAATATTCGATGTCTTCCTTCGAACTTGGGCTTCTCTAGTACAGTGCGAACTTATAGTACTTGACAGCAAACTACTGACACCATGATGAGTTTTCATTTTTGCCCCGCTCTCTCTCTCTCTTCCCTCTCCCACTTCCTTTCTGTCGTGGCAGAGAAAAAAGTTTCCGCTTAGACAAGCAAAGAAGTTGGTATGTCACTTTTCTCAAGACTTCCAGTAGAATAAAGTTCTGATTACGCCACTCTATACTTCTTCTTCTTCTTGCCTGGATTGAGGTGCTGAAGAAAATCTTTAGAACGAGGAGAACCATTGGTGATTGAAGAGAGGGCGAGAGGGACTTTAGAGGCATCAGAGTCTAAAGCTTCTTCAAAGAACTTGGGGCTCATTTTAGTTCACTCGGGAAAACAAGTCCAAGTGGCGACGAACGAGATGAAAGGACATTTGAACTGTTCACGACCAATGTAAACAGTGGTACTCTTCCTTCGAACATCAGTACCTTAATCTTCTTCCTGCCATGCAATTATGCAGCTTGCTAGGAGCACCGCGATTCTCCCATGAACATAACGAAGAGGAGGAGATACAGTCCTCCTCCGCCAGTACACTTGTACATGTATTGCCGTTCGTGACGTGTTTCGAGAGCAATAGTTTCCCCGTCGCTCTCTTTCTCTCTCCCCTCGCCGCCGCACTTTCTCTCCCTTTTCTTCCTTCCACATTGAATCGGGTTCAGAGCCCTTGAATTGACCCTTCGGATGAGTGGGTCCCAGAGATGGGGAGCGAGAGAGGAGAGAAGCATTGATGAACCTTCCGGTTTTCATTAGCTGCCGTTTACTTAATGGGCTAAATTATTTGAAAGGACCAAGGCGACCACACGTGTGTCAATGGCCTGTTTTCATGTTCTTTTCCTCTCTCTCGTTCCCTCACGCTCTGACGGCTCGCTCTCTCCCTCTCTCCCCTCCCGCTCCCTGCTCTCCGTTTTCGCTTTTCACCAATGCAGCCACCAACGGAGAGACCGACAGACCGTGAGCAAGTTGATTTCGGAAAGGCCCTGATTAATGCCAGAAACGGTTCTCCCCCTGAAAATGAATGCGAAAAGAAAATGAGAGAGAAAGAGCACGAGGGGAAAGACTTAGGCGGCTGAGAGGAAGAAAAAAAGAGAAAACTAGAACCTACGATTCCTGGTAAACAAACAAGGCGAGAGGGATAAAGTGAGCTGCATCTGGCGTTGCTTGCTTTGATGATAATTTTTTTCCTGAACAGAACCCAGAGACCAAGTTGGCTTGCGTGCACAGTCACGAAAGGAGTAGAATGGTTTTTGCATCAAATGAGCGTATTCATAACAAACTGCTCATAGTCTTGCCGTCGTTGTACACTTCGATCCAGTTAAGAGGACATTTGGCCACCATTACCGAGTACTAGTGGGCATGGAACAATTATGATCTCGTCGTTAGCTTCTACTGAAACCTATTCGAAAGGGAGGCGAAAATGCATTTTGACTGATCATATCGGATTACTTCAATGTAATAAAAATATATACATACCACACTTCACGTAGAAGAAAGGGAGCATCGAACAGTATAAGGCCATTGAGATAAATAACGAAATGCAATTATAATAATAATTCGCTAGACGGCAATGGCAATAAATAATGTTTTTAATTGCTTGGCGCACAAAAATGTTGCATTCAGAGTGCAAAAGGCAAAATCCAATATGTATATTTTAGCGTCTGAGAGTTGAGCGGACGACAGCGCCACCTATTGAGTGTCTGCGCTCACATTAGAATTGGAGGGAAACGAACTCAGTTTCAATATCATATTGTTTTTAAGATGGCGAAGGTTCACATTGTGAATGTCAGTGTTTTAGACAATCCGTCACCATTTACAAATGCTTTTCAGTTTGAAATCACATTTGAGTGCATCGAGGACCTCAAGGAAGACCTGGAATGGAAGATAATCTACGTCGGATCAGCTGAGAGTGAAGAGCATGACCAGACCTTAGATTCGGTCTTTGTTGGCCCCATACCCGAAGGAAGGCACATGTTCGTCTTTCAAGCTGACCCACCGGACACTGGGAAGATTCCCTCTCAGGATGCCGTTGGTGTGACCGTAGTCCTACTGACATGCTCGTACCGTGGGAAAGAGTTCATTCGGGTTGGCTATTACGTCAACAATGACTACGAAGATGTTGAGTTGAAGGAAACCCCGCCCGCTGTCCCGGTTTATGACAAGCTGCAGCGCAATATTCTAGCCACTAATCCTCGTGTTACTCGATTCAAGATAGAGTGGGATGACAACCAGGGCGAGAATGGTGGTGACAACTCATTTGAAGGCGGTTCGTCGAATCAAGGCATCGGTGATATACAGAACAGTTTCCATAATTCCAACAGTGTGAATGGACAGTCAATGGATGGTATGGGACAAAGTGTTAAGGGTATTTCACAAGACAGTAATTCCAAGAGCCAACCGATGGAAGTTTCATGAACGACAAGGAAACCTGCGATGGCACGTGTTGCAGCTTCCACAAATGTACATTGACTACTACTACTTTGCGTTTCCTGAATTAAAGATCAATCGTTTCACAATCAGCTAAGGTTTATTTTAATCAGAATATTCAGTAGTTCATTGATTTTTTCCAGTACTCTGGTTGCACTTGCCGCATAGGCTGGTCGCGGTACCTTGGTGGCCATTCGTGGTAAGTTTTGAGGTTATCCCAAGGACCGTAGCTCTCAAAGTCAGCCGGTCTCGGTAACAATTGTGACAACTGAGCCTGTTGAACCAGTTTTCGAACTAACTTGTACTGTCCTCCACAGAGACCAGTGTGCTGCCACTCCATCAAGGAACCATCAGGTTCGATAAACTGTGACAATATTAGAACATCCTGCCGAAACAGATTATGATTATTATTTTGAATTTCTGTAACTGTGGCCATATTTCTATCACGACTACATTGACTAAGATGCAGTTTGATAAGCAGAGATGCCAGTCAACCAAATGAGTCCACATCAGAACAAAGTAAGGACCATCTAGTTTAACACGGTTCGAATCTAGCCACATCCATACACTTACAGTATACTTCAATCGTTTCAGGTTCAGCCTGCAGAGTGCACATGATTTATCGTGAGCTTCCTTTGCACTCTCTACTACTTTTCCTTCACGAGGCGATTTAACATGAACACCCTCGATGATCGTCTCATTATTTTTCTTGGTTACTTTAACTATAAAGAGAGGACATTCGATTAACCGACGCCATACTGATTGCAAGCTACTTACTTTCTTTCAGCCGTAAAACCGGTGCAAGGTGAAAAGTCCTAACTGATTTAGCACTCAGTTCCACAGTTCGCCGAATGGCCACAGAAAACATGTTTGTTGACTGCTTGATGAGTTGCTCAACCTCTCCACTGGGTGGCGTTAGTGTGCGAGCAATTTTCTCAGCAAAGCGCTTTACTAAGCAAACTCCCCTTTCGTGGTCAACATCTTTTTCAATCATGGTAAGCATACATCACAATCTGTATCTTTGATTTTCCTCATAATTTAATCCCAATCTTAGATTCGCTTCATCTTGATACAAAACAGAGCTGGCAAGACCCGACTTGCAAAATGGTACATGAATTTCGATGATGACGAGAAGCAAAAGCTGATTGAGGAGGTTCATGCCGTGGTCACCGTTCGCGATGCCAAACATACCAATTTCGTTGAGGTGAATCAAACTGAATCAGTGAATGTATGACTAACACCTGTTCGTTCTTTTAGTTCCGCAATTTCAAAATAGTCTACCGTCGTTACGCTGGCCTTTATTTCTGTATTTGCGTTGACGTTAGTGACAACAACCTTGCTTATCTCGAAGCAATCCATAATTTCGTCGAAGTTCTTAATGAGTACTTTCATAATGTCTGTGAATTGGACCTCGTATTCAACTTCTACAAAGTAAGCTAATTCGAATGACGCTCAGATTGTTTAACTTGTATCTCTTGTCAAGGTGTACAGTGTAGTCGACGAAATGTTCCTTGCTGGGGAAATTCGTGAAACAAGTCAAACTAAAGTATTGAAGCAATTGCTCGTCTACAACTCTCTGGAGTGAAAAATTTGCCAAGATGGAGGATTGAAGGTTGAACAAGAAAACACCATTCCTGTCAAATATGATTTATTGTTAGCTATAATTATGGTTTGAAAGTGAAAACTAACTTTTCTGCTGTAAATTAGCTAATTAAAACGTAAGTTATATATACAAAACGTAAATCCTAGCAGTACTTGTTCAAATCAGCCAAACTGTCCAAATACAAGTCAGGCACACACATGAGCTGCGAAGGCTCATTGCCATTTCGATAATTGTTCATCTCTTCAAGTGTACCTAGGCCACTCTGGACAAACAAGGTCTTCAAGCCATTAGTGCGGCCGAACACCATGTCAGTGGTCAAGCGGTCCCCAATCATGACAGTTCGCTTGGCATCGATATCCGGGTGGATGTGCTTGATGCAATCGAAGAAGAACTTGCCCGGCTTACCGAGGCAAATGGCCTGCTTGCCGCTTACGGCCTCAATGGCGGCCACATAGGCCCCAGGACCAGGGACAGCCACCGCGGGGTCCGGATGCGGAAACGACTCATCAGCATTGGAAGCAATGAAGATGCAGCCCGGCTTTTTGGCATAGCTGCAAGCTTTGGCCAACTTGGGAAAGCTAATCTGGTTGTCAAAGCCCACCACGACGGCACCAACTTCGGGATCAAGGTCAATGTCAGCCATGCCAGCTGTCCAGTGGGAGGGTGTCGGATCTGGGCCGACGCCGATGCACTCGATGCCCACTTTTTCCAGTTCCTTGGAAATGCCGTCCATGCCCACGACGAACACTTTCTTGTCAAATCCAATGGACTTGAGATAGATGGCAGTGCTGTAGCAAGTGGGGAAAAGTTCGTCCATTTCCGCCTTGTAGCCGAGTTTCCTCAGTTTCCGGAGGAAGACTTCCCGTGTCTTGGTACTATTGTTGGTGGCGAAGCAAATCTTCTTGCCCATGGCGCGCAATTTGTTGAGCGCTTCCGGTACCCCGGAAATGACGTCGTTGTTGACATAGAGGACACCATCGCAGTCGGTCAGTATGTAATCGTACTGGGTGAAGAATTCAAGGACTTTGTCACCGTTGTCCAGGTTCTGGGGCTTGACAGTCCTGAGGCTGATCTTGCGGTTGTTCATGGTTAGAATTGGGGAAGTTGATTGCAGGGATTTGAGTAGAGGAAAGTTAGTTAACTTGATTGTTGTAAGTGAGAAGTAGTTGTGATGATGACAACTGAGGATACGGTGAGCTTATATACCGACTCGGGCTTCTTGTTTTCCAGTGTCTCATCAGTCTCATCTCTATCTGGGTCCATTCTCCCCTCCCGCTCTTTCCCTCTCCCTCTCCCCCCGTCGGCGGAGTCAGCTTCATAGGCGTAGCTTGTTCACGACAGAGGGGAAAGGAGGGAGAGATTCAACGTCCCTCGGGCTCGTGTATCGCTCATAAACTTTTAATTTTAGCTAAACATGGAAACCACTTCACAGTTCCATGTCCAAGGGTCTATCTCAGGCAATCTGATTAACAGTCAACAATTGTTGACAAAAAGCTGAATCAACAGAGGTTTCCCAATGTAGTCGCATCTCTGCATGTAGAAGACAGTTGTGCCGTATCACGCTGATACTGCGTGATTGAGTGCATCATGCATTTCTTTACTTTGTACTCGCACTGTTTACTCTGTCACTAGTAATGCCGGGTACGTACCACTCTATGGGAGGCTGGGCTTGACAAGGTTTGTATATTTTTCCACAGGCAAACCCTTATCGCGGCACTCGGCATATGAAGGAAAGTTTCCGTTGCTTATCACCGATAAGTCATCAGCCAATTAGTCGATATGTTGATTCAATTCTAGAGCAATAATCACCAGCTCTCTCGGTGAATCAGAAATCGAAAATTTCCCGGCCTGGCAATGTCTTGATAGGCACGAGCGAGGGGAGGAGAAGTTCCAAGTTTAGTCCCAGTCACGAAAGGTACACGTGGACAGATAACATGCTTCAACATTGTCCTAGGTGACCAGTTTAGTTAACCAGGGATAAAATACAGGTTATCAAGGTGACACTGGTGACCCTTAAGTACCCATATATTAAGTAGCTTTTTCTGTCCCGCCAAATTAGATTAATCCATCCAGTGCGTGACCAAGCCAATGTGTGACCATGACCCAGGATGCGGCCAGTCAATTACCAGACCCCAAGGACACCGGGCACGAGTCGAGCCCAACCTGGCCGGTCCTTGACCCTTGTAGACGTCAATGCCCTTCCCTTGACTACGAATCATCCAGTGTGTTATCTTTTTCACGATTGCCTTGAAACAAGAAATTTTACTACCTTCCATTCAGAGAGTGCTCAACTCTTTCTATGCACGCGTGTGAACGATTAGGTAACTTTACCGCTCATGATTCATTGATCTTGCTAAAATAGAAGGAGGAGAACGATTGCAGTGTGAATAAACTATGCATAGGTGATTAGTTTGTTTAGTCAAAACAAAGTTCAGCCTCGGGCTGTTTACTAGTCAGTGACTAGGAAAACTCGTCCTACCTGTCTGACTTGAATCATATCAGCAAGTGGCCTTTGAACTTGAGACAGGAAAAATAGAGAGGGAGACATAAAGAGGGAGAGAGGAAGAGAGAGAGAGAAGCCTTCCGTTAGCCAGGTAAAGTGCAAGTCATAGAGTACAACAATGACGTAAACACGCGACGAACCAGTGAAGCAAACAAATTCGAAAACCCGAAGCCCAAAAAGAGCTCAATTAAAAGCGCCACCTAGCGGAAGTTGCACTATTCGAAGGTTCGACCACCTGAGAACGGCTCTGGTCGTGGAAGCCATTGAAGAAGCGAGAAACTTAGTTACAGTAATGCTTCTACCGATTTTTCCCCTGCTATTGCCTAAGCTTCGAACTTGTACACTGGCCAGCAGTGTGTTGAAACGAGACGACGGTGTTGAGTGGCAAAGGGGAAGGAGAGACACAGTGCCTGAGAGAAAATGAGCCATGAAATTGAACCTTTTCTCTTCTTCTTTTTCGCCATGTACTAAATTGCGTCCATTTTGTTGCCGTGACCATTGATTCATTTGCTTAGGACTTTTTTGGTTCGAAGAAACGAACAACTGTTATCCCCTGTATGCTAACCGAAAGGGCGGAAGTGTTCTGGCCTCTGGATTGCAAAGGGAGACACCTGGACTGCCACATACATATCTAGTTCTAGTGTTTACGTTCTGACCAGAACTCGAAACTCGACAGAATGCCAGCACACTGTGTTCGATCAAAGTCCACCTTTGTCACCTTCGTCAGGCCAATCTACTTATCACTCAGTGTCACCCTCTTGCTGGCCATATCGGCCCACTGCAGCCCAAGTGACCAAGCTGTCCGCCCGGTGACAGGTTCGACGAACCATGAACTGAGTAAACGGTTCTTCGAGGCGGCCAAGCTCAGTGACCAGACCATTTCCAGGGCCCTGGTGGACGGTGTCCTGGACCGGTTTCACGTTAATTACAATACCATAATTAAGACGGGCGAGTCAAGGTCCCTGGGGGCCCGGTATGTCAATGAGACGGAACTGACGACGCGAGACGAGTGTATGATCTGGTGCTGGGACACTGCCCCGTGCAACTTGGCCGTCTACGAGGAAAAGGTACAAATGCTCAGAACAGTTCAAGACCCGTTAGAACATGTCTTAACGCCTCGCCTTCTCCCTTCTCTTTTTTTGCTCTTCCCCCTTATCTCTAGACGCGAGGAAGTTGTTATCTCTTTGATTGTGGCACAATTGAAGACTTCAAGTGCAAGTTCACTCAGCACAGTTCGTACAGCAGCTCGGTTCTGAAGCAAAATCGACAAAGTTTCGAACTCAAGCAGTGGGGCAGTCAGAGTAAACACGAGGACGAACTGGTCAGCTTGCGCAGCTCAAAGGGTCCTGAGTCGGCAGTTAAAGCGGGTCAGCTGGAATCGATGGGCACACCGGTGACCAATTACGGTCGACCCGGAACCGGAACTGGGTCAGCTGTGTCCAATGCGGAAAAGCAACAGCATGCAGCTTGTAAGTCGCAGTTCCAATTAATGCTGATTAGAATCAGAGCTAAGTCCATTGTACTTGCATTATTCATCGCTCTTCCTCTATCTCTCTCCCTCTCACCCTTTCTGTCTAGCTAATCGGTGTCAACATTATCAGTTTGCATGTCGCAACACTAGTGACTGCATCGCAGTCTACAATGTTTGCGATGGCATTCCTCAGTGTCCAGATGGCAGTGATGAGGCAACTGACCTCTACTGTCCTGGCGCCGGGCAGGTTAGTACATATACTCAAGGACCTCAGGGCTACCACCAGCCCAAGCCCACTCAGGTGTCTGAGGTACTTCCGGTACTCACGTCTACCACCCCCAGACCGGAGGTGGGCCGCAAGTTTTTGGCCAATCGGGTCCATCCCAACTACAAGTACCCAAAGGCTCCGGAAACTTTTCCACTGGACGTTGACCTCGGGACCCCAGGGGGTCAATGAGCAGCAAGCACCTGGAAGCAGTTTGGCCCACAAATACGGCTCATATGCGGCCGCCAACAAGGCGAACTACGACAAGGCTACCGGAAACGCCAACTACCGGAAACAGCAACAGCAGTCTCAGCAGCAATTTCAGCCCTGGAACCAATTCTATGGCCCACAGTTACCTGAATACTATAACGTACCCGACCCCTCGGGCCGGACCGGAAACTACCTGGCGGAACCGGACTATGATGGCCGGGACGGTCAACTGGCGCCCAGTGGACCAGGGGCCATTTTCTGGCCCTACGGAGACCCCCTGCAAAGGAGTGCCGAGCAAAGGCAACAATTTAGACCCCTGCCACAGGGCTTTGAGCCGCTGAGTAGACAAGTGAAGGATCAGCAAACATGGCTGTCTGACTTTCCCAGCACTTATCGAAGTGTCCAGCCGCCGTTGACCGACTACTTGACTCTCGGCCAAAGTCGCCCCAAGAATGTGGTCAACATCAGGGGCCGCGGAGCCGATACGGGACCCGTCAGCTCGACAACCACTGCGACAAGCACGACGACCACTACCATGGCGACCAAAGTAGTGTCGCCGTCACTGGTGACGGAAGTGAAGAGCACTACTTCCGCTTCGACAGAGCCATCAAAGGCGCCGACAACGGAGAGAATAGTTGTCAAGCAAACTGTACCATATGTTGCCAGGCTGGCCGTGAATCAAGTACCTTCGCACTCGGCCACCTTGGCGGTGTCACACTTGCGTGACTCCGGCTCCTCGGGCCGTGACACCAACTCGGCCGTCATTGCCCTCACGCTCGGCCTCTGCATCACGGCCATGCTGGTGGGCCTGGTGGGCTGCCGGATGAAGTCAATCAAGCGAAAGATTGCCCGCAGAGGTGGCCGCTCTTTGGCCCACGATGCCGACTATCTGGTCAACGGAATGTACCTGTAAATCTTGTAGTCTTTCATTTGGATCAAAATTGCTAAATTGCTGTCGCTAAAACTGAGCCCTGCGACATGAGAACTCTCGGTATCACTCTTTCTTTCTTCCTGTTTTCACTTTGTCTACATTTGTCTTTGTCAACTAATTTTTATACATACAAACTTTCCTGCTTTGTAGATTGACATTGTTTAACTTTTCGACTATGAGTTCTGTTTCCTCTCCGCTTGATTCCCAATGTCCGCAATTTAAGGTCACTGGCCCGACAACGATTGGTCACGAATTTACGGCCACATGTTTTTTGGCTTGATTCCTCTCTGAAGTCGAAGAAGAAATCTTTCAATAGAAAGTCGAATTGTTTAAATACTATTTATATTACAGATTTCGTAGAATGGTTGTTTTTCATTACTACAGTAAAACATAAAATTCGACAAGAGCTATTCTTGACCATGGGGACCGTATATAATTGCAGTCGGTCAACTTTGCTTGAGTTCTCTAAAATACCTAACAAATAAATCTGTTTTAAGGTCAATAATTCGGACTATATTTCTTAATATTCGCTGATTTACTGCTCTTACACTAAATATACACTAAAAGCAAAATGTGTCGTAAATTGCGATTCTAAAAAAGATAATTCCAGTCACAACTGAGAGAGCATCACACTTTGTGATGTTGTCATCTCTTTTCAGAATTCCAGTCACGCACGCAGAGCTTGTTGTCGGCAATCATGTCTAGTTTGCGTGATCACTCGGACAACAAACAATGCAAGTGATGCCAATGATAGTCAACTAGAAATATATAGACATGTATGTCACTGAGTCTTCAGAGCGAGGATGACTTTTCATTTCCGGATTCCTCTCGCTCTCTCTCTCTCCCTCTCCTCTCGCTCTCTGTACTAAATGAGAACCATTCCAGCGACAGGTTTGTCGTTTCAGCCAATCACGAAGCAGTTCACAACATAATTGGCTGATTCAGACTTTTTTGGCGTAGAACTGCTCTGAATTATGGTTGCCGGTAAATTCGGTTCCCTTAAACCATTGCACTCACGAGTGAGTCACGACTATAAAAATGCAAGTCGGCACTCGCTTTCAAAGTTACTTCACTTTCCTCCCTTCAAATGTGAACAAGTGAAATTGCATTTGAAATTCAAATGTTTCCCTTTCATGTGCCGTTCTTTCTGTCCTGCATGGCCGTTGCTGCGACTTTGAACAGTGTTCGAGGCCAGATTCACCAGAGAACGGTGCGCAATCAGTTGAATTTAGCTTTGAAATCAGTTGCTACCCAGTGCCTGATTGAACAGCGCCATCGACCAGCACTTGAATCAATAGCAATCAACGACTTGGCCTTGTCGCCCTTGCTGTCGGAATCGAGTGCCTTTGATGTCAATATAAGTCATGTTGTCGTGAAGAACTTGAATCGATATGTTGTTACTCACATAGAACTAGTTCTTCCGGAAGAGGAAACAGCGCGATTTGGTGAGTTGACAAGTGACATCTACTTCCGATCGTAATCCGTTTATTTGCAGAAAATGTCTCATGGTTCAAAGTTCAGTTCAAGATACCGTTAGTTGCCATTAGTGGTCACTTTTTCGCCCAAGGGCTCGTCGGTGAGCTATTTCCGGTCCAAGGCTCGGGCCGACTGTCGGCACTCTATAAGCAGGTGCAAATTGCTGCTAAAATTGGCTTAGTCGAACCGGAAGCCATTAACGGGTCACTCCGACTAGCTGAAGGCGAGAGCCTAATTGCCGAAGATGTCACTTTCGAAGACCTGTCACTGTCGGTCACTCACGAGATGAACGGCGTTGTTGATGTCATAGACGCCGGCGGAAGTGACCGTGATGGCCGCGCCTCTCAAGTCGGCACCTTGTTGTTCTGGAAAGTGGCGAGACAAGTGGCTGACTCACTGACGGCCATTTTTCCCAAATGTTTGAATAAGCAGTTCGCAAGTATCACTGATTTGCCTCCGCCTAGAACAGTGGTAGCCAATGAGTCACGGACAAAAAAGAGACGGAATCGTCGGCGCCTTTGATAATTTGAGCATGTAACGCCTTTTATATTTATGCAAAGCCAAAAAGAAAATGCTAGAGGTAATTGCCTCTAATCGAGTTTATTTGCTGAATTTACTGAATTAGTTTAACAAATATAATTCTTTAATAACACTCACTAACATGTAGGACCAGATCACGTTGGTTCACCAGGTCTCGTCAGATCCCTGAAGTTAAGCAACGTCGAGCCCGGTCAGTACTTGGGAGGGAGACCACTTGGGAACACCGGGTGTCCTACATTTTTTTTTACTTTTTTCCAACAAATACATTTTTTGGAGCTTTGATTGTGTAAATATGACAAATCAGTTTAGTCTGATCAATAAAACAGTTTTCTACAACAATCAAACCCGTATTCAAGTACATTTAGCACTAACAATGTTCGTGAAATTTGGAAACGGTCCCTCTAACATTCACGTTGTTTTGGTGGACAAGCAAGAGCTCCATAACTTTTTGTTCATCTTAATCCCCTCTGAACTGAATTAATTGACTATGTCTCGCAGATTAAAGACAGCTAAGAAGGTTGTGGACAAAGTAATACACAGTACGCCGATTCATGTTTGGATTCAGGCCGGATTAGCAGCTCCGGGTCCGCCGTTGGGACCACAGCTTGGTCAGGTTAGTGATGCTTATTCATAGCAAGATTAACATTTTCGTACTAATCTGTTTAATCCTTACTTTAGAGAGGCATAAATATCGCTCAATTTTGCAAGGATTTCAACGAAAGAACCAAGACCATCAAGGAGGGTGTACCAATACCTTGTATCATTGCAGTGAACGTGAGTTGACTTCCCGGTACTGTCGATTTTGTGCTAAATTTGTTGATTTGCAGCCGGATCGAACTTACAATTTGCAAATGAATACACCGCCATTAACGTATTTCATTAGACAAGCATCTGGAGCTGAGCGTGGTGCAATGAATCCCAGGCAGGAATTAGCTGGCATGATCACCGTAAAACATGTCTACGAGATCGCAAAGATAAAAGCTAGTGACCCGAAGTACGACTGTGTTTCTCTTCAAGACATATGTGCCGATGTCCTTAGTGCTGCCCGGAGCTGCGGTGTCAAAGTCGTCCACCGGTTAGATGAGAAGGAGTATGCTGAATTTCTGGAACAGCGAAAGGAAGTAATTCAGGAGCAACTGGCTGAGCTGGAAGAGAAGAGACAAGCTAGAATGTTGAGAACGACATAGATTTTTATGTGAAAATGAAGATCATGTAGAATACTAGAGAACACAAATACAAGAAAAATTAGTCCACTTGCATCTCGTGCTCCAGTTCGTACCAGCGTTGTTGAAGGTCAAATGCACTCCGAGCCGGAGCGAAGACATATTTTTGCCTGATGATTTCCCAATTGCCAAGACCCAATTTAGAGACCCCGCGTTTCAGTCGACGATCTTCACAAAGTGCGAAAGGTACTCTCGTTATTCTGAACTCTGCGATGGGTGGCAAGAGGAGACGTTCGCCCGTCCGTAACTTTTTGTAGAGGTGACCACTGACACTTGGCGTCGGCGGTAAGCTGCCTCTTGTTGAGCCTCTGATCTTTGTTGCCCTTGTGATGGACATGCATATGTACCGATGCATTGGGCATATCGTCAAGTTGTTGGAAAGAAGTTTCATGTATGTCCTACTATCGGCACATTCACCTGCAAAGGCGTCACATCCGCGACAGCCTCCTTGAGTAGCTATGGTCATCTCTAAGCATTTCTCCTTTTCAATCGGCTTGACCTCACCTACAATTTGCACTTCCTCGTCCTCTTCATCTTGTTGAACGTCAACAGCCTTTTCTTGAGTCACAGTTATGTGTTCCCGACTAGCTGGCTGTTCTTCTCGAACTTCTACAAGGTCTTCCACGGCCTTTTCAGGTTCTACTGCTTGGACTACTGGTTGAACCGGTTCTTTAATTACATTTTGTTGCAAGTCTTGCACTTGTTCTGGTTCTAGAACTTCTTCCAAAACCTTTTGAACTTGAGGGAACTGTTCTGTAATGACTTTTTCTTGAATTGTGTTGACTTGTTCAGTAATGACTTGTTGTTCAACTGTGTTCACTTGTTCTAATTGTATTCCAGCTGCCATTTCGTTTTCACTGGTTATGCTGACTCCTACTTGACTCTCAATCATAGCCGGCTCGCAAACCACAGATTCTTCGCCGCCATGTTTACTTGCATTCTGACTTTGCTGACTTGCTTCGTTTTTTGAGCACGCAACTGATTTAGTAGCGGCAGTTTCTATCACACTCTTTCTAGCAATAACGTCTCCTCTGTCTTGATTTATGAGAGTGTCATCGGAAAGTTCTAAATTCTGACCAACTAGAGTTCTACTTTCATCTTTTTCGGTCACAATTGAAGCGACTACTGGACTTGGCAATGAGTCGGGGATGTTTTTGACAAGTTCTAGCACAATGTCCACTCCGGCTTTCAGAATTTGGCACTCTTTTCGAAATTCACAGACAACTGCCAGTCGCTTCAAACTCTGCGACAAAATCAGTATATCTCTTTGCTGAATATTCTTTTCAGAACTGAATACAGTTTCACAAAGCATGACGTACAGTTCTAACATGGTCACTATGGAGGAACCTATTGTCATCTTCGAACAGTAACTTTTCAATGTAAGTGTAGATACGACGAGAAACAACGTAGAAGCCATCGTGCTCAAGAAACTTGTAGACGAAGTTTTCTAAATTGAGTTATCTTGAATTAGTTAAATTCACAACTTGTTGAAACTATTCTCACCATTTAGAACATATGCAGTTCTGATGTGATAAACACATACTTTCAAAACGTTCTCATCGTCCGTGCTTCGGAGAAGACTAATCATGGAAGGAATCAGGCTGTAGCTTGTTTGCTTGATGTCATCTAATTAACTCAACATTAGAATGATAGCAAAGACTTGATAATCATGCTCACCGTAATATGTTCTAGGGTCGGAGAAATAGTGTATGACAAGCTGTCTCAAAGCTTTCAACGTTTCCGCCACTCTTCCTTCGCAGATATTCCGTTCAACGCACACTCGCAATGTTTCTAGTTGGACTTGCATGGTCATTGACTTAATTGCAAACAATTTACAGCACTTTTCGCAAAAATTCCTAAATGTTCACTGTTGTTGCCTTGGAACTTCAACTTTCATTTTTGGCGCCAAAACTGTCAGAAGGTGCCTCTCATGGTTTATACTTAATCTAGATCAGGTTATGATCGATTTAGATCTCATATGATTAGAATGCATGTTCTGGTGAATTAGCGAGATTAAGTAAGCAATTTAATCAAGACATGGTGCACTAAAGAATCCGGTAAAGAATGAGGAAACGCACTGGTTGCTAGGCGACGAAATATGCAATAGGGAAAGAGGGAGAGAGAGAGAGCTTGAAAACAAGTCGATATGTTTTTGCTGTTTCTAGTCCATG
Source organism: Halotydeus destructor (assembly GCA_022750525.1). Taxonomy (NCBI): domain Eukaryota; kingdom Metazoa; phylum Arthropoda; class Arachnida; order Trombidiformes; family Penthaleidae; genus Halotydeus; species Halotydeus destructor. Next base: position 105,420 of record JAIUWE010000037.1, read on the forward strand.
TTTCGTGACTTGTAATCATTCGAGCACGCGAACTTGAACCGTTCTATTTCTAGTCGAGCCATTCTGTCAGTTACATAACGTTGACGATAAAGGTCTCTTTCGTCTCTTGGTTACGCTTGAAAAAGCTGGCTCTAATCATGGCTCAAGTGACAGCTAACGATGAACCAGATCGTGTTTATTCGGTATGTTCGAAGATAGACGTTGATGACCATCTAAGAAAACCGAAGCGTCTCATTCATTGCACGGAAGGCATTGTGGAAGTCTACGAGAATAATGAAGTTCGAGTTCAGAACCAGCAACGACAATCAGCCATCGATGTAAGTTATAAATGTATATTCTGAAAGGTGTGCTAATCCATATCTTTTCGGCGTCATTTTAGACTCACGTTCAGTCACCACCCAAGTCACCGATGTTCAGTATTTTAGGTTCAGTAATTCCTGGGCGATTGGTTACAGCTGGTTCTAAGTTTCTCGAATACTGCGATTACTTTGGCGAGAAGCTAGCATACGCATTTGGTATTACGTCTCCGAAGTATCAGTACGAGATTGATGAGTACAAAAAGATCAAAGTTGAAAAGGAGAAGGAAGTGAAACATCAACAAGATGAGTACGCCGGTTGGATGGATGTCACTAAGATATCCCTTGACGAACAGCGAGATTCGAATCACCCGGATGAATTAGAGCCACTCGCGACGAAACCGATCGACAGTGAACGGTTCTAAGCACTTTATCTAATCTTGTCAGGAAAGTGTAGTCGAGTAAAAATGCAATACTTATATTTAGCCTTAGGGATAATCGATCTGTGTTCGGAAGTCTTCATTTAGTCACGAAGGTATATTTCGTTGAATTTAGCTACAGTTACGGAAAATGGAACGTAATTCAGATTTTCTGCAATAATTCGCGTGTTTAGGTTATGCTCACTTTGGATATGGAAATTCTAAAAGTTTATCTTTGCCAATATTTTATCTCCAATGTCTTTTGAACGACAGCTTCGTTCCTACCGCTGTCAATCTTCCTTCATAATCCTAACCGAAATAAACGCCTCAGGCTTCACAAGTTTTCCATTTTAACATGAGTAATTCCATGTCACAATCAGATTTAGCAATGACAACGGAGAGAGGACTAGAACGGGACTGAAGCATAAAACGAAAGGCACAGGATGTGATACGGAAATGGTCCCTGTTTTCTGCCGTAATGTCGTCTTTTTCAGCAGAAATGCTGTAATGTTTGGCACTAATTTCGCGTTAAACACGTGTTTTCATCTGTTTTAGGCTATGAACGTTGTTTATCAAGATGGACACTAATCCTTCAGTAGTTGGCTGTGACATTGATTGGGTAATATACGATATACCTGAGCCGTCGTCAACTGTCACAGATCTCAATCATGTTCGACGCTCGAACCCTCCGCGTGGTGTGTTCACAATGTCCGAAGAGTTTGTCACCTCGACCACCAGCACTGTTCAAGAGGAATCCGATGATCTTGACAGGCTGCTCGGAGAATATATGCAGCAAGATGACCTTTCCAACTGTAGCTCGGAGAGTGCTCGTAAGAAATCCAAGGCTCAAGTGAAAATCGTCGATGATGTCGACGAAAAGATGGACGATTTGGGTGAACTCAATTTTGCAATTTTATGTTCGATCAAGTGTTTGCAAAACAATGCTAAGGAACTCAGTAAAGGAGCGCAGCTAAAGCTAACTGAGGAGTTGTTCACACCCATTATTCAAAAATGTGACAAAACTGACGATTTCAGTAGTTCTGATGAGTACATCCGAGATATAAAGCTTGTACTCAACAAGTACAAAGCATTGTCACCAAAGAAGCCCGGTAGTTTTGAAGAAAGGATGAACTGCGAAGTTCATAAGCATCTTCGGAAGCTGTATGACCATGCCAAAGAAGATGCTTCATTCATGAAACGTTGCATTTCATGTGTCACAAATTACTATACTGAAGATTTCACTAAGATCTGTTCTAATCCACATGCTCTCATATGGTGTAAAATGAGCAAGTCAGCTCCTTTCTGGCCTGCTAAAGCACTGTACATAGACAGGAAAACACAAAAACTTAAGGTGAAATACTTTGGTGACGAATCCAGTGGCATGGTTGACCTAACTTCTAGACTGGCATATTACATGACAAGAGATTACTCGTTTTCCCAGAAGCTGTCTAAGAAGCAAGAAGAAGATTTAGTCATCGCTTTAAAACAGCGGGATGTCCACGTCAAAGAGATCAAGAAGAATTTCCCAAACCAGTATCGTATCTTTTTTGATGAGCTTGTGGTTTATGATGGAAGTGAATTGTATCTAAAAGAGTTCGAAGATTCTGACGATGAGCCAGACACCACCGATGGTGGAGATTTTTTATCAAGTGAAGAGCCCATGACAAGCGACGAGGTAACTGACGACGAAAAGATCACATTCAGTAAAGAAGACATAATTCCCTTGTTGAAGGACTATGAGTTCCAACCGTATGTCTATATAGATGTTGATCAAAACAAGTATAGGAAACTCTTGGATGAGTTTACCTCAAACATGAAAAAGCAAGATGATAGAAACGAATCCAGCATGTGCATCACTCATAAAATCATCAAGATAGACATACCTCAGCCACCTCCGTTGAAAAGGATTTCTGTTTCCTCAATTGATTACAATGCCAAATTAAGAGATGTCGAGTCTAAAAGACTGAATTTTGTCAATGCTATTGAAGCACGTAGAGCGGATCTCGAAGCTGAGTTCAATCGCGCCCGTGACGAGACGCTTGTTGATGTAATCAACACTGAAACAAAACTGAAAGAAGAGGAAATTCAAAGCGTAACCGAACGTCATGCCGAGAGAATGTCGGCAATGAAGAAGAGATTCTGGTGCATTGTGTGTGGCAAAGTAGCTGTTCAGAAGGAATCACCTAATGTAGATGATATGTTTGCCTTTTGCAGCTCTGATTGTAGATCCTCAGTATCAAACCGTTGACCAGATGTCCTTATACTTTTTTGTTATTCCGAAATCATTATCAAATGTGCATTCAAGACAATTGCACATTATGTTTTAAACGCGAAGTTGGCAAAACTTCGAAGGAGAAATTAACTAGCGCTGTGTTTTTCATGTAGTCTAAACAGTCGAAAACACTCTGATGGAGTTTATTAATTCAGTTATAAGTATAAACAAGTATCATCCTAACTATAACAAAACTGTACAAATCATGATGAACTTCATTTTACATATCACAGTGTTGGCCAGTTTTTCGTTGTCCAATGATTGAGAAGTTAGTCGATCAGTAAAACGTCAACTTTTTTCTGAACCCGCTTACATCCCGTTTTTGAGTACAGATGCGTATCAGGTGGAAAATATTCCATTTCCATGGCAACTTTTTCAAGAATCTCGTCCGTAGCGATCAAGTCCGGATACTTGGCAGTCATGTAATCGCGAGCGCACAGTTTGATATGTTTCTTTTCCAAGGGCAAGAAGGGGACGTAGAAGTCAATCAAATTGCTGGAAATGATGTCACTCTTATGAAAGCCGCCGCGCTCATTGAAGGCACCGCTGTTGACCAGTGGCTCGATGTCTTTCATTCGGATATCATTTCTTTCCTTTCCGTCTAACCAGAACTGGTGAGCGACTCGAGCTATCTCATTGCCTCCCGTATTGCTGTTGAGAGTTGATTAGTTTCAGGTGAACAAAAGGCTAAAACTTACCTCAGGAATAGAAAGATTGACTTCCGGTAGTCTACGCCGTTGACTTGAGGATGATAGTCCAGAAAAGGGGCCAGAATGTCAAGAAGTCCAGGTGGCATCTTGTCCACCTCGTCAAGGACAAATAGTTGTCTTGGGCAGTTTCGCACAGCCTTTTCAATGTAAGTTTTCAGATATTCCTGTAACAATCGGATTTATAAAACACGTTAGACATTGCTCATTGTCTCACCTTATAAGCCGTTATTTTGTCCGATTCTGGAAACAAATGAGTCCCGGACAAGTGGTGGACGAAAGTGCTCTTGCCACCCAGTTTGAAAATACCTGCGGCAATCAACTGGCTCACATGGTTCTTGCCACTACCAGTCCAACCATGCAGAGAAAGAACTAACGCTTTGACCGGCTCATCGTCGAGCAAGTGCGACTTGACAGCTTTGGTTAGCAAGTTCTTCGCCAGAGGCTGTCCATACAAGTTTCGACGCAGTGACTCTTCAAGCTTAGCGAAGGCATCCCGATCACTTCTAATCCAGATACGTGATTCTCGCGTCTCGTGCCGCGAATTACACGTTTCGTAAGCGAAACCTTTAATGTAGTCCCATCCCGCGTACAGACCAGACACGGTGACGGCAGCCATCGGATACAAGTAGCCAATGCATCGGACATCCGAAAAAAGTAATAGAGGGACAAATAAGTAGACTATAAACTGGACATTCATTATGCAAAAAAATCTAAATGTCAAGAGTTTTGATATATAATCAAATCACCAGTTTCCAGAGAAGCGCAATCAAGAGCAACATGCGAGCCATTCGCACTTGTTTACCTCGAGGGACCGTTTCCTTATGACAAACTGGAGTTGAACAATCAACTTTTTATTTTGGTTGCACACAGCCATTCAGCTCTTAAATCAATGCTGTCCGTCTTCTTGAATGGTACATGGACAAAATTTTCGTTTACATTCAACTTGACCACACAACTCTCGGGTATGATAAGGTTATAGCTCTTATCTACCTTGATTAGTCGATAGTCTAGCCAACTAGTGAAGAGTTCACCGTCCTCTCCAAGGTAACAAAGCTCACGGCGTAAAAAATCGTTGGTCATTAAGAATGCGTCGTTTTTTAGGGCAGCGTAAATTATGTAGGGGTCGTCTTTGGAGTCGTTGGCGGTGTAGAAGGCAGAGATGCGCGACCGATTTACGGACAGATAGTTCTTCAATTGGTGCCAAGATTTCATATGCTGGCGGCTTATAATTAGAATGCGGTCAAATTTAGTCAAAGCGGAATCCAATGCCATTGTGAGTGATCTTAACATGATGTCCCTAGATTTATATTCTCCTAACGTTCTTTCGCTAATCTTGGGCTTAATTTTGGTGTCTCTGATCATGGCTTGATGGATATTACAGATATTCAGAGCATCAACAACCAAATCAAACTTGATGTCCCTCTCCTCACAAATTTGCATAAATTTATCAAATTCACTTATTTCATTCGGAGTAGTATTCAAGTAGGCGTCATCTCTAATGATTACTGTTGAGCGAACAGCCTTCAGCAGCTGATGATACTCTTGTGAACTCAATCTCTTCAGTTTCTCTTTACACTTTGAACAATGTCCATCGCTGCTTACTGAAGTTGCCGCATCGACAGTGAAACCAGACTTCGCCAAGACATTCTCTATCACTGGTCGAAGTGAAGGGTCCGGGACGGTATTTTTATCTTCCAACAATTTAAGCCAAGTCATGGTTTCACTATAAGCTGAAGGCATCTCACACAACTTTTCAAACATGTCCTTGAGGTCATCATGTCTTAGCTTCTCCGTTTTAACTGTGGAATATAGTTCAAGCGCTTCAGCGATCATGTTGTGCTTAATACAGCTCGATGCTAGTTTCCCGATTGAGTACTCAGTTTTCATGGCATCGTGCTGGTTATAAAATTCGATTGCTCTCTGACAATTTTCAGTGGATGATCTCGCCAAGCTATACAGACACTCTTTGAATAGAGGATACCTTAGGCTCTGCTTGTGATTATTCACTAGGTGTTCGAATATTGAACGTATTTCCGTTCGTGCTTCCGGCGTCGACAACTGACCAATCAATGCACAATAATGAGTCAACATAACCGGATTACTCTTCAAGTTGGGATGTTGTTCGACAAATTGCTTCAGACCCAAAATGACATCATCTTGACAATCTTCATACGAAAGTCTCCAACTTATAACAGATGCCATTGCTCTAATGCTGAATTTGAGATTGTCGCGAATTTTAGCTTTCTCTTGCAATGCCTTCCAGTTCTTTTTAGGGCCAGCTTCGATAATGATCATCGCAAGCGGATCCTTTTCCAGGATTGCCGGATCGACAGGCGAAGGTCGCATGATAACTGTCGAAAAACATCTATAAAAAGATAATCTAGAGAATGGAATCAATAGATTGTGGCGAACAGCAAGCTTGAAAACCATTCTCACAACAACACAAGCCGGAGTCAGCTGGTTTTTCGCGTCTATCGCAAAATCTGTCCCTCCCTCTCTTCCCTCTCTCCCTCTCTGCCTTCTGACGTCACTGGTGTTTGTTTGAAAGGCCTTTAAAAAGAGCTCCCCGTGATACTCATATTACAACACAATCACCGTTCATTGTCAGTTAAACTTTTTCAATTGACACAAAGATGCGCAGTGACAAGATTGGTCTGGTCGACCCCGAGGCCAGTGCAAAGAGGAACGCCAGCAAGAAGACGGCAATCATTGCCATTGTTTCACTTTGTCTGGTCGCCAGCTGTTTCGCTGCCCTTTATTCGACCGTTTCCGGTTCCAGTTTTGGCCGAATCTTTGGCTCGGACAACAGCATAGAAGCTGCGCCTTGTCCAATCCAGAACTTCGACTACCTTCTACTGGCCATTCGATGGGCTCCCAGTGACTGCCATTCGACGAAAAGCAAATGTGTGCCCAAAGTGCCCCAGTCTTGGCTCATTCACGGCCTGTGGCCCAACTATTGGGATGGTTCGTGGCCTCAGTTTTGCTGCAACACTGACCCATTCAACGTTGACAATGTGAAGTCACTTGAGAACGACCTGCTGGCCAAGTGGGCCAATTTGCTGAAAGGAAAGTCGGCGGACAGCTTGTGGGCCCATGAGTGGGACAAACATGGCACCTGTTCGGCCCAGTCGAAAAAGCTGGTCGGCGAAAAGGCCTATTTCAGTTCAACTCTGAACTTATTCGCCACTTTGCCAGTCGCTGATTGGTTCAGTGCAGCCAATATCGTTCCCAGTGAGGATGCCAAGTACACTGAAGCCGAGGCCACGGCAGCCATTACGAAACATTTCCCTAACGTGGTCGAGCTTGCTTGCCAAACCTCGGAAGACTCGAAAGATTCTGTTCTAGACACGATTAGTTTCTGTTACGACAAGACAACTCTAACACCCATAGATTGCCCAACACCTAAGCACACATGCAAAAAGGGATTCGTTTATCCTACCTCACGAAAGTAATCAACTAGTCAATAGTATATTGTTCTAGTGCAACGATTGAATTATGCAAACAACTGATACTCATTTATCATGGTATTAATCAAACGAATTGACGAGGAAATGAATTCAAAATTTTACACCTTTATCTAAGTGATTGTTTTGCTCAAGTTCGTAAAGCCTATTCCTACGCAAGCTGCTGTTATCTTTGACGAGCCTTGTCGTAGCTTCTTCTTTCTCATTCTTATCTACATCTAACTTGAAAGTCAGAGACAATAATTTCTGCATATGTCTGAACATGTGTATAGTGTAAGGTGATAATGGGCCGAGAGTCAATTTAGACAAATCAGGATCTCCTAAACCCATATACAGGACCGCAACACCTTGAGCGACAGAGTCCACACAACCACCGCGGTAAATTTCCTCGAATAAGTTGTACGTTGCTTGCTTGGCAAGTTCTTCGGGCACGGTTGGTCCCAAGTCAGAACCGGAAGGATTTGAAATGGCTTCACCAGTATATATCGCACCTTCGGTAGTTTCAGCATACAAACATAGACCAAAGCCGGGTGACTTGCCGCTGCTTTTGCCATGCATGTGATCAGTGTGTATGTACACGTCAGGTAGATACTGTAACAGCAGACCTTTTGATATTTCAACCATTCGATTCGCAATCTGTGGCGATGTCCTGGTAGCGAATGCAACACCTCTGATTCTTTTGATCTTCCCTGGTTCAGTCCAATTGATCGGCTTTAGGTTCTTCCTTAATGGACATCTGAAAAGCACGCGTCCGCCGCCATTCGGTTTAACTCCACGGCCCAATACTTTGAGTTCTATGTCAGCGTTGTCATATATTCTTAACGACTTCTTTAAGAAAGGAATCACAGAATGTTTCAAAGTGTCCACACTTGGGTCAATAGAGTCATTAGTTACGCCAGTTAGCGTGATTTCAGGTTTGTTCTTGCAGAATGGAGCAACACAGAACAAGAACTCGAGAAAATATGAGATGCTTCTCTCAAGTCCACAGTCATGTTCAATGACTCCTCCAATCAGTAATCCGGGAGTATACTCTACTTGTGTACCAGTCTCATCAATCTGGATGGATGTTCCGTTCGACAGTTTCTCAATCAGCTTGAATAAACTGATCTCATTTTCTTTCAGACCAGGTTCTTCGTCGGACACTCGGATCTTACTGATGATGATGGCCTTTCCACTCAGAGTGGACAGGATTAATCGCTGCCTTAAGCAATTACTGCCTTCAAATTCGATCGGGTTGACCATGTTTCACTTTATTCCGAATTAAACACGTGCTCAACAAAAACAACTTCGCCGACAGCGCCACCTCGCGTTGTCTTGGCGTTGCACTGTAAACATGTCGAAAACACGAGATGAAGAATATGATGATTCCAGCGATGATGCTAGTGATTTAGATGAAACTCAAATTCAGGATGAAAGTGGAAGCAGCGAAGAAGACAGTGATGATAATGATGCCGAGGAGAATGCTGAAGATAAACCTGAAGAAGGGCCCTCAAGCAATCTTCGTGTCGGTGAGTGATGAGGATCCATCTTCTAAACTCAGTTTCGATTTCGTTCCAGAATTGTCTAAGCTATCTAAGGAAGAACTGGACAAGATTAGAGATCAAGTTGGTCAAAAAGCGATCGATAAAATTCTTGCTGCTAGAGAAGGCGAGCCAGTAGCACCTAAGAAAAGAGTGTTTAAAAGAGATAATAAGAACCGACCTCGTGAAATGTCATCCAAGCATCCAGTCTACGAACGTCCAAAAGCATTTTCAGTAAAGAAACCAGTGAGTACTCAGTTAAAAGGAATTTGTGATAATCGAATGTTCTACTTAGGAATTCCGTGACCCTAGGTTCGACGAGACTAGTGGACAGTATGTTGACAAGATATTCAAGAGTAATTATCAGTTCCTAGCCGAGGTTAGGGAGAAGGAAAAACGAGACTTGAAGAAAAAGTTGAAGAAAGCAAAGACGCCGGAGGAACAGGAAGAAATTCGAATGTTACTCACTCGTTATGAGAATCAAGATCGCGAAACAAAGGTTACTCAAGAGAAAGACGCTGTGAAGCACAAAGTGATTAAAAAGGTTAAGGAAACTACTGGAAAACGTTTTGTCAACAAATGTGAGTTCTTGGGCTAACTTTTTAGTACTTTTCTTGACATCTTATCGTTCTAAATTATAGCTGTGTTGAAAAAAGAAGAGCTCATTGAGAAGTTCAAGAAGCTGAAAAAATCTGGCAAGCTGGACAAGTATCTCGAGAAGAAACGCAAGAAGAATGTTTCTCGTGACAGGCGAAAACTTGATTGATTTTATAAAAATTTATTAGTTTCACAGTAAATGATCGCAATTAATCCATACGAGTCTTCAGAGTTTTCACAGTCACCTTATCCTTCTCAACAATGTATACGGTAGCACCCCAACCAGAAATAGCGTCTCGGTCAAAGGCATTCATGAGAGCTTGAGAGATGACTTCGAAGAGTGTGTCCGGCTCCATGTCTTTCTTCCAGAGAACTTCGCAGATACCCATCGCTTGTTCCGAACAAGTTCCAGATACGACAAAGTCTTCGGGCTCACAGAGACATCCAATCAGATCCATCGTGCCGATGTACGGTGCACCAGTTTTAGGATCTAAATTCGAAATACATTCTATTCACTAGATTCACACATTGGCTTATCGCTTACCCAAGCCAGCAATGACAGGTTCAGTGAAATATGGACCAAAGCGCTTTTCATAAAGTACATTTGACACCATGCTAGCGAATGTCTTGGGCTTGATTTTTCTATTTTCACGCAGTTCATACATGTTCAATCGAAATCGAAGCCTTTGGTAGACTGTCAAGGTGTCAGTGGCCAAGCCAGGAAGTCCAACGAACAACTGTGGTCCCATCTCGAACACCTTGTCAAAATCCATGGCAATGGTGTGACCACGGCTACCAAGTCTTCGATCAGTTGCCAGAGCCACGCAGTCCTTGCCCTTCATGGCAATGACAACGCCACCGTTGTATGCCAGAATACTCATCTTTGATCCTAATTAAGAGAAACAAATCACTGAAACTAACGATGTGTACAACAAGGGATTTCAGATTTTGTAAACCAGCAAATATCGGCGAGTCACTGAAGGGATCGTTTCATTAGTGCCACTCGAGTGCTCGACTCGCAGCTGGGTGTTTTCGCTTGTCTGACAAATAATGGCCAACGCTGGGCGTCGTCCACCCCATTCTGGCCCACAGCCCAAAGTTACCGGATTATCGCCTAATGAAGGTCCACCAGGTACCAAGATCACTATTCGTGGAGAAAATTTGGGAGTATCGCCGGAAGACGTGATCGGTTTGACGATATGTGATGTTGATGTTCTCATCTATGCTGATTGGAAATCACCAAGCAAGATACTGACGAGGTCCGGCAAATGCAAGGGTCAAGGAGACATAATTGTGACTACAAACTCAGGTGGTAGAGGAACCTGTACAGTTCAGTTCAGAGGCTATGAAGAGATCGTATCGCCAACCAAAGAGTCGGCCATTTGGGTCAATGAAGACGACGCGATGGCCACACTGCCTCGTCATCGTTCAGCGTCTTCACCGTCCATCTATCACCAAGATCCCTTGGGAATTATACCGGAAGATGATTCTGGTGAACTTTATGGTAGACGACTTAGCGTTGAGCAAATCCGTGATATGTTTGGCGATGCAGTTGCTGATGATGGCACTGAAGAAAGTAACATCGCTTCTGAGAAATTTATACCGACTCTTTACTTACTGAAACATCACGCTAGGGCAACTTTTTCTGATTTGAAAGCAGGTCTCGAATCTTTGAGACAAAGAACGGCCACTAGAGACGATTTTGACACTGATCATAGTCAGCTCAGTTTGTTAAAGCCCAATGTGCTAGCAGTGATTGAGTGTCTAGACGCTTTAAAGGCTGTCCATATATCTTTTAAGAAGGAAAAACAAGAGTATGGACCTGATCTTACTCACAAGATTGAAGATGCCATTAAAAAGGCTACGGAGGCTGCACATGACATATTCGATGGTATTCTATCCCGTAAAGACCTTGCCGACTCGACTCGTAACGCTCTAAATGTCCTACAGCGTTACCGTTTCCTATTTAACCTGCCTTCGAGTATAGAGAAGAACATACAGAAAGGAGACTATGAGCCTGTCATCAGTGACTACTCTCGAGCCCGCTCCCTTTTTGCCGATACTCAAGTGAAAGTCTTTAAACGAGTCTACGATGAAGTTGTCCAAAGAATGGCACAGTTCAAAGTGGAACTGCAAGAAAAGCTGACCCAAAGTTGCAAGAAACCTGAGCCAAAGAATACGGAAGAGATGAAGAAGCTCATCAAACACTTGATAAGTCTGGATGTGCCCGGGAATCCGGCCTGGGATGCCATCGTGACTATTCGTGATACTCTCGTCGAATCGATGACCGCTTGCCGCGAGAAGCACATTGCTCGCCTACAAGCCAAAAAGGGAACAAAAATATTTGTCGAGGGAGACTCGCCGATAATAGATTCCTTCTCGGCAGATTCACCACAAGCTGTTCAATTTATCGAGGAAGTGACTACAATTTTCAACAAAGTCTACCCGGACTTGGTGAAACTAGGCCAAGACTATCTTAATGGCGATCTTTTCACCAAAGAAATCGAAGAACAGTTCAAACTGAAGGAACAAATTTTCCAGACCGAAATGGTCCAGCAATCGATCAGCACATTAGTGAGTCTGATGCGAGGGGCGCTTCTTCCCCAATCGGTCAAGACTTCAGCTACCGAACTATGGCCCGAGGACAGTGCCGAAACATTTGTGGTCTGGCTTCCCCACTGTCTTCGGTGTGTCATAAATTGCTACCACAGTCTTGTCAAACACGAGCATCTAGTTTCGTCCAGTAACTCCAATGCCTTGCAACAAGTCCAGAAACTGATATTCGACTTTCGGGTTCACGCATTGAACTACTTGTTCGGCCAGGCCAGCGATGAAGTGAGAAGCTTGTGCACGAAAGAAAACTGGGACGTTTCGTGCGATGATAGCATTGGCACGAGAACTCAGCTGCCTTTGCTCTTTGAAAGCAAAGTAATCGAAATTATACAACTTGTCCGTGAAACTATATTGCAGACAACCAGTGCCGATGAAGTAGACATTTTCAAGCAGATTCCAGTGCAAGGCCAAATGAAGCAATTGGCCCAGACATTGATGACCTCTTTTATTGAGACTCTGGAGAAGACGATAAACAATCAGGCAACATCGCCGACAACTACGCTCAAGTCGAATCCCAGCTACGAGGAGCGGATTCTCATGGTGATCTGCAACTGTACATTTACCACCAACTATGTGATGCCCAGGCTGAAGGAAAGCTTCGACAAATACAACTATCCGGACATGAATATGGTCATGGATGTAACCCAGGCCAAGTTTCGAGATTGTGAGAACAAGCTATTTGAGAAGTACATAGAACGTAAATGTGACTCGGTCATCGGAGCCATTGAACCGTCTCTCTACTTGGCTGGTCAGAAATGGTTCGCACCGCACTGCAAGCCGGCCGATGTGAGCTTCTACATAAAGGAGACCCTTGTGAATATCATTGATGTCCAAGCTCAGATTTTTTCCCTCGCACCGGCTCTGGTGCGCAAAATAATGATACATGTCATCGACAGTTCCATTGAAGAGATATCCAGGCTCCATGAGTGTGTCGCCGACGACTTCACTGATCTAGGCAACTTGCAGGCTCTTATTGACTTTTCTGCTCTCAAAGCGGCCTTTACTGAAATCGAAAGCAATTCAACCGAGAAGCTGCTCGAATCAAGCTGTTCTCACCTCAAGCCTATTTCGGGCTCGGATGACAAGGCTTCCATGGACCGAATACTAAACCAATTTAGACAAGCGATGCATCTGCAACTCTATTGCTTCAGATGGGATACGGATCAGCCAGTGATGATCATATGAAAGGTCAAAGGTCACGAAGATGCCCAGCGGCTAGCTGTGAACCAGATTAGTTGTTTGTGATGTACAGAAAATTGCAATTAAGCTGCTTGAAATATAAACAACTATTTATTATGTGCAAAGATGCGACTATCTAATTGGTTAGTCGTTCACGAGAGTGCCATTGAAGAGATGACAAGTAGGCTCAAGACGCTCGCCATAGTATTGGTTGACTGACCGGAAGCGGACTCACTGAAAAGGAAATTGTTGGTCGTTAGTTTGCTGTGTATGAGTGAATAGCCAGGAATTGCCTTTGCGACAAATGTCATTAGCAAAGACAACGCCATTAGTCATCTCGAAACAAGAGACAAAACTGTTGAGAATGTTAATTGTTGAGTCACTAATTAAGATTATGACCAACTTCGTGCAGCTATTAATGACTAAATATGGCCATGCTGTACGCCTTGTTCATTGCAGTATACTTTTATTAGCTGATATAAATCACTCTAAAGTACAATTGCACTAGTTTTGGAAAAGGAAAACAAATGTGCGAGCCTTTAAAAAAGCCAAAGCCGTACTTACCTCTTAAGAAGGTACATCACGTTTCCATTACCGCAATCAGCGTCGTCTCGTTGCTTGCAGTCAACGTACTCGAGAGTGGTAGGGTCGTAGCAAAGGTACATGCCGGACAGAATGGGATCCGAGGCAATTCGACGCGGTAGTCGGCGACACTCGAAGCGAACCTTCTTACGAGTGTGCGATTCAATGGCTTGATGTAGTTCACGAAGTGTATAGCGCTTCGAACTGCTCGCCGAATGAGGTATGATGGCAGCCTTCTCCAGCCAGCTCTGAACATTGGCCCTGTCGTAGAGTGCTAGGGATTCTGAGAAATAATTCCTTTGTCCTTTCAACTTGGAACTGACGGCAGCACATGTTCCATGTTTCTTCCATTCGTGTCGCCAGAACCCTTCGTCCGAGTTTTCAGTAAACAGAGTTCCCCATTTTTCCTGTCAAGAGAGGAAGACCGACAGAAAGAGAGGGAGAGAGAGAGAACGAAAAAGAGTTTGTGAGATAAGCACGCCCGAAGCGTTCTGAAATGGCCTATCGATCGCTCACCTTGAGGCCATCTTCGACTTCGGACACTTTGCGTCGATCGAAATCACGCTGAAAACAACAAAATTCTGGCCATGTGCCATTGGAAAAAGTGGGCCAGTTGCCGTGGATGACAAATCTATTTCCATGGCTGACACACTTCTTCTTCAGGTTGGAATAGCAAATTCCGGGCGGCCATTGCAAGGCCATCATTAAGTAGTCAAAGGGAACTTCGATATTGCATACATTTCGCTGATTGTTATTGGCAACAGCATTGGCGACATCGCTGAACACAATAAAGCTCGCTATCACGACGAATCCAATTGGCGTCTTCGTCATCACACTTGATTTGATGCTGGAACAAACACTAGATAGTTTCACAGGTATACGTATTGCTTAAGATTCTGGGCTTCTACTATTTCAAGCCTTTAATTATAAGCTAATAGAGATAGAATCAGGGACACGGCCATCGTGAGCATCATGGAACTCAACGAATCGTTGCGTAATATGACATTGAAACACAAGATGGCGCTCTTCAGATTTCATCATTAAACAGGTTCTCGAGTTGTTTTCTCTCAATTTTGCTTAATATCTCAGCAAATGTTTACTTTCCGGATGTTCGTGTCCAATTTTAAAGGGAGTTTCAGTTTCATCATATCCGTTGCCAGTATCTAAGTTGCATTGTTAGGCAAATTATTTGCATTTATGTTTTTTTGTCCGTTTCAACTTTTCACTCCTCTTTCTTGCTCAATTGCGTGAACAGAACAAGTTTAAGGGCTTTATTACGCAAGAGACTCGTTGCGAGAGAGAGAGAGAGAGAGAGAGAGAGAAAAGTCTAGTGAAGTAGAAAGGGTTTCCCCCTTTCTCTCTTTCCTTCTCTGATTTATGACATAGCAAATCTGGAGTTTGACGAGAGGGAGAGAGAGAGGGGAGAGCGATGCCGAAGGGAATGTAGCAGACATAACTGGCACTCATAAGCCATAAGCGCTCAGTACGTGCTTGTGTTCAGTTTATGCGATACGTGAGTACGTGCTGCACACAACTGTTCCCGTGTAAAGCTGCTCTTGAGCTTGCGATATACGTTATATATCATGTCTCAGTGAACAATCTACATGGTTCACTTAATTTTTAATGCAACTGAAACTTTTCTGATCATGTTGCTCTCAAGATATGCCGTTTGAAAATTGAAATTCTCCTTCCTCTCTTGTACATTGTACTTGAGGAAGGCCCCGGAGAGGGAAAGAGAGGAGAGAGAGGAGAGAGAAGAGAGAGATTGGCAGCTAGATAGGTATAATAAGCCCAAGGTAATATTTATATCTTTAATATGGTATATGATATACGTACCTTGATGAATGTTCTCCCTGACATGCAGCTCAAAGAGTGAGTGAGAGGGAGAAGAAGAGAGAGAGAGAGAGAGCTAGTGTACTAAATGATTTACTGCCAGAAATCTAAATCATCTCCTTGCACTATATATAATTGATCATAGCAACGAAATGTACACATGTAATAGCCCAGAGCTGAAATTATTTACCTGACTTATTTCTTAACTATATAACCACCCGCTGCTCGCTACTAATTACAATTCCGGCTTGCTCTCCCCTCTCCCTCCCTCCTCTCGCTCCTCTTCATTCAAACTATTTAGGCAAAGTTTTCAAATTGAATCCTAGCCCTGTCAGGTAGAGAAGTATCCCACCGAAAAAGCAAGTTTCCTTTTTGTCTCTTTGGTTTTAATTAGCGTTATTTTACCTTGCAATTTACAATTCAAATTACAAATAGGAGTGCCTATATAGATAAATTTTTGTATACATAACTGACGCAACATGTGTGAGATGTACATCAACCTTGTTTAGAAAGAACATTGTAACGAAAAGAGAGAGAGAGAGAGGGGGAGAGAGGGGAAGAACCTTGCAAATGTAATGCTTTGCAAGTTTACAATCAAGAGTGACAGCTAATCACCAGCGAACAGCTGCATGTCATCAAAATGCATCATTATAAATATATTAACCATTGCATAGCAATATAATATTTTTTCGGATGTATATATAGTGTGTAGTATGTTACGTAGTCTTAGTCCTAGAGACAAGACTGTACACAGTCTTTGTCTTAGTCTCTCCTAGAGACACGAGTAATTAGAACGTACGGTAATAATTTCTTTTTATCACATTGGGTGTCTCTGTCCTAAGGGCAAGAAAATTAGGCTTCATCATGGTGATAATTTGTGTTTCAGCATGAAGAAGAAGAAAAAACGCAATTAAGCAATCCTCTTGTCCTTCGGCGGTATGGCGGGCGGCGACGCCAGCGCCAGTGACCCCTTGGGCGGCAGGGGCGGCTTGATGCGAGGGTCCGCCATCTTGCCTGCCTTGACATCTTCGTAAACGTCGGCATACAGCATGTCGTCGTTCACGTCAGATCCGAAAGGCTGGACACAGTTGTTTTTCGTTGGTTGCACATTTGACACGTTTCGAGTTTGGACACATTTGATGGTCATATCGGCGAGCAGGATGATACCAAGTGGAAAGAGAGCGAGAGGATAGAGGAGAGGAGCGAGAGAGAGAGCGAGAGGGCACGGGTGAGAGAGAAAGAGAAAACAGAGAGAAATATGTTGGATAAGTACGTCAAGTCCATCTTTTACACGGGACATCAACTGGGTGGGATTCCAGGAAATGGCTCCTTATGACCATCATCATCATCATCAGTGAAGGGAGAGAGGAGGAGAGGGAGAGAGAGACGACTATGATCCCAGGGACAGCGGAATGGCCAGCGAGGGCCAAGAGGAGTGAGGAAAGGGGGACTCTAATAGGGGCCAGAGAGGGAGAAAACGGTCGCAAGGCCAACTCAAGCGCGCCAATGGTCATGTCCAAGGATCACACTAATGGTCAGGCAATGGTCAGCAAATGCTGGACGGAAAGGAGGACATATTGTTGTCAAATCTAAGCACTGCATACTCGTAATTGCTTGACGTGCTATTGTTACAGGTTGAAGAGGACATTGGACTGGCGGTGGCCGAAGTGTTCGGGCTCGTGATGGCCGAGTAGGTGTTGTTAGTGTTTTGGTGCTTGTTAGGTGAGTAGATGTGGACAATGTTATCATCATTATCGTCGTCATGGTCATCCGGGTCATGGTTGTGGGCCAGCCGGTGCCGGTGGTCCACCGAGCGGGCCGGCAGTCGGCCCATTACATGATTGGCCGCTTGGGACACCTTGAACTGTCCACTGTTCCGGTGGACAGTGTGGCGTCGAAGTGACCCTAGAGGACTGTTAGTGGTCAACTGGAGGTCGGCGTACACCACATTGCGCTCTAGTGGACCTGAATTGAGTAGATTCAGTCCGGGCAACGTCGGCTCCTGGAGGGGGGAGGGTGAGAGAGAGGGGGAAGAGGGAACAGAGTGATGGAAGCGAGAGAGACGTGCTATTAGTACATTAGCGGGCGAGAGAAGCGTATTTATATACGGCCTCGTGAACAGTTCGCAGTGGCCGACATTAAGCCATCAACGCGTGTGAACATTGTCATGCGGGCTGGATAAATACTTTGCTCGGCATTCTCCCTCTCTCTCTCTTCCCCTCTCTCCCTCTCCCCATCCTTCCAGTTCATTCTTTCAGGGCTTGCAAGTCAATGTTGCCAAAGTGATTAATGAGAGTGATCAACGGAAAACGGTCTCATCAGCATCTAAGGCTGCAAGTAAATTAAAATGAAGAAGCGGCAACAGCGCTATCTCTCTCTCCTCTCCCTCTTTTCTCTCTCTCTCTCTCCCTCTCTATGGCTTGAGCTGCAAAAAGGCCGCCAGTGCAAAATATATTGACTGGAACATTCAGTAGAGGAACATGAGTCAAGGAATCCCGAAAAACGGAAGCGAAAGGGCGAGAGGGAGGAAGGGAGAGGGAGAGAGAGAGAACATGAACTAAAATTAACGTTCGGCTCGATTTAGATGGAATTCCTGGCCGAGGATGAGAACCATGGAATTTCGATAGAAAGAGATTGAGAGATAGAGAGAGGCGAAAGAACTGGAAAAGTGGTTGAATTCTAATTCATTGTGTAATACAATAATGCAAAGATGAACAAGTGAATGGCGAATGAATGGCTCAGCACTGAAAGCAAAGAAGAAGAGGGGAAGAGAGCGAGAGGGGGAGAGAGGAGCGAGAGAGCGACTTTCTTTCGCCCAATTGATCCTCAACTGAATCAATTGAATGAGCCGATTCGACTTCTCTCCGCCTCTCTCTCTCTCTCTTCCCCTCTCTCTCCCCCTCTCTCTCCCTCGTCTCTTTCTGTCGCTCCTTTTCCCTCTCTCCTTTCCCCTCCATCTCCGAGTCTCATCTTATTCAACTTATTTCTTCTCCATTTACTTTTCCCTGATCATGATTTCTTCTCTTATTCCGAAGTCAAGAGCAAAGAGTACACTAAACAACATTATACTTTGTCATGCATTGAGAATGTCAAAGCCCGAAAAAAGATGAGAGAAGGAAATTGACAAAAGCAAACAATTGGACATGACAGTGTTATGAAAGAGAAAGGGAGAGAGAGAGAGAGAGAGAGAGAGAGAGCGGCAGCAAGAGAGGGAGAGAGATAAGTCATACCTGATCAGCGTATCTGAGCGACTGACTGCGACGGAATTCATTTGTTAATTCAGTTATTTGGTCGATGTTCTGATAGTGGGGGTTATAGTAATTGGTTACACTGCCATCGTATACCTTTAATTAGAAAGCAGGGAGAGGAGAGGCAAAGAGGGAGAGAGCAAAAAAGCCATCTCTCGTTAGTATGCTGTGGAATTCGTTAGAGCGGAAAAAATCGAACAGATCGAAATGTGGCTCAGAGAGGGAGAGATAAGGAGGAGGAGGGAAAGAAGAATCTCTAGGAATCGGCATCGATGCTAATCAAGACATGTATAAAAGAAGAGAGGGAGAAAGAGAGAGAGACGAGAGCGAGAGGAAAGAGCGACTTGCCTTGCGATGGAAGGCCATATTTTCGTACTCGTCCTTGTTCGTCGGATCCTTCGTGTCTTTCAATGGTGTACTTGTTTGAACTGCCGCCCGTCGATTATGGTGGTCAGCCTTATTTGCGTCTATACATACATTTTCATCAGTGAGAGGGAGAGAGGGGAAGGGGAGAGAGCGAGAGAGGGAAAAAGCAAAAGCAATAAGAATACAAGTGTACATGTGTGCTCAGAAACGAGGCAAGAGCCGCGTCGTTAGTGGAATGTAGCTAATCGAAAGGAGGGAGAGAAGGGGGAAAGAGACAAAGTATCATTGCCGACAATGGGCAGCCAGTGAATTCCGAACAAAGAGATGGCGGAGAGCGAGAGAGCGAGAGATACTTTTATTTCTTACCGATCACCTTGTCGTTTCGTTTAAGCCTTTGGCTGCCGTTAAGGCTTTCTTTCTTGTGAGTTATAACTATCGACACGCAGAGAGGAACCAAGTTCGCAAGAGAAGGGGGAGAGAAAGGGGAGAGAGAGGGAAGAAGGATGCGAGAGAGTGAGATTGAAAAGACATGCAAATTAGTAGTGGCAGTTTCGTTCGTGTCCAGGTCACGCAGTGAGATAGTCACTGAAAGAGAGGCAAGAGACGAGAGAGAGAGAGAGCGAGAGAGAGGGAGAGAGAGAGGGAGAGAGAGCGAGAACAAGCGCGAATCTGTCACCTAAATCTTGAGCCGTGAATTACTGTGAACAGGAATTTTCAGTTAGTCACGACATTCACAGCTCTGGCTCCCTTCCTCCTCTCTCCCTTTCTTCCCCTTCTCTTCCTCTCACGAACATATCACAACCGTAATGTCCTGGAATTGTCCCCAAAGCGACAATGAATAAGGGGTGTCATTACCTTGATTAAAAGGCACTCGACTAACGATGGTAGAGGGTGTTGCCGAGCGACTGGCGTCAAAGTAGCTGCAGGGACACGCACCAGGGCGGCCATTGTTATTTGGGGGACGATGAGAACATGCCGGAGAAGAGGGGAGGGAAAGAGGGGAGAGAGAGGAGAGTTAGTTTAGGGTCATCACTGGCAATTAAGCTGACGAAGCTTGAGAGAATCAAGAGGGAAAACTGCTCTCAACGCTTCCAGTTGCGGAAGAGAAGAATTCAGACATTCTCGAGACAAGTATTTTCATAAAAGGCTACTCTCGTGAGAGAGACGAGAGGAGAGAGGAAAGAGGAAGAGAGATGGGTAAATTAAAGAGTTAATTAAAGAGAAGTGCTTAATTATGTATTAATTAGCACATCGACATGGTGTGCGCTTACTTGTCTCGGTTCGAAGAGGACACAACTTGCCGAGCTGTATTATCGACCGCTGGAGTTGCGTTTTAGAAAGGGAGAGCAAAAATTGAATGACGATGACGATGAGGATGAGCATGTGAGACAGATACATTTTTAGAGTTTGGCCGTTGTGACGAGAGGAGAGAGCGAGAGAGGAAAGAGACAGCATAATGGGAGATAGGGGAAGAGAGAGAGAGACAATGATGCAAATGAATGTGAGATAAAGCAAGCCGTGACATTTTCTACTAATTGATTAGCATACAATTATCGGCTCGTGCGAGACATTCCTCTCTGCGAATGGTGTTTAAAGAGGGCTTGACAGAGTTTCGAGAGGAGAGATGGAAGGATTGGGCAGAGGGGGAGGGAGGGAGAGGAGAACGTGACTTCTTGGGCTACCTACCTTGCTTTCCTCTTCTCCTCATCAACAGGAAAAGAACAATGAGGATGATGATGAAGAGAAGAATGAGACCTCCCGCAATGCCTGAAATAAGCAGGACATCCTCATCGTCAAGTTGGGGCATTTGCCATCCTGTCTCGGCTAGAGAGGGAGAGGGAGAGAGGAGGGGAGAGAGCGAGAAAAGAGAACATTAGAGCCAGGCAAAGAGAAATGAAAAGAAACACAGGAAAAGAAAACAATCAGTTCCACATTCGGCTTTCTCTAGTTTCTCTCTCTCCCCCTCCCTCTCGCCGGCCCTCTTATCCCTCTCTCTCTCCATCTCTCGCCATGTGTTCATGTTCTAGTTTAGCTGGAGCTATATTTTTCGGCCATTCGTCTTGCTCGCTTACTTTCGGGTTCTTCTATTATTGTCGAACAATTTGGTTCAGTATGTCCGACGGCATTGTCCACCGAACAGGACCATGTGCCGTACATTGACTCAATCAACTTGGGCGACAGTTTGAGCAAACTTTTCGCGCCTTCCGTTGAAACAATCCGCTCGGCCAGTGATTGGTTGAGAGCAGTGTCATTGTGCATCCACACAAAGTTCAGCTCGGTCAGCGGGTTGGCACGTGCCTCGCAAATCAGTATCGTGTCGTCGTCCTCATTGTCGCCCGACTTGGTTTGCGACATCAGGCACTCGGGTGCGACTGTAGAGAGGAGAGGGAGAGGGAGAGATGAAAGGAACCGTGAGTTGTGCGAATGCAAAGATGATGAACTCACAGAGAACGTTCATTGTCACGTCGGCGCTCGCTTGTCCGTGCTTGTTGCTGGCGATGCAAGTATAAGTGCCGGCCATCTCTCGGGTGATACTGTGATTTAAATTCAGTATCGTTGATTCGGTTATCACAGTATTCCAAAATGTCCACTTAAGCTCCGACTCGGGCCTCGAGTTGGCCGAACATTCGATCGGCGGTGCCATTTCTCCTTCGATTATGTCAACGCGCACTGGACGCACTATCAGGTTTTCCGGAGGATCTAGAACCAACCGAGGGGAGAGGAAGGAGGGAGAGAGAGGGAGAGAGAGAGAGAGAGAAGAAAGGAGAAGCAAGAAAGATCCATCGTTATAGAGAGAAATCTGTATTTCAAAGAAATGTTCGAAGCAGGAAAAAATGGCAGGAAGAGAGCACGAGAGCGAGAGGGAGAGAAAGAGAGAACTCGAGAGGACAGCCATCTTGGAAAAGTCGACAGCTGCTCATTACTCATGGAATTACTCACAGTCAACCGAGAACACAGTTTCAGATTGGACGGCAGGTCCTTCGACATTGGCCGTCGAAGTGCAACTAAAATTGCCATTATCAGTGTCACGATTCAACTGCTCAATGGCCGACATGTTCCATATTAATGTTGACCGAATGCTGACTAGCAGGTTCCTGTCAAAGTCCTCAGGTACAATTTCACTGGTCACACTGAACAGCTGGGCCCTGTGTACACTGTCCCCGTCACTGTCATTGGCCATCTCGATGACTTGGCCATTCCGGGTCCACGTGACGTCACACAATGGCTGACACTCGATGCGGCAAGTGAGCCAGTGGACACTGGCGTTGAACAGGGCCGAGGTTTCGGGACTAAGTCGTTCAATCAAAGTTGGCGCAGTTCGCGGTTCCACGAAGAGAAAGTCTATAAAGACAATAGAGATAGGAGAGGAAAGAGGAGAGCGAGAGCGGGAGAGAGAGAGAACAGAGTTATTTGACGACAGAACAAAGAAAAGGACAACAATTGAAGAGACGAAAGAGAAGGAGCGAAGGAAGAGATGGAAGAGAGGGAGAAAGAGGGAAAGAATGGAAGAAACTTTCTAAGCGTCTCCTCTTAGAACAATGTGTGGCATGAGAGAAAGAGAGGAGAGATGTTCAGAACTGTTAGAACATTTAAAGAGAAGACAACCAACCCCGAGGTCCGGATCCTGCGGCGTTCAGAGCCGAGCAAGAGTAGTTGCCTTTGTCGGCCAAGCCGAGCCTTTCAATGGTCAGTCTTGACGCGTTTGCACCTTCAATCATCTTTCCATTTAGGTGCCAAGCAAATTCCTTGGCCCCCGGTTGCCCGGGCTCAGTAATGACGCAATCAAGGTCAAGCTGACCCCCCTTCAGGCCGGCGTCGGGGCTGGTGACCTGAAAGATGGTCGCCGGGCCGGGCGGGTAGTAGACGTCAATGGGCACCGGGTCACTGGGCAGACCCCAGCCCGCCTTGTTCCAGGCCTGGCAGGAAAAGTTGCCACTGGCCGACCGGTCGACGCCCACCAGGACATGTTCGTTGCGACTCGTCTCGCTGAGCACCACTTCCGGTGGACTCGAGTCCCAGCTTGACCGGATCCAGCGAACCTTGCTGACCGTCGCCGGGTAGCCGGATATGACGTAACAAATTAGCCTCAGGTCGTCGCCTTCCTTCAGAATTATCCCCTTTGCTGGATCTGGATGGGGAGAGAAGAATTGAACAATGGGAGAAAGGAGAGAAAGAATTGAATGTAAGGAGAGACGATGGAGAGATGAAAGAGGCGAAGAGGGAGGAGGAGAAAGAGGAGAGGTTTCGCTGGATGTCATTGAAATGCAACTTGAGTAGGATGTTGCTGACGGTGGCAAAGTGACAAATATGCAGCTCATTCAAAATTCTAAGAGGGCTAGAGGAAGCACAGTGCGATTTGGAGCGAGAGAGGAAAGAAGGGAGGAGAGAGAGGGGGAGAGAGGGCTAAAAGTTGGAAAGAACGTGAATAGTCTAATTCGAGAACCTGTGAGTTTGAGATAAGTAACCCTTTTTCCACTGACAGGCACATTCACTACTTTGCGGTGAACTGTTCTAAAAGGGAAAATGTAATCTAACATGGGTTCAAACCGAGAGGAAGAACGAGGGAGAGGGGGGAGAGAGAAAGGGAGAAAAAGAGCGAAAGAAATGCAGCACTGCAAATGTACATTTTCTTGCACAAGCAAAGCAAAAACAGTCCAAAGATATATAAAGAGGTTTCCAGTAGGAAACATTAGAAGAGAGGGAAGAGAGAGAGAGAGAGAAAAGCAAAACATAATTCTATTTGCTTGGGTTCGAACACAAGGGTAATCCGGTGTATACTTAGCCTTCAAGGAGCCCAAACATGTTCCAATTTTGAACAGTTCACGGTAAACACAGGGATAACATGACTAGTACGTGGACAGAAAACGCACCTGGAAAGACGCGAAGCTGCGTTACAGGGGCAAAGACCACACTCAGCTCGACGCCCACTTCCGGTCGAGCCGTGCCAATGGCGTTGGTCACCTCGCAAGAGTAGACACCACTGTCTTCTCTCATCACGTCGTTAATGGTCAAGACTGGATAGTTGGCCTGAGACGAGATCACGTGACCGGTCAAGTCTTTCAGGTCAAGTTCATGGTCATCCTTGAACCACTTGGTCTTCTCCTTGACCAAGGCCGACGGATTAGCATCGTAGACACAGTTAATCTTCACATTGTCCGCCGACTCGTTGACACTCAGCGAGCCCACTGGTTCCATCACTACGGAAGGAGCGTCTATAGAAGAGAGGGAGAGAGAAGAGGAGAGGGAGAGGAAGAGAGCCAAAGATGAGTCAGGAAGCAAGCTGTCCTAAAGTGTCAAACTTTTTCATCGTCAGTTCAAATGTCAAACTTTCTCTTTTTTCTTCGCCCTTCAAAAGAAGGGAGAGCGAGGGAGAGAGGAGAGAAGAATATGCAGAACCGACAAGGACACATTTCGGAACGTACATTTGACTCGAAGTTCTAAAGAACGTTTCAAAGGTTGAACCATCGGTTCGTTGGAAGCAAGGCACTCAATGACAGCCAAGTGATCGAAGCGACTGGCGACAATTTTGATTATGGATCTCGTTGCAACTGTGCCATCTTCGTTGCCTTCGATCTGGTAACGTTCCTTGGCATTCTCGATTATTTGCGTTCTGAGAGGAGAGGGAGAGAGGGAGGGGGAGAGAGAGAAGAGCATACATTATATTTGCAAATATAGAAAAAGAGACGAGAAGAGAGAAGAAGAAGAGGGGAGAAGAGGAGAGGAGGCAAGTTGACTGCAAAGTAAAGTTCGAGTGTCGAAAGTATCGATCAGTCGAGGCAAATGTTCTAGAACTCTTACCCATTCATCCAAATGATATTGACTTGCGGTCGACTTCCATGTGCAAGGCACTGAAGCTGGACAAGGTCACCCTCCACGACCTCCTCGGGAGGGCCGCCGAAAATTTGCAGTTCCGTCGCTCCGACTGAGCGTTCCAAGGCCACAGTTTCGAACAGTGGTTCGTTGGGTAGTTAGAACGTATTTGTACATGTTCGAGGTCAGATGAGCGGAGAGAGAGAGAGAGAGAAGGAGAGCGAGAGGAGGGAGAGAGAGAGGGAAAGAAACAAGGGAAAAAAGAGAGTAAGAAAAGGAAGATGAATGAGTCATTTGATGGAGGGTGAGATGCGAGGAGAGAAGTAGAGGGCGAGAGAGGGAGGGAGAGAGGAGAGGGAGAGAGGCAAAAGTTTGCGTTTGCTTGACGAACACAAGCCGCTAATTGAAAGGCTGTCGTTCTTTCAGCTTCTTATCGTTTCTTTTTGCTCCTCTTCGCCTCTCACTGGCTCTTGGCCTTCCCTTTGCCCTCTACTACTATACCCTTCGCTTCTTAGTCTTTCACTGACTTCAATTGGGAGAGATTAAACCGAAAGAGGGGGAGAGAGAGGGGAGAGGGAGAGAGCACACGCACCATTGAGATCGAGCAGAACGCGCGACTTGAGCTTTTCGGCCTCAACGTCACTCAGGGCTTCGTGTTCGACGCGACACTCGAACTTCGTGTTCAGGTCTTCCCGGGCCAGCTTTTTGGACAGTTCAAGACTGGTCACACCGTCCACCGTGGTGGCCGCTTCGGCCACAAAGTCAAGGGCAACACTTTCCCCCTTGCCGTCCTTGTCAATCTGGCGCCAACTGAGTCGAGGGGCAGGTTTGCCGCCGCTGACTGAACACTTCAAATCTAGGACATCGCCTTCGCTCAAAGGTCCTAATGCTTTGTCTTTCCTGACAGTCTCGTTTCCGGAATAGATGACACTCTTGCCCGGTGCCGCTGCGGAGGAGGAGGAGGAAAAGAACATGTGTAGCGTGAGACATGGGCAAAGAGAGGGGGAGAGGAGAGAGAGGGAAAACGAAACGCTTGAAGTTAGTCACGCAACCAGGGGAACTTTTTCTTTTCCATCTCTTTCCTCCCTTTCATGCTCTTTTCGCTCTTTCGCTCTTGCACGCAAAAAGAGCAAAGAAAGCTTTCAAGTGCGGCAAAGAGGGAGAGAGGGAGAAGGTATCTCTCTCGAACTCACCCAGAACATCTAGGCGAACCAGGGTGACAGCGGGACACTTTCCCTGCGTGTAGGTGACGTCACACTTGTAGTACGTCTCGTCGGTGAGCCTCACGTCGTCCAGCGACAGCGAGCCGCCATTCTTGGCGTCCAGCGTGAACTTGGCCCTCGAGGCCAGGTCTTGAAGGGGCTTCTCGACGGTGTCGCTGTAGAGATAGATTCGCTTCCATTGGTCAGAGTCAATGGCGTCAGAGTCCGACTTGCTCCACGTGATTATGTACACTTCGCCGCAGTTGATGAGGTCGACGCGACAGGGCAGCTGAGTCCCGCTGCCCACGATGCCCTTCACTACGACCGTTTTTTCACCTGGAGAGGGAGAGAGAGAGAGAAAAGAGAGGGTGAGAGGGGTGAGAGGAAGGAAGAGAGAGAACAGTTGTTCAGTGAATGGAGCGTGAGAGAAAGGGAGGGAGAGCAAGGCCAAGGAATCGACAGAGTGTGACCGCGAAAAGGAAGACCGGCAGCGGCTGGCCAACGGATTTCACTCTCTCTCTCGCTCTCTCCCTCTTCCTTCCTCTCTCGCTCTTCTTCAAAGCTATGATCATACAAAGTGGCTGATTTTTCAAGCGACTTCACAGAGGAGATAAATCAAACTCAGGCAAAACGCTTTCTCCATCCATTCCTCTTTCCTCTCTTACGTTTTTGCTCCTTCTCTGCCCATCCTTCCTTTTCGATATTAATGCATCTCTTTAGTTCACGGAAGAATAGAAGAACAAGTTTTGTCTCTCTCTCTCTCTCTCTCTCTCTCTCTCTCTCTCTCTCTGTCGTTTAGCCTCTATGCCTTCTTCCTCCTCCGGTTCTCATGAGCGTCATAAATCGCGAACTAGTGCATTCTAAGTTATTGAAGAGACAGCTAAACGGCGGCGCGAACTAGGACATTAGAGAGTTATTAATGATATCTCTCCTCTCTTCCTTTCTCTCTCGCTCTCTGTCTCCCCCCCCCTCCTCTCTATCGGAACGTCGATCTTAAGGCCCTACTAAATTTCATCTATTAGGCTGTCTTGTTAACCTCAGAAAGTCCCCAAAAAAGGAGAGGCAACTCGATCTGTCCCCCTTTTTGCCCTTGTCAACATTGCGCTCTCTTGCTCTCCCTCTCGTCTCTCCCTCTCTGCCTTAATTCAATTTGCTGCATGAGTGTCACATTCTCAGATGATTCCCAGCTCATTGTTTACTAATACATGTACTACAAAACGAGTGTATTAAGTAAATGTGTGTACAGCAAGTGATATCAACAGGAATGAATGGAAGATTGACTCTCTCTTTCTCTCTCTCTCTCTTTCCCCTCTCCCTCTCTTCCTCTCGCTCTCCATTTCCATCTTTTTGCATTTAAATGACATTTAGAAAACAAGCGAACGAGCAAACTGAGAGACGGATGATCTGAGATAATTAGACTCATCTCACAGCTGGTTGAAGAGCAGAGAGCGACAAACGGACAGAAGGGAAAGGGAGGGGAGAGGAGAAGGGGAGAGGGAGAGAGCGAGAAAGGGCGACATGTTGCGGTTAATGGAGAGTCAGTGTCCTCTCCGTTGGTTTTGCAGGTCTTGGCCAGCGCCGCAAAATTGACGCTTCGGTGCACTTCCATTCAGCGGAAGGGACTTGCAGGAGGGGAGAGGGAGAGAGAAAGAGAGGCCACTGGAAGCCCAAGAAGAGAGCCGGCTGCAGTGCAGAGAAAGGAGTCCTCTCGGAGAGCGAGAGGGGAGAGGGGAGAGAGGAGAGCAAGAGGCTCGGCCACTCATTAGTGGGCTTCCTCGGCGCGGAAACATGCAAGACTAGTCGCAAGGAAATGACGACAATAGCAACCATAAATGATCCTTTCTTTCCCACTTGACCCGCCATCATTTCTCCGTCTCCACTCAGCATCCTCTCTCCTTCCCTCTCTCCCTCTTATCATCTCTTTCCTTCTCTCTTCCCTCGTTCCTTTTTATGCATTGTCAAAAGTCTCTCTCTCTCCCCTCCCTCCTCCCTCTCGCTCGCTTCGATCCGCAGCCATATCTTTGAAAACCGCAAACACATCTCGCTTCAAATTTCACTCAGGCTCGCTCTCTCCTCGCTCTCCTCTCTCCTCTCGCGCTCACATTTCTGCCCTCTCTCTCGCTGTCTCCTCCACCTGCTCGGGCCCAGAGAGCCGTCATTCCCTCTCCCTCTCCCGCTTAATGGGCCAAAGCTGACAAAAAC
Organism: Halotydeus destructor; assembly: GCA_022750525.1. Taxonomy (NCBI): domain Eukaryota; kingdom Metazoa; phylum Arthropoda; class Arachnida; order Trombidiformes; family Penthaleidae; genus Halotydeus; species Halotydeus destructor. The sequence continues at coordinate 133,734 of JAIUWE010000037.1, forward strand.
TATAGTTTACGCTCAATGACGATACCACCCCTCAGTCTATGATAGCCATTATTCGCGTAATGACGCAAAGGCTGCATTTTATTTTATGCATATATTTATATATTGGCTCTCGTTTAGCCTTACTTATTCCATAATGGTAAACTTGTATTCATCTCTTTCTCTCTCTCGCTCTCTCCCTCTCCTCCTCCTCTCGCTTGTGCGTAATTCCCTCTCGGTTTCTCTCTCTTTTTTCGCGTATCGCTTTAAACTAGTTTCTTTCGATTTTGAAACTAATGTATTGTTAGTCAAAGCATTAGCTTGAATCATTCAAAGGCAACCAGTCAATAGGAAAAAGGGAGAGAGCGATGGAGGGAGAGGGAGAGGGGAGAGAAGGTAAAAGGGTCGTTTATGAGTCGAGCAAAAAAGACAAAAACCTCAGGTCTTGATGTGAAACAAAACGACTCTCAAGTAGAGGGAGAGGGAGAGAGCGAGAGAGAGAGAAATTTTCTCCCACACCATTTGCGTTCGATTTCGTTCAGCTTTTTTGTTCTTCTCTCTTTCCTCTCCATCTCTTGCTCTCTCCCCCTTCTCTCTCGCCGCCGACTTTGCTCCACATCAAGACAGTTCGAAGGGAAGGAACAAACTTGATGGGCAACTTGTGTTTCTCTGTTTCTCATGCATATTTAACAAGCCTTTTCTTGATCTCTCACAAATTCCAAAGGCTCAGCTCAATGACTTCCGCTTCTCGGATGAGTCTCTCCGAGATCTCTCTCCCTCTCCCCTCTCTCCCTCTCTCTTACTTCTACTCAACTCTGAGTTAGGTGCACTTAGAAGACTTGTTAAGCGACCGGGATCAACTATGTTGGTCGCACAAGTAGACAAGTCCAGGGAGGATGAGAGCAAGAGCGAACTAGAAAGGAAGCGAGAGAGGGAAGAGAGAGGGAGAGGGAGAGAGATACCGAGAGATAAAAGCTCCACATGAGCTCAAGGCGGTCGGCATGTAATTTTAATAAAGGCGTTGTACTAAATTCGAATTCTTTGCTTTCGCCATTCAGTGTCCGAAGAATCTGGATCTTTGCTCTTTCGCTCCCCTCTCTCCCTCTTCCAGCTCTCCTTCTCCCCTTCGCTCTGAAAGCTTGTCCTTTCATATAATGAAAAATTTAATGGAAAAGCTCTCACTTTCAACTTAGCAATTCAGCTCTTAGTATCGGTTGAGAGGAGCAAAGGAGAAAGTGGTGCGGAGAGAGAGAGGGAGAGCGAGAGGAGAGAGAGCGTAAAGGCGACTCCCTGCATTATTTACAATTCAATGGAAGCCTCACAGCAAAGGTACAAGAGGTTCGGCCTCTTGTCGTCTCTCTCTCTCTCTACAGCAGCAATGAGAGGTCCTCGTTAATAAACATGCTGAATGAGCCTAGTCATTAAGTAAGAGAGAGAGAGAGAGAGAGAGAGAGAGAGAGAGAAGTCACACAAAGTCTTTCCTACTCATTGTCTGACCAGCTATTGATCTGCAAGCCACAGAAAATGGAAAGAAAAGAGTTTTGCAAGTTCAAAGGTTCAGTTCAAGGATCGCGAGAGGGAGAGCGAGAGAGGGAGAGAGAGAAATTGCGACACATAGAAAGGGCGCCAGAGAGGGCGAGAGAGACAGAGAGAAACCGTCTAATTAGTCCCGAAGTACAGTTGAAACAACCATTTCTCAGGCAATGCCTCCTTCGCTTGCTCACTCGCTTGCCCTTTCTCTCTCTCCCCTTCTCCCTCTTTCTCTCTTCCCCTTTCTCCTTCTCTCGCTCCTCGTTAGTACAAGTTCGATTTAGCAGTTGCAGTAATCGCTGAACCCAAGTAATGGCAGCTGTCATCATCATAATGTACCTAATCCGCTTTGCTCCTTCTCTCTCTCTGCCCTTTTCGCTCCTCTCTCTCCCCCTTCTCTCTCCCTCTCTTTAAGCTTTATGCGCTGCAAAATATTAGAGTAAATTACTAAATTAACTAGCCTTTCACATATTGACTCGCATAATCATTTGACTTCAATTTCTAATCCTTTACGCACACTTTGATCCCTCTCATTTCGCTCTCTCCCTCCTCGCTCCCTTCCCCTCTCGCCTCCTCTCCCCTCTCTTCATCCTTTCGAATGTGGTTCCTTGCAAAAAACTCACGCAATAATTAGACAACTAGTTAAAACAGTAATTCTCTCCAGCTTCGTCTCTTCAAGGCTGTGTTCTAAATCTTTCCCCCCCCCCTCTCTCTCTCGCTCTCTCAGGTTCCCAGTGGCCCTCTGGCTCGGCTCCAGGAAAACACGTTGGAGAGAGAAGGAGAGGAGAGAGAGAGAGAGCGTGTGAGAATAACCTTAATGTAGTCCTAGCTAAAGCGTCGCAAAGAGGGAGAGAGAGAAGGGGAGAGAGAGGGCGAGGAGAAGACAAAGTCAACTTCCTGTGCTGCTGTAATTTCGCAGTTTGTCTCTCACAAGGCTGCCATAATAAACGAGTGCATTTAAAATGGTTGGCGACTTTGCGTCCACTCTCTCCCTCTCCCTCTCTCGCTCTTTCTGACCCCCTCTCGCTCTCCCCTCTCTTGGTCTCACTATTTCCTCTCTCTAACAACAATGAACTCAACACAACTCCCAAAGCTCAAGGCTCACTTTGTTATACAGAGTTAATCCGTTCAATAATGTAGTTGCACTTTGAAGCTCTCTCTCCTCTCCTCCCCCTCTCTCTCTTTCTCTGCTCAATAGATCAAAACATCGAACTTACCGGCAACTGTGTTACTAAATGTACAAAGAACAACAAGGACATATTGAACCAATATTCGAACAAGGTTCGCAGTGAACATTGTTCTCGTTTCCTCTTCGAGTTGATCAAGAGATGGCTCTTGTATTTTTGGCAGTAATCCTTTTTTTAGAACACTAAGACTCGAAATGAGAACATGTTCGTCCCAAATGTTCAGCAGCACTGTTCGAAACTTGGCACATTCTTTTTAGAACAAACTGTGTGCCGTCGGCACGGTCGGCGACATTCGTGACGATGTTCGCAAGGGAGAGAGAGAGGGAGAGCGAGAGCGAGAAGAGAGAGGAGATATCTTTTAAAAATATAGACTTGGTCGACTTGTTCTCGTTAATGTTCGAAGTAGAAACTTTCTAGAACTAACAACTTGGAAAGCGAGAGCGAGAGATGAGCGAGAGGGAGAGAGAGAGGACAGAATAAGGAGAGAGAGAAGCTGCTCTCAACGGAGAAGAGACACAGACACAACCGACCGAATGTTGTTCTCTCTTTGAACGGCTCCTCTCTGCCGACTCTCGCTCGCTTGCTCTCTCCCTCTCGCTCTCCACACATTGCCGCCGTACGCGTCTTTTTTGGGCATGCGCAGAGCACATCAGTCGCTCTCTCTCTCCCTCTCTTGCTCTCGGCGGTAGAGACTTGCAAGAGGACCAGAAAAGATTGCCTTGGCTTTGTAGTTTTTGAACTACTTTCCGAACTGTGCTAAGAAGTCTCAGAACTATTTTCAAGTTTCCCTCTTTCCCTTCTTCCCTCCCTCACTGAGCCTAGCGAAGCAATACGAAGCGGATTTTCTCGTAGGTCACGCTCCAATGTTGTGGATCTCTCCATCTCCTCTTCCCTCTCCCTCTCTCCCTCCCCTCATCCTCTCGCCGCAAAGGGGAAATCAAGCTGACGGCGTGTCGAACCAAGTGAAATCATGACCACCAAAATCGAAGCCCGGTTTGTGAAGCAAAGCGAGATAGGGAGGGAGAGGGATGAAGGGAGAGGGAGAGAGCGAAGGTGGAGGGAGGAGAGAGGGAGAGGATACATTGCGACACTTTTTCTTTATTAGATTTGCAAAGTCGAAGGGAGAGAGGAATAAGCAATCGCCCTCTCTTGCCTGACACTACATGTGTTCGTTGGCGTGAAAAGGATCAGATAAGAGGAAGATGCTGCACAAATGAGAGAGGCGAAGAGGTTATCAGAGGGAGAGAGAGAGAGAGACGAGAGAGATCTGAGAAACTTGAAGTGAACCTTTCATACGCAAGGGGATGAGTGGGGAGACAGCGCGAGGGAGAGAAAGAGAGGAAGGAAGGGAGAGAGAGAAAGAGACTTGCAAGCTGCAACACAATTTTTCAATCTAAATCAACTCTTGTATGTGCCTTTGGTTAGGTCTCTGAAGAGATCTCAAAAGCATCTTGTTACTTCGTCTCTCTCTTCCTCTCCCTCTTCCCCTTCTCTCCCTCTCTCCCTCTCTGCCGTCTCCTCTGGCTCCGCCCATTTTGCTCACTACTAGAATCACGAGCAATGAATTTTCATGTGTTGATACAACTGAAGTTGAGCTTTCATTCCTGAATGGGAATTGTCAAATATACATTGCATCAAAAATGTAGCTGCAAATTGATACTGAATACGAATAGATATCACGCATCACTGAATAGCTTGACGAGAGCGAGAGACAAGCAAAGAGAGGAGAGAGGAAAGGGGAGAGAGTCAGAAGGAGAGATAGAAAGAGAGCAAAAAAGTAGGACCCATAGAAAATGTCTGTCGACTTTTTGCTGTTGCCATCACACAGAATTCAATTCCCTTTACTAACTGCCAGGTCTTCAAAGATAGGAAGAGAGAGAGAGAGGAGGAGGAAGAGGAAGGGGAGAAAGGAAGGGCGAAGGGGAAAGGGAGAGAGAAGTAAACTGGATGAAGTTCATCATTTCTCAATATAAAGTGACAGGAAGAAGCGACCGATGCTGGCTTTGCTCCCATTGTACGTAACGCTGAGCCAATTTGGGCTCAACTCTGTTTAATTCCTTTTCCGACTCTCTGCCTCTTCCTCTCTCTCCCTCTCTCTCCTCTCTCGCTCTCTCTCCCTCTTGCAAAGTTCGTTTTACTTGGCTGGTTCTCCTTATATGCTCAAAGGCTCAGTCAACTTCCATATAGCAATCGATCACAACTGCTTCAGTTTGCTGGCAATATCAATACATCATGTGCTTGGCTTGTTCTCTGCCTTCCCCCTCTTCTCTGGCTACTAACCCAACCTTCCTGAGGCCGGAGATACTATTTCTTTCGCCCTCTCTCGCTCTCTCCCTCTCACCCTCTTTCGCTTCCCCCTTTCCCTGTCCTTAGTTTTCCCGCAAGCAGCCCATTAATTAGATACATGTTGCCCACGCGCCACTTTGATAGTATCCATCCCAAGTCCCATCAATGGTCATCATGATACATTTTCCTCAGATTGCTCTCTGTCTCCCTCTCCCCTCTCCCCTCTAGCTCTTCGGAACGTCTTCTTTCTTTTTCCTCTTTTTTTGCTTTCGGTCTCTTTTCACTTAACTTCTCCAAAGACCTACAAATAGGCCGTTGAGAGCTCAATTTGAATAATTACAGTTGTCACTTCCTCCCGTAGTTGGAACTGCGCATCCTTCTCCCTCTCTCCTCTTCTCTCCCTCCCTCTCCTTCCTTTATTTGAGAGGCAACGTCTTGAAATGTCGTCATGCCATCTTTTATATGACTTGCATCTTATTCAGCAATCTAAGCAAAAAATGTCCTCCACTTCCTTGACATGTTCCTGTTTCGTGAGCACTATGAGTATCTTCGTCAGTTTCTCCCTTTCGGGCCACAGATGACGACAACGAGAGGGGAGAGGAGAGAGAGAGAAGAGAGAGAGAGAGAGAGCAACGGTTCATATTAGAAAAATATGATTTACGAAAGTCTCGTGCACTGTTCCGTTGACTGAATAAAACATGAAATATAGATTGTCTCTTTGTTTCCATCTTTCCTCCTTTCGTCTCTCTCTCTCTCTCTCCCTCTCCCTCCCTCTCTTTCCGCACACCAATGTCGATTTTTTCAGGTTACCTTTAGTCCACGTTTCCTTGAATATCATCTTAGCTCACAGTGCCGTAACAAGTTCTAGAACTTCATTCTCTGACATCAAGCCTCCTCTCTTCCCTCTCTTGCTGAAACATGACACTGGCACGGAAAGATGATGCTCATCTCTTTCTTCCCTTATCTCTCGCCCTCCCTCTCGTCTCTCTTGCCGTGTTTGACTTCAGATATGGAGAGGGTCACTTAGTGTAATCACTTTCACTAAGACCGTTACTTAGAACAGTTCACTATGCAAACTCATTTTCGAGTTCTCGACACAAATGGTTCTACTATTTTCAGCTCGAAGGCTTTTCGTCCAGTTTTTGAACTGTTCAGCGAACGGTGTTCGAGTCCATGGTTGACATTATCAGCGTGGACGAAAGCGTGAGAGAACGAACTGGAGAGAGTGAGAGATGCAGTGTTTTAATATGCATCAGACAGCGGAAGCTGATGAGAGAGTGAGAAGAGGGGAAGGAGGGAGACAGAGATAGTGAAAAAGAGCGAGAGAAGGGGAGAGAGGGAGCCAGGAATTCTGAGTCAGACATGGCTTATTTTAGCATCATGTTAACCCTGAGAAAAAGGGTTGATGGCACCGAGTCTCTTCATCTCTCACCCTCTCTCTCTCTCCCTCTATCTCTCTCCCTCCCTCTATCTCCCTCTCACCCTCGTTCACTTGCAGCTCTTGTCAAAGTGAAGGAAAAGCTCAGCATCTTTTTTCGGTCCATGCATAATATAGAGCTTGTCGACAAGGAGGAAATTAAAGAATTCCTTCTTTGATGTGCACATATCCCTGACTCGGAGGCATCTTCGCTTTCCCTTCTTGTTTAAACTAAGTCGACACTGACGATCAAAATAAGGGGAACCAGTGAGTGGCAGAGAGGAGAGAGAGAGAGAGAGAGAGAGAGAGGAGAGAGAGAAAAGCTCCTTTCGACCCTAAACTCTATTTGCTGTAACTAATGTAAAAGTCAGGCAAGAGGAGCCTCGGATAAAGTGGAAAGAGGATGCACTGTGGCTCTCTCTCTCCTCTCTTTCTCCTCTTTTCTGCTCTCCCTCTCTCTCTCCTCCTCTTGGCGATGAACACCTAAATTATGGCTTGCAGTACGACAATTTGGTTCGTTTTCGCCTCACGTTCTAATAAAACTGCAAGCTAAAAGCTGATCAACACCCTCAGCTCACATTGCGAGGGAGGAAAAGAGAGAGAGAGGAGAGAGGGAGAGAGATCATCAAGTTGGAGTCCGAGCTCATGATGACCTTTTAACTGCTCACTATCTCTCTTCCACATATATCTTTGACCTCCCTCTCGTTTCATCTTTACACTCCCTCTCTATCACATCTCTCTGTACTTTGTTTCAAGTAGAACACATTATGGTGCTCTTTTTAGAAGTCCATTACAAATGATATAAAAGCAAGAAACGGAGATGCAAAGAGACCTCTCATCTCTCCCTCTCTCCTCTCTCCCTTCCCTCTCTCAATCTGCCTTACGATTTGCTGATGTGTTATTTTTTGTTCCAGTCTCTCGAGTTGCTGTTCCTTTAATTGAGCTACATTGACATCTAGATCAACCTGGAAAATTGCACATCTCACAATTGGGTTTGAGAGAGGAGAGAGGGAGGGAGAGAGAGAAAGAGGGGAGAGAGACAGAAAGTATAGATAAAAGAAGATCCAGAGAAAGTAGACTTAGGGATACAAAAAGGGAAAAGGGTACTTATGAAAAATGGCTTTGGAAGTGCTTTTTCTAGCTCTTGCGTCAATTCCGGAACGGAGAGAAAGGGAGAGGGAGAGAGGGAGAGGGGGAGCGAGGGAGAGAGACAGAGCCAGAGACGAAAAGAAGTCTGTTTCAGCTGATGCTCCTCAAGGAAATCTCTCTCTCTCTCTCCTCTCTCCCTCACTTCCAGTATTTGTTGGCCGGTTCACAGAATAAGCGCCAGAGAGCGAAGAAGATGAGAGGGGGAGAGGGAGAGGAAGAGAGCCAGAGACTTGAGGGAGGATACCGCTGGTCGGTCGTTGTTCTCTTCACTTCTTCCGTCAAATATTGTTGAAAGCTACTGTACTGGATAGAAAATCGTGAGAAAGAATTGTTAGAATTGTACATTGTATGTTGAAAAAAAGAGAGAGAAAGGGAGTGAGAGAAGGCGAGAGAGGGAGAGAGAGAGAGCGCGAAAGATAAGTCGAGGAGTGTCCATAAAGAGAAATGGAGATGATGCATAGAATGGAGAGGGAGAGGGAGAGAGGGAGAGAAATAATGGTACATGAGCAACTGAGCAAATAGAGGGGACGGGACTGACACCGGAATCGCTTTCCTTTGTGAGGATAGGCTATGCAACTAGAGACTGAGAGGAAGAAGAAAGGGAGAGGGAGGAGAGGAGAGAGGAAAGAACAGTGGAGAGCATTCAAATTTGCCACCATTTCCGCGGCTGGGATATTGCCATTGAAATCACATGTCGTAAGAGAACAAAACGCAACTATGGCCAATTTTAAAATCTGTGTATCCAATAATATTTACATGGCACCGAAGAAAGCCCTCTCTGACTTATTCCCCTTGACGTCCCTTTCTCCGTCTCTCCCTCTCTCTCTCTCTCTCCCTCTCTCGCATCCCTCTGAGAGGCTTACAAGTTGAAGACTACTTTCTCTCCTCTCGCCACAAAGCGGTGCAAACACGTTGATTTAATTTAGTTTCCATGCTGACTTCACTTAACATTGGAATTCTCGCCTCAGATGCAAGAATAACATCTCTTTCTCCCTCTCTCCCTCCCGCTCTCTTGCTCTCTGGCTCGAAACAACATGCCGACTTAGAGGGGAGAGGGAGAGAGAAAAGGAACCTGCAATCAAAGCACTCTTGTAATGAATTATGGTCTTTCGGCTTTTTGGTGTTTTTTTTTGTTCACCGATTCAAATGGTTCCATTTGCTGAATGAATAAGTTTTTCGAGAGGGAGAGGGGGAGAGAGGGAGAGAGAGAGAAGGAGAGCTGAAGAGAGGTAGAGAGGAGAGAGAGAAGAGGAGGAGGAAAGAGGAAGGGAAAGAATGCGAAGCGACATAACATGAAAAGAACAAACTGCGAAGAGAGGACTTCATAAAAAAGATGAAAGAGAGCGAGAGAGGGAGGGAGAGAGGAAGAGAGGGCCAACAATGGAGAAAGTATGAGGCCATCCACAGGGTATCTGACCATTGGCCATAGACGGCAACATTGACCATGGGTCATCTTTGACAGCTGGCCCGCAAGCCTTATTGCTATCGGCCAGAGAGAGGGAGGGAGGGAGAGATGAATGCAAGTTCACTGTTGTCCTCTTTGCTCTGATCTCTGGAGAAGGCGAAAGTGCGAAAGATACATTGCGATAGAGAAGAGAGGGAGAGGAGGAAGAAGGGAGACCAACGTGCCAAGTATGACAGATAAAAAATTCAAGTCAGGCGCACAGTAGTTCGGATTTTTGGGTGCGACGTGACTAGCGCAAATAGATCGAGAGGGAGAGAGGGAGAGGGAGGGGGGAGAGAGAGGAAAAATCACTCTTTGCCGATGGCTAACTCTTGCACTTTATCTCCATAGGTCGTGCCGTTGGATAGAGAAATACATATTATACCCAAGGTGACACTATACGCCTTGACCAAGGAGTCCCGTAAAAGTTTCGTAATACTGGTTTTCAACCATGATGAAATCGACACATATTTCTTCCCGTATCATACTTGCAGCATACTTTGTTTCCCTATATTTTGGTGAGTTGTTTGCTTCTATTTGCGTTTCATGCATACATATATATTATTTCACCACATAGAGAAGTGTGTAGCGACAGAGGGAGAGGGGAAGAAAGCGAGAGATGAAGGGAGAGAGAGGGAGAGAGACGACGTCAAAATGAAGAAAAATTGGTAAGTTGAGTCGAAGTGAACTTATTTTCGTGCTCTCAATATTCAGCGCATTTCGTCATATATCTTCTTAGCCTAGTCAATATTTCATGTTTTCAGTTGAGTCAATAAGAGCCCTGGTATATGTATGCCGAGGAGAGAAATGTAATAACATGTGTGTAGATGAGAGGGAGTCAGGGGACAGAGAGGGGGAGAGGAGAGAGAAATGTGAATGTCATGTTAATATGCATTAAGCTGAACATGCGCTTAATGAGCACCTGTCGAATAATTAGGTTTGTTCATTAGAGTTTCAGCATGAAACCAATTTCATGCGTAGTCACTTGAGAACACTAGTCCTTCTCCGATCCTTTTAATCTCTCTCCCTCTCCCCTCTCTCCCTCTCCCTCTCGCTTGAATATTTGCGCCGAGCTAACGGCGGGCGAGTCGTAATTTTCAATTTGTTGACAATTGCCGAAAAGTAAAGATAGCAAAGGTTCTGAAAGCCAAACACGGATATGTGAGAAAGTATGGAATGGTGTTACGATACTTGAACAAGATGGAGTATGTAAGGTAGTGCCTTTGGCTTGTAGGGGGGAGAGGGAGAGGAGAGGGAGAGAGAGAGAGAATTTCACTAGTGTGACACTCAGCTAGACTTGAAAATTATTATTATAGTATAGCAACATATGAAGCCCTGAAGGCTGAGACATGGCGTTGAAAGCTTTTACACAACTTTTCCCGCCCTTGCAATGTTTCCCTTTTTCAGCTTCGAAGTCGAACAGTTATCAGAGCTTGGCTTTCTCTCTATAAAATGTACACTTCACATATAAAAATAATATATATTAAAAAGCTCTCACAGAGTTGCTTCTCTCTCTCTCCACTCCTCTCTCCTTCTCTCTAGCTGTCATTGTTTGTCGAGATGAAGTGAAGTCTCCTTTCTCTGAGAGAAGGAGGGAGAGGGAGAGAGAGAGCTCCAAATGAAAACCACGTCATTGTTATGCTTCGAACCATTTATGTCCTTCATGTCCTAATTACTTCGAAAGGTCTTTAGGAATGCAACTCAGAGCCCAGTTTACATTTTGACCATTTCATTTGTTCGAATGAAAGGATAGAAAGAGATAAATACCTTTTCCACAAACACAGCAATCCAAAGTATGCGGAAAACTATTTTCCAATTACGACCATCACTCGGTCATCTTGCACGCTTTTCATCCCTCTCTCTCCCCTCTCGCGCTCCCTCTCTCCCCTTTTCCCATCCCTCTTGTTTCTCACGTGCCGCTTGTTTGTCTTGACACTAACCTGGAAAGCACACTTTCAGTTTCCATTGACAAGATACATTGTATTCGCATCCTGACCATATCTGTGCCAAGACAAGTGGTCAATGGTCAGACCATCCAGCTGTTGTGTCAAGCTGACCTGGAACGGGATGAATTGTACTCGCTTAAATGGTTCCACAATCAAGTGGAATTTGCCAGCTTTATCCCCAGCAAGGTGCCTGCCCTTGAGATTTATCCCCGTTTCGGGGTAAATGTCAACGGCTCCCTGTCCACTGGGACTCGCATCGTTTTGGACACAGTGGACCTCGGCTCGGAAGGGTTCTGGGCTTGTGAGGTCTCCTCCGAGAGGACGTTCCAGCGAGAGACAAAGGGACGCTTTATGCAAGTTGTAGGTGAGTATGAGCTGGACTTACCTGTAATTGTCGTTGCACAATGTGCACCTTGTCAGGTGCTGTGTGCTCGAGAGGGAGGGGAAGAAAGAGGGGAGAAAGAGAGAAGAGAGCAGTGCAAACTGAATTCCCAAGCCCTCTTGAGTCAGTTGTGTTGAAAATTACGCAAACAATGGTCAGTTAGAGAAAGAGAGATGGAAATTAGCTTGAAGAGAAGTTTAGAAGCGCGAACGAGAGGGGAGAGAAAGAGAGGGAGAGAGAGAACGAAGGAAATTGAGATGAGAGAGAAAGGTAATTGCTCAGCAAGGCCAAACAAAGGTAAAAACAAGAGGAAGTCAGCTACGGTCGGGAGCGGTGGCCGAGAGAGATAGAGGGAGAGAGGAGAGAGAGAGGAGAGACTTATATCATACAGGTATTATATACAGACATAGAATAAAAGGTTCTTTATGTGCACCCCACGCCCATCTTCGAGGAGGAATAATAGACACTATGCTCTTCTCTCTCTCCCTCTCTTCCCTTCTCGGAGCATTTTTCATTCCAGCTGACGCCCTTACACGGCTTAATTAATAAGTTGCCAGGTAGCCAAGGTACTACTTCAACTTTAAAAAGACTTCCTTAGAGAGGGAGGGAGAGAGAGCTAGCTTTGTGAGGCCGGAAAGCAAGGATCTGACTATGACATAATTCATATTTAATTGCTCGCCTCGGCAGTGCTGGCCGTGGACAACCCCCGAATAATGGGCGCCCAGTGGGCCTACGACATTGGTGACCTGGTCAACGTCACTTGCTTGGCACCGGAGGCTCGGCCAGTTCCGCTAATTAGCTGGCTAATTAACGGCGAACCGGCTCCGGCCGAGTATATCATCGCGCCCGTGAATAAGAATAATGACGATAATGACGACCATGATGGTGATCATCATCATCATCCTCCTCCCCAAGCCCAGGCCCAGAGTTGGCTTCAGTTTCAAGTTCAAGTGCAGCACTTAATGAGCGGAAAATTAACAATAAAGTGCTCAGTCTCCGTGAACTATGTTTCGTCTAACATTCTTGGTGAGCCTTTCTCTCTCTTTTTTCTCCCTCTCTTCCCTCTCCCTTCCTCTTGTCTATAATAGATTGTGTATTGTGAGCACATTGCCAAATATGTATGCTCAAGAAAAATGGTTGGAAGAAAGGAAAGGAAGATCAAGAGGCATATATTGCGCAAAACGCATCTCAATTTTATGCTCTTTCTCTCTCCCTCTCCTCTTCTCTCTCTCCCTCTCGCTCCTTGGACCACTTAATCCTCTTTTCCGTCCTCCTCCCTTTTCTGGGGCTGTCTTCCTTTCAACCACCTTCTCTGCACAGCTCAAGGAACAAACACATCGGCAAGGTATGCCCAACAAGAGATACCCATAAAGAGACGAAGGGCAAGAGGGGAAGGCGAAGAGGAGAATATTACGGACAGCTTGGGCTTCCCTATTATTTCAGGCTTAAAATCTCCGGCTCAATACTACTTGGGAGAGATGGTTCATGTCAATTGCACTTACATTGACTTGTCTTCCAGGCCGTCTACAGTTCGAGTCCATTGGCTTCTACACCAGCGCAAGGTGAGCTAAATAAGACCCAACGAGAGCGAGAGGAGGAGAGCGAGAGAGGGAGTGAGAGACAGAGTAAAGAGCCTGTCGACTTTGTTCAGGACTCTTTCGCGACGGGGCTTCCGTTGCTCTCTCTCTCTCTCCCTCTCCTCTCTTCTCGAGCATGTCGAGCCTTGGTAATGCGAACGCATTAGCTTCGTCCCTGTTGACCGACTCCTAGGCTGTTATCCTCGTCTCTCTCCCTCTCTATCTCTCTTCGCCCTCAGCTGTCTTGAGATGGATAGATAGAGAGACCGAGAGAGAGAGAGAGAGCGAGAGAGAAGTATCCAGGTTTTGATTTGGGACTTCTCGATTCGATAGGTCTTTTCCTTTCTAGTGGACATTGATAGCCCTTTGCCGTTCACATGAATTACGACCATCGTTTCACTTCCTATTTAATGGACATCCTCGCTCTCTCCCTTTCTCTCTCTCTCTCCCTCTTCTCCCTTTCCGCCGACTCTCGAGCTGAAAACGAAGAGGCTGTCCTTGCTTTCATCGTCCATTCTGAGCAACAAAGTCCAGAGATACTTCTTCCCTCACTGTGTCAGGTCATTAAAGACACAGACACTAGCACACTGCATAGAGCTACCCATCACAGAGTGAACCATCTTCAAATGTTTCTCTCTTCTTCTCTCTCCCTCTCATCTCCTCTCTTCCTCCCTCTTCCTTTCATTGCCACCGACAACATAATGGGGCACCGTTAATGCACTAAACTTTCTTTTCATGTCTCCATATGTCTCCATCCCTCTTTCTCCTCCTCCCCTCCCTCGCTCTCCTCTACATCTCTCTCCCTCTCCCACGTGACAGGTACACAGCCAACACGTGGTCCGCTACAAGAATGCAAACATCGTCGGCCTCAAGTTCACCATTGAGCCATTCCATTTGGATTACAAGCAACAACTTGCTCTCCGTTGCAAGGCAACAAGGATGCACTTTGAGAGACGAGACAACAACCTTGCCAGCCTTTCCGGCGAGATGAGCTTGGCGACTAAACTTTCCGTATTGTTATTTTCTCTTTGCATACAATTCTGAACATTTGCTTGCTTGAGAGGGAACTTGGAGAGAAGGGAGGGAGCGAGAGAGCTTGAAAGGAAAAATTATGTTATGCAATCCCTTTGCAAACACAGTCTTGCAGAAAAATTGTGCTTCAGAGATTCGTTTTTCGGCGAAACAAGCACACCTCGCTTCTTTCTTCTTCTTCAAACTTGGGTGTCATATATTTATGTGCGAGATAAGTTAATATGCAAAACTAACTGTACGTATCTATATGTGTGTTTGTATGTGCGCTGAGCCACTTCCCATAAGCAAGTGTGCTGTTGCTTAAAACCATATGCTTCCAATAAAAAGCATGTTTTGTACCGGTATGAGACTAGTAGATGTATGTCGCCATTAATGTAGAAAGCAAGGAAAAGAGAGGGAGGGCGAGAGGAGAGGGACATAAAAGTTTATGGTGATCATCTCACAATGACTAGGGCATCCCTGCTGCGAATGGTACGAATAAATAGGAAAATAAATTTGGCAATATGAACTTGGGCATAGCTGCAGTCATCGGCAAATGGCCACCTAGCTGATGCATTAATCATCATCATGTGTTCGCGTAGGAGAGAGGGATCCAATGGAATGCGCTGCACTGGCAGGTGTGCTTGATTGCATCTTCAAAACCTCTTTCATTTGCAGCAATTGCTCTTGCATTCGGCGAATCTGTTTACCATAAATGAAAGTCAGTTAGAACCAAGTGTGGGGAGAGGAAGAGAGAGAGGGAAGGAGAGGGGCGTGCAATCATGGATTAGCATTCATGCACCCAGGATCAATAGGCTTGTCTAGTCAACTGACCTCGTCTTCTTTTTGCTGTAACAGTTTGTCGGTATTCCGGCCAGAGGCCACTTTTTCCGGTGGCCTGCAATTGAAAAGATTCACGAGATTGGTAGTAAAACAAGAAAATGATGACAATGGCGGAAAAAAGTATGCGGAAAGCAGGAAGGAGATAAAGAGAGAAAGTAAGCGAGAGACAAAAAGAGGGCAACTCACCCATCGGCGGCGTGCTTAGACAAATATACTGCTCGGTAGTTTTCGTAGAGAATTTCATTTGTAGCATCCTTCAGATCCTGGAGACACAAAAAAGAGGAACACACAGTGAGAGGGAGAGGAGGAGAGAAAAAGTAAAGTGCACCCAGGGATGACCACACAAAGTATACGAAACCCGGCGCCGAGGGATGCGATTACGAACCTGCATGTGAAGGCTGTAAAAACAAACATCGTTAGACATTAAATTCCACAAAAACCTCCTTTTTCACAATCCTTGCCTGAGAAAAGTTTTAAGCTTCACAAAATCACTGCAAGATTCATCCTGAATGTCAATCACGCCCCACGGATAGACACGTCCTCTAGTCTTGCGCCCGTTCACCTCCACCATGGTAGTGCTGCCAATGACTGCAAATGGGATGCTTTCCTGGAACACAAATTGCTCTTAATGCCCTTGTCTAGCGCAAAAAAGGGAAACAAAGAGGGGCCGACTTAGATGGAATCCTTACTTTGATTTCTTGATCCTTTTTTCTGTACTGTTCATCTTCGTCACTGTCGCACTCGGGGATACGGAAGATATTGATCCCGTTCTCATTAATATCCTTTAAGACCTGCATGTCAGACAAATTATACTTCTCATTGGTGATCGGCGAAAGCAATCTCAGCTTACCTTTTTCTTCAGGGCAACCATTTCCGGCTGAGTCAATGCGTCGGCTTTGGCAATAATGGGCACGAGGTTGACTTTTTCGCTAAGTTGCTTCATGAAAAGAACATCCAGTTGACTCAAACTAAGATTGAAAAGAAGAAATATTAGAAGACATGGAATCACAATTCTTCTTTTTATACCCTCGGCCGACCGGTGAAACGAAATATAGACAGCAATG
Organism: Halotydeus destructor; assembly: GCA_022750525.1. Taxonomy (NCBI): domain Eukaryota; kingdom Metazoa; phylum Arthropoda; class Arachnida; order Trombidiformes; family Penthaleidae; genus Halotydeus; species Halotydeus destructor. The sequence continues at coordinate 149,546 of JAIUWE010000037.1, forward strand.
TACTCGATTGTCGACTATGTTTTTGCGATTGAAGCCCGACTCGTCGCGAAAATATTGGTTGAATTGTTCGTCGATGTATTCTTCGGCCGACTCGAAGCTATTGTGGGTGTTTAGCGGATCACCGTAGCCTGGCGTGTCCACAATGGTTACTTTCAGTTTAACGCCCTTCTCAATAATGTCAAGCTGTTTCTTCTCAATCGTCAGCGTTCTGTCGAGAAGTCCGTTTACATTAGGAATGGTTCGCTCCTTGTACAGGTCGGCCAAAAATAAACTGTTGATTAGCGTAGATTTTCCGAGCCCTGATTCACCTAGATTACATCATAAGCACCATTAGCAGCCAGAGATAGTGATCTTAACACTCACCAACTACCAGTATAGTGAAATCGAAGCCTTTCTTCGAGAATTTTCTGTTGATGTGCTGAGATAAGGTTGCGAACCCAATTTCTGATGAATGCTAAATACACATTCGTTTTGTTTTAGAGAATTATTTCATGATAACTACTTACGATTCCTGGCATTTCGTGATTCTATGGAAGAGATCAAGAGGAACAGTTGAGTTCACCTGGATTAGAATGTCGAAATGATATTGTGATGATACTGCAAAGAGATCTTGTTTCGAAATGTAAGTCACACGAAATGTAACACAACTATGACGCCATGTCTAGCCGGAATATCGATTTTCTGCCCTAGCGCCAAATTCGAATGTTGCCATGGTAGTTCAGTTATCTGTGTATAACGATTTACTGACAGACTCGGTAAATCCAGTTCACATGTGATCAAACGTAAACAAATCAGTTCCACAATTGTTAGGGGACCGTTTGTAAATGTGCACCAGCTCGCCATCATCAATGTTTAATTCGAGAAACATTGCACCTTAAACAGTACACTGACGAAGCTATTAGATTGCTCAGCAATTGCAGATAAAACTTTAATGGCCAGAAGCGTGTTAGAAGTTATGACTTGACAAGGAAATTAGGTTAATTGTTGTTTTAACCCAAGCAGAGGCAATGCAAGGTGTCGCGCAGTGAAGAGCAACCTCAAGGCCCCGAAACTGTGACTTACCATCAAAGCCCAAAAATGGCTTCAGATTGAAGCGTTGGTCAAATTTGTTTCGTTGCATTCAATTTCTACCTGTTTCGTCATCCTTTTTGCTGTTAATTAACCAACTTGCCAATGATTGTGTGGACCGTTGAGCAGACCAGTTTCCGGTCCTAGGCAGGTAAGGGGCTCGCCTTTGCGCAGGGAGACATTTTATGCCACGAAACGTGTTTACATTGTACGGCAAACCGGCAACAGGCATATATTTAAGCACAGCTTGACTGCTTGCGGAGATGCTGATAATATAAACATTTGCTCGATTTTTTGTGTTCTATTTAGCTGAATTCGTAATGTTCGAGGGACGTCACTGTCAGTGCTTAAGCAGATTAGTGAAGAGTGACAAGTAGACATGTTATATCATTACAGGGAAGAAGGAAAGACAATATTGCTCGTTGATTTTGAAAAGCTGCCAATTAGCATCATCGCTTTCAAGCTCACTGCCTTGGCTGTAGTAGTTGCTTTTTGTTAGTTAGTTTATTTTGTCAGCCATCTTTCTATCACTTTTACTGCAGTTTGTATTTTTGTTCACATCCGTCTCCATTTAGTTTGTGTTTGTTGTGTAGGGAGCAAGAGGAGAGAGAGACCCATATAGCCTAACTTCCGTGCGTCATTGCATTACAACATACAACACAGTGTTTCGCTGTCACTTTTGAATACCATCCAATATATCAAGCCAACAATTCACACAATTTAACTCAAGTTTTCACCAGGTTTCTCCGTTTCACATATGCAACTATACCCGGATTGTGACTTAACCGTTTTACAAGTGCACGGCTCAAGATAAAAACCATGGATCAAATCAGAGATCTGAGTCGTAAGCAACGGATTCTAGAGCTTGAGGAGAGTCTACTTAGCATCCGTTCCGAACTGAATGTCGATGGCCTTCTCGTGAGTCTAAATTGTGCAAGCTCAGGGACATGTTCATCAGCAAACTGTGTTTCCATTCTTGACAGGATTGTGTACAAGGATTGGTGGCAGATTGCAATCACCCCACTTTACGACGGCTAAAGAATTTTGATGCCTTTCTGCAAAGATGTAAGTTAAGTCTATTCTGAGATGAGTTTGATTAATGAAACTTTGTGATTCAGTTGAGAAGTCGGCAAGTAAAGTTGTCGACAGTCGTATGAAACCGGATGATTTCCATGTTGTTAAGACAATTGGGAGAGGAGCTTTCGGCGAAGTTCAACTTGTTCGTCACAAATCAACCAAGAGCGTTTATGCAATGAAGTTGCTTAGTAAATTTGAAATGGTAATGGTAGAAATACATTATTGTGAGATGTGCTAACTTTCTGCTTAATTTAGATCAAACGGTCCGACTCGGCATTTTTCTGGGAGGAAAGATTCATCATGGCTCATGCAAATTCTGAGTGGATCGTCAAACTGTACCAAGCATTTCAAGATCACAAATATTTATATATGCTCATGGATTATATGCCAGGTGGAGATTTAGTCAATCTCATGAGCAATTATGAGATACCTGAAAAATGGGCCAAATTTTACTGTGCTGAAGTTGTGCTAGCTGTGGACGCCATCCATAGCATGGGCTTTGTACATCGAGACGTGAAGCCGGACAACATGTTACTTGACAAACATGGGCATCTGAAGTTAGCTGACTTCGGCACGTGTATGAAAATGGATGCCGATGGTCTGGTACGAAGTGATACAGCAGTCGGCACACCTGACTACATCTCGCCCGAAGTTCTAAAGTCACAAGGAGGCGAAGGCTGTTATGGTCGTGAATGTGATTGGTGGTCGGTGGGAGTGTTCTTGTATGAAATGCTCATAGGAGATACGCCATTCTATGCTGACTCACTAGTCGGGACTTACGGCAAAATCATGGACCACAAAAATTCGCTCAATTTTCCTGATGATCTTCCAATTCCGCTCTCAGAGCAGTCCAAGCATCTGATTTGCTCTTTCCTCACCGACCGCACAGTGAGACTCGGTCGCCACGGAGTCAAAGAGATCATGTGCCATCCCTTTTTCCGCAACGATCAGTTTACTTTTGAAAACATTCGCGAATGTGTGCCGCCAGTTGTTCCTGAATTGTCCGGTGATGATGATACGTCCAACTTTGACGATATTGAAAAGGATGAAAGCGCCGAAGAAAGTTTTCCCATACCGAAAGCATTCAACGGAAATCACTTGCCATTTATCGGATTCACATATTCCGGTGATTACCAATTATTGTCTAGAGAAGGGAAGCGGAAGAAGCTTGATGACGAACCGGATGTCAGCTCTAGAAGTAAAGTGAATGCTCTGGAAAATGAAGTAAAAGTCTTGAAAAGTGTAAATGATGACCTGGATCAGAAATATCGTCTTGTTTTAGGCCAACTAGATAATTTATCGCAACAAAAAGAAAATATCGGTTCACTCCGAGACGATAATTTGGTGCTTGAAAAGAATCTGGCGGTGATGCGTCATGATTTGAAAGAAACTCAGAGGAAACTTGATTTAGAAATTGAAGGTAGAAGGAAGGCTGAACAAAAAGCATCAGAATTATGGAGCAAGTTAGAGCATGATCAAAACACTCGATCTCAAATGAATATTAGTTTACACAATGCTACGGAACAGATCTTCTCATTAGAAAAACAAGTTGCATCTCTGGCTGAGAAACTTAAAAGCGAATCTGAGTTCGCGGTTAAACTGAAGAAAGCGAATGCCGAGCTGTTAATCGAAAATACCAATCGAGATAAAGCTCTTGACGAAGTAAATCTGAAAGTGAATTATCTTCAAGACGTGAATTCGAAGCAGTTGAAAGACCTTACCAACTCCCAAACTCAACTTGACAGTGTTCAGAGTAATTATAAGAGAACGTATGACAGAGCAAATGAGCTTGAAAGTAAGTTTAAAATGGTGTGATATTGGAATTCATGAGTATTTTTTCAGAGAAACGGCAGCACATGGAAATGGAAATCCAGCAGCTGCGTGACAAGGAGAATTCGGTGGCCAATCAAAATCGAAGTCTAAATGAAAAGATCATTGAAGTGGAAAGAGAACGAGCCCACTTGAAAGCTGAAGTGAAGAAGATGCAAGCGAAAATTGACCATAACAATTCTAACGGAGACTCGACCGAAATTAATAACTCGATGACGGGTGACGGCTTGGACTCTTTCCAATCATTCCAGTCGCGCTTCAACGAGGAGAAGGACTTGCGGCAAAAATTCGAATCGCAATGCCAAGAGAAAGAGCGGCAAATATCCATGCTGAACTCCGACAATCGGCAACTCCGTCAGCAAGTTCAAAAAGTCGAAGGAGAATTTCGCCAGGAATGTGAGACAGTGAAAGCTGTCAAGAGTAACCTTGACGATGAGCTGCAAAAGCGTAACATCATGCAAAACGAGCTCAAGCATCACTTGGACGAGTTGCAGCGCTTTAGACACCTTGAACACGAGTTGCAGCGAGAGCTTCGTGACCTCAAAGACAGCAAGCGATCGCTGAATGAAGAGCTGTGTAAGCTCAAAGTATCGCTATCTGTGGATGAGGTACAAATGAAGGAACTCCAGGATCAGCTGGAAACTGAACAGTACTTCGCATCACTCTACAAGACTCAAGTGAAAGAGACTAAGGAAGAGCTGGATGAGAAGCAAAAAATGTACCAAGACACGCTGGAAGAGAAGAATACTTTGGCTCGTCAAATGGAGATTGTCAGCGCTCGTGTCGAAGCCGAGTCACTTGCTAAGCGTATTGCCGAAGAGACAGTTACCGAATTAGAAAAGGAAAAGTCAATCCGGGAAGTGGAACTGCAAGACATTGAGCGTCGTCTTCGAGCTGATCTTTCCCTGACTGAATCCGAATTGAACAAAGAGAGGGAGAAGGAACATGAGCTACTGAACAAGCTAGAAGCATTGAACAAAGAAAACGAGGAGTCAAACTCCAAGTTAGCTAGTTTACAACAAGAGCTGACCACTTATCTCAACCAAGGTTCTCAAGATAAGCTCGAACTATTGACCAAGCAACTGCAACAGGAAAGGCTACTTAAGCAAACAGCTGTCAACAAGTTGGCCGAAATAATGAATAGAAAAGATTTGAATCCAAAGAAACAGAGCAAGAGCACTGCGGCCGACTTGCGTAAGAAAGAAAAGGAATGTCGTAAGCTGCAGCAAGAGCTGACTACCGAGCGAGAGAAGTATAAGCAACTCGCTGCTCGCTATAGGGAAGAGTTGACAGAACTGAATGCTAATTGGCTCGAAGAGAATCAAACGAAAATCAAACTGCAAATGGAATGTGACGCCAAGGATTCGGAAATTGAGCAAGTTAAGCGAACCATCAAACAATATGAGAGTGCTGTGAGTTTGCAAGATGCTTCCTTGGTCTCTCTGTCATCGGCCATCACCGAAAACGAAGATGACAGTAGTAATATTCGTCTCGAGGGCTATCTCTCTTTGCCCAACAAGCAAAACATTCGGCGACATGGCTGGAGGAAGCAATATGTCGTCGTGTCGAGTCGAAAGATCATCTTCTACAATAGTGAAGCCGACAAAGCCAAAGCGGACCCCATTCTCATCCTTGATTTAGGGTAAGTTGATTGGTGCACCATTCACTCTGAACATTAGCTTTTAACTCCATCTCCATTGTAGTAAATTGTTTCACGTGCGACCCGTCACTCAAGGTGACGTCATCAGGGCGGACAGCAAAGAAATTCCGCGCATATTTCAGCTCCTCTATGCCGGCGAGGGAGAGAGTAGACGTCCGGCCGACTCTCATTTGGATCTTCATTTGCACAAAGATGTAAGTGCCTGGCGCTCATTTTGACAAATTAACTGATTGACTGATTTACTTGATTTACTTCCTGCCGAGCAGCAAGGAACAGTGGAACACAAGGGCCATGACTTCATACTGATCAGTTACCACATGCCAACCACTTGCGAAGTGTGTCCGAAGCCACTGTGGCACATGTTCAAGCCGCCAGCTGCCCTTGAGTGTCGACGTAAGTAGTTGGAAAATTGCATGACGCCCTTCCGCGTCTCCTTCCTCCTCTTTGACATGAGACGACAATTAATCACGGATTCGTTGATTCGAAACAGGGTGTCGCGTCAAAGTGCACAAGGAACATCTTGACAAAAAGGAGGAATTCATTGCTCCGTGTAAAGTTAACTATGATCCAAATTCAGCTAAGGAATTATTGCTGCTCGCCGGCTCTCAGGAGGAGCAACAGCACTGGGTTGACAAGTTGCGCAAGAAGATCGAAAAGTGCGGCTATGCCGCCAACCAGGATGCCAAGTCTTCCTGCAGTCGGTCCGGAAGTACGCAGAACATTTCAGTCACAAGGAACTCGTCTTGCTTGAGCAAGTCGTCCACTCTGCCCGCCATGCCGAACCGGAAGTAGAGATTGAGCAAAGAAGGCAAAATGGAATGGCTGAGACGGAATGATGCCAAGATGGAGTTTTTTGTACCTTAGGATGGAGAGACAGATTATTAATCACTATGGCCAAGTTTTGCATTTCGTCCGCTGTTGATCCCTTCTTACCGTTGAAAGTTTTCAAATATTGGATTTATCATTGTATTTCTTCTTCGACCAGTCAAGTTGTCTTTATATTTGAAAGTTATTTCTATTCGATTATGACAAGCTCTAATTAAAATCCAGCTTTTTGTACAGATAAACAAACCCGAGCCGAAACTTTCTGTTACTTGTTATTTATTATTGCAATATCTTTTATCGTTTCTCTTAATCACTTAATTGATATTTAGTCTACAGGCATACTCTGAAAATTGAGTGTTGTGTGATTTTTTTGCAAAAACTGTACAAGAGTGAACGAGCGAGAGAGGCAGAGAGACAAGAGAGGAAGAGGGAAAGAAGAACGGAAAAGAAGAGGATATTATGTGTGGGTTTGTTTTAAAGTACAATATTTAACAAAGTGCAAATGTCACCTCTTCACACATTTGGTTTCTTCATCGTTGAGAAAGCAAGCGAAAGAGTTAGAGCCGATATTATTGGGTGTCCCAGATAAGGTTTGAAAGTACCACTTCTTTCTGATTTAAGAACTAGTAGAAAAAGCTGCATGTTGTTAAAAACTTGCTCAGAGGCATACTTTTTAGAATCAGGGGCAAGGTTATGTGTATATTTTTCCGTTAAGATGTGACAAGAAGAGCATTTCCAAGTTAAGGTCGGTGGAACCTGACGATCAGAGAGTTTCGTTAGATTTAATTCGATTAGAGTGGAGTAATTTAGAATCTTACCTAGTCATATGCCGGCTATCTTCGTGAACTTCCATTTCCATGCTTTTGAATTCGTTCAGTTCTTTCCTAATAGCAGCCTAGACGGAAAAAGAGTTTAGCGATTAGTCATTGCCGTCACTTCCAGGATGTCTTATACTGCTTCTAAATACCTTATCTTTCGGAGTCAATCTCGTCCAAGGTTTGTCCGCCCTTCGGTCGTAGTCTTCGGAGGATGTCAGTTCAACGTAATCGCTGAAGCGAAGAATTTTACTTTCTTTCAGTTCATCAACAGTTGGACGGAAGCTCAGCTATGCGGAAAGAGAAAAAACAACGAAAGGTTTAGCGTTTAGTTTTGATAAGGTGTAAAAAGAGGATGTTTTCTCTTCGAATTATCTCACTTTTCTGTCTAGAATTTTCTTTTTTTGTTCTTTTTCAAGTTTCATCTCCTCAGGCGTTTGACTTTTAAGAATGTTCCTTTGTTCGAGTTCTTCTAATGTGGGCCGTAAGCTCAGTCTCCGGGTTAGTGTATGGCTGACAACTTCTCGCGTCTCAAGTTTTTCTTTATCCGACATAGAAGGAATGATATTTTTCTCCACCAGCTCTTTCAAGTCCGGCCTTTGAGACAACTTGATGGCAAGACTGTCTTTCCGGGCAACTTTGGCTGCAGCACGACCTGAAGGATAAGAGAAAAAATGATCTTGATTACAAACCAACGCGCAAACGGGAACAGTTTAAATTTACCTTTTTCGTCATCGCCGTAGTAATCTCGCCATTGCATGTAACTTTCACTATCTGAATCAGAGTCCGAGTCAGAATCGTCGTGGACAACCAAACTTGGAAACATGTGATTCTCTTTGTTCGGCAGCAAGTGGGCATTATTTGGCATTCGATTTCTGTTTGTTCACGCACACAGATCATGAAAGAGGCAAATCAATTAATTGATGTGCACATTGTAACAATGAAATAGACAGGCTTACATGACTGAGGGTCGTTGCGCTGCCACGAGTGGGCTGGGTATACTTCCGGGCGGAAGTACTTGCACACCGCCGCCATTGTACTGCATGGAGAAAGCGTAGCGTGGTGATACTTGAGGTCTACAAATGTTCGATGACTGAGAGTAGGGTTGCTGATTAGTAGGTGGCAGAGGGGCTTGTTGTTTATTGTGACCACTGGAGCAGGATGAGTTCGATGGAGTAGGTGATGGTGAATACGACTTATAATTCATTGCACTGGACATTCCCATTCGGGGATTCTTCTTCAGGGCACTTTTCAGAGGAGCCGCAGACAACTGAGGCTCTTTGGCAGGCAGCTCGTCTTCGGTGACCACTGGGTCTCCATTTTCATTGTCACACTTAACTACACATATTGGAATGGTACTTTTCTGGCCGTAATTCACCGTAGGCATCGGCGAATCACAACGATCACAGATGCGGTCGTCGCCGTTCGAAGCATCTTGAAATCGTGCATTTACTGGCCTCAGCTGATTTATGATGTCACTGAACGAAGGCGGCGGTGGAATAGGGCCAACGTCTCCGTAGTTCAACGATTGTACTCCGAGTCTCGGCACTGGAGCTTTGCCATTCAAGTGCAAGGTCTCTCTGTCAAGAGCGCGTCAAGTTTGTAAATTGTGTCAAAGAGTAGAAAGAGAAAAAAAAGAAGAGAGGCGACTCACCTATTTTTGGCATCTAGTGCAAAATTCATGTTCAGTTCCGCAGCTAATTGTGACATCAGGCTAGGTTCATTAATGCTAGGAAGAGGCCTCTCGTCACAGCCATCGCTCGAAGGTTTCGAGAAGTGAAATTTGTTGCTGACACTGGCTTTGTAACTGGGAGGCGGGTGATTGTGATGATGATCGCTTAATTTACTTTGAGGCTGACTATCGGTTGACCGGCTCGGGTCCTCCTTAACAGAATGCTTATTGCTTTGAACACTCTTCGCGTTGCTATCTCTGCGAGCCATTGGCAGAACACCCACAAGAGGCGTAGCCACGGCCCCCGTAAGCTGGTGACACATGGGCGAGATCCTGCTTAGTGATGACGCTTGGAGACAATTAGTGGAAGATGATGAGGTTTGAAGTGTTGACGACGCTCTTGGCCCTGACTGAGCTTTGTTGCCCTCTTCGCCGCTCGAGTCGTTGAAAGCGATGAGGCCGTTCACGTGAACGCCGCCATTTGTTTCGGAATCACAGCTCTTCTCTTCGGCTGTTAAAGAATGAAGAAATAATTTAGTTGCTTGCCGATAAGGGAGCCTTGAGAAAAAACTGATACTGACTAGTCTCTTTACGAATACCAGCATTTGGTTCGGAATGTACACCGTTCTCAGGACGTAGAACGCCCCTACTTATTAAGTCATCTTTCGTAGCCCTCATTGATATTCGTCTCTCAAGAGCTGAAGGTATTGAAAACAATACAAAAGAGAGAAATTATAGAAACCAATGAAATAAAGACGTCTAACCTTTCGAAGTTTCTTTGAACTTGTCACTCTTTTTCCGTCTCTTCCACTTCCAGGGCTTAAACATCTTGATGAGGGCAGTTAATTTGCTGGGCACAGGAGGCTTTCCAACGGCACCCTTTGCAGGACCAGCCAAGGCAACAGCTTGACTCGATGCACCATTCTGAGCTGGTTCACTGTTGTTCGAATTGGAGTCCACAGTTGGCGACAAGTGGCCATTAGTGGAACGTCCAGCTTCGGGTGGACCGTCGTCAGCTTTTGCCTCCAAACTGCTAGTCGCTGCCATGTTTGACCCGTTATTTACACTTGGGGAGGTTGAAGTCAACATAGTCTTGTTTACGGCAAAGATAGAAGAAGGAATCACTTGAAAAGGTGAACTATATTGAGCTTTGCCACCACTAATTGTTTCATTTTCATTTACGATGACTTAACTTGAATTCGTAAACAAGCCAAATATAAATGGAGAGATGAAGCCAGACAAGACAACCATTCAAAACATCACGTGCTGCTTCGCTATTGCTTCGTCTTGCTTTGAAACAAAATGGACGAAGACACCAAACCAATGTGCAGGAATGTAAATTAAATGCAATATTGCATGTGGATGAAACACAAAATAAAGAACAAAACGGAAACCGCTGTCTTCGTCAACTGTTTTAACAAAATGTCTCGAAGAGGCCTTCGCTTGCCGTCTTCACATGTCGAGAGCTCGCGATTAAGCTTTCACAACTGAATCTTCAACAATCAACGGGTAACCTGGAGATAAATACAAGAGAAACGAGAGTGGCTGTAAACAAACTGACAACTGAATAGCAACATTAATCCAGTTTAGGCCGAACGGGCACACATACCTGAGTTTGAAAGCGGGGGAATTAGCAGAGCTTGCTGAGTATTACAGTAATACTGAATCGAATTCGTTACTTGATTACGAAACAAGAAGAAGAAGAAGTCAATAATTTAAAAACAAATGGAAGCAAAGGCAGACAATTAGAAGGAAGAGAGCAAGCTTTTAGGCAGACGATTAGTGTTTTTCGAATGCCGCAATAATATACATAAAATTCGTGTATTGTGTGGCACGAAGAGATAGATTTTTACTTCTCTCTCTCCCTCTCCCTCTCTTCTATCTCTCGCTCACTTGACTGCTGCTTCTCGCAATGGCTGGTCTCGGGTAGGCGTTGCCTGCATACTCTCGCTCTCTCTCTCTCCCTCGCGAACTATCAGCTTGCTTTCGTCGTCATAGCCACCAGCTGCCGCTCTGTTTGGCTCCCTCTCTTCTCTCTCCCTCTCCCTCTCTCTCTCTCTTGCTCACTTCGTCAGCTCTGATTCTGGTTACGCTTACACCGTAAACACAGACAATGGTTCGCCGTGCAAAAAACGAACCTGTATCATGTGCAAGTTGTAACTGAGACCCTTTTTTGTACCCCTTTCTCCCTGCCTCGCCTCTAACTGTCTCTCCCTCTCCCCTCCTCCCTTCTCTCTCTCTCTGAGGCTTCCTCTGACTGACATTTCCATGGTGTCTCGAGAGCAAAAAATTGATTCGATGGCACGCACATGATTGGAGCTGAGTATGCAAATTACTTATTTTGACAAGTCCAATTAGGGAGTCGGCGTGTACGTTTTCTTATTTTCTTTCCTCTCGAAGGTCATTTTATTGCTTCTTTCTATCGTAGCGAAAAACGCTATCAAACAAGTAAGTTTCAACTAACCAACAAATGTACAGACAATTAAAAGTGCAGTTTGAAATACTTTCTGTTTTTTTTATCTTCGAGAGACAACGCCTTCGATTATGTCTTCCGTAATATTGTTGTTTTCCCGTAGAATTTTTGGCGATGAGCATTCTTTGTTTATGTTTGTCTTATTTTCCTTTCTTCCTTTTCTAACACATGTGTCAGTAATGACAGTGAAACACGATTAACGATGATTTGTCTCTCTTCCCTCTCCCTCCTCTCTGTTCCTCCTCCATCTTCTCTCGCCCCTCCACATATTTCTTCTCGTGAAGTGTATTAGCTTAATATCTCTTTCTTGGGATCATATTTTGATATGGTCCATGGGCGCAGGGGGAAGAGAAATGGTTCGTGAATGAAGGAGGAGGCAGAGAGGGAAGAGGGAGGGAGGACAATGATTTGTGCTGGTGTCGCTGAGACTACAATCTAGACTGGGACTACATTAAATGGCAGGATTGGCTGCCTCGCCTTCGGCTATTAGTGGTCGACTTGTTGGAAGTTGTACCTTTCTTTGACACCGTCGGCTCCGAACTTCGCTGAGTGGTGTTGAGTGTCCAGCTCTTGAGAGACTCGCGGTGCTCCTCCTTGCGGTTGGGATGGTGACCACCGGTGGCAGCTTGCTGGTCACTTAATTGCTTCAGCTGGCTAGCCTCGATGGCTCTGAACAGATCCTTGAAGACGGGCACCACTCGCCAGTTGTACTTGGCCGAGCATTCACAGTAGAAGGACTTCCACTGCTTCCGTATCATCTGAGCCAAGTCCTTGAAGGCCGGAACCAAGTCGTGGTCATGGTTGTGACTGTGATGATGGGAGTGATGGTGATGATGATGGTGGTGATGGTGACGATGGTGGTGACCATGGTGCTGGTGACCCTTTAAAAGACCTAGGGCCCCCTTGCACAGGTCAGCCTTGTTTCCTACGACAAAGATGGGCACATTTTGCATATTTCTACTCTCGAAGAGCTGTTCTCGGATCATCTTCAGATATTGAAAGGTGGCTGTGTATTGGTCCGAGTCAAGTGGAGGAGAGAGGCAGAGAGGGAGAGCAGAGAGGGCGAGAGAAGTGAAAATATAAAATATATTTATATTGAAGTCCAAATGTCAACAAACCTGGCGAAGACAAGTCAAAGACGAGCAAATAGCCATGGGCACTTCGGACAGTTAGACCTTTATGGTCAGTCCACTCTTGTAAGGCGTTAGTTGGGAAATAGCTAATGGCCGGCATGTCAATTAGTTTGAACTGGTAGATGACATCATTGGACACAACGGTCACGGAGTAGACATTATTCCGAGCAGTGTCCAGGAGCGTGTGGTCATCATCAAGGAAGTGTTCTATTAAGGACCTGAGAAACGAGATTAGAGGGCATCCTCACATGAGAGTGTGCGTTGCTAGAGTGGCCGAGAGGGGAAAGAGGCAGAGGGGAAGGGAAACGGGATTTTGGAATGCTTCAGAACGCAAACTGAATCAGGGACAGTAATGGCAAGCGAAGGGCAGTTGATTTGGAACACATTAGATTTCCATTGGCAATAGACGCGAGCATTGAGTGTTAAGGCATTACGGAGGTGGCCTTGGTTGCCTTTGCTCTCTCCCTCTCCTCTCTCCCCCCTCTGGTCGAACTCATTGGATAGAACACGCGGTCAAAGGTTCTACTCACGTCTTTCCAACTCCCGGGGCTCCTAGAACGACCAGCTTGACCACCAAAGGCATGCCCCGACTCCCAGCACGCACAGTGAAGACTGGTAGCACTTGTTAATGGCACGTCCTTAATTGCTGCCTCTATTAACATTGCCTTGTCCCTCTCACTGTGGAGGTTTAGCTTGTTTCAAATAAAAAACAAAATAAAACAAATATAACATGGAGCGAGAGGAAGAGGGCGAGAGAGATGGTGGAGAGGGAGACGAGATGAAGAAGGAAACACCGATGTACTTGTACTGAGAATAGTTTAAGAACTCGACGAACAGTGGAGAGGAGAAACCCGAAGAGCAAAGAGAGTGTCACGTACACTTATGTGTGCATGAATGTTGTAGGTCGTCGGCAGCGAGACAGAGAGAGAGAGAGAGGGGAGAGGGAGGGAGAAAGAGCAGTACAACAGTTTGTATGGTGGCAGTACGTATAGAAGAACACATAGAGAGCGCGGAAAGAGAGAGGATGGAGAGAGCGAGAGAGAGGGAGAGAGCGCGAGAGACGCCAAGATGATGGGCAGAGAGTGGAAGCAGAGAGATAGGAGCGGCAAAAACGAGAGACTACTTGCTGTTGCTCTTGAATGATGTATGCGATATAAACCTAGGGCTAAACGGACAAATCACAATTTAGGCCGTTGCCTACTCTCATTGCTTTATTGTCCCCTGTATATGTTACATAACCATGTTTAGTAAGGGAGGACAAAGTCTAGACTGAAGGCATCCAGTTACATGGCTTTCTCTTAGTAACCCTATCACTGGCCCTGTTTCTAATGGCGGCTAAAAATCAATGAAGATGCGGACGTATAACTAATCGATCCGTTTCACGGGTATACGGAGAGAGAGGAGAGCGAGAGGAAACGGTATATACCGACGCGTACAGTGCATCGACTTCTTGCTTATGGTAGTTTCATCTCTAGCTCTTTCCCTCTTCGTCGCCGACGTCATCTGTGCTTTCAACTTCTCTTTTTATTTCTCTCCCTCTTTCTCTCTCTCCCTCTCTCTCTTTTCCAGTTTTTCGGTCCATGGGCACTAGACAAGCCTGGCTGTCGCTTGATGTCTTTTCCTTTTGTGTGATTCACTTTTCTCTTTCTGGTTCCTTTCTCACACTGAGGCTCGCTTAATTAGATTTCTTATTATTTTCAATATGACTCTCGTTTCAAGTTGTTCCACTCTTTTCTCCTTCTCGAACATGTTCTCCCAGTTTCATTTCGTTCTGGAAGCCCAGCAATTCCAGGCCCTTGTCCTCTCGGTCCTCCTCGACGCATGACACATATCGAGCTACGTGGATATGACCCAGTGAATCACTTGTCACATCTATTTGACGGTAATTTGGAATGCTGCCAGAGCGGTGCGGGATGTAAGTCGTGATCATTATGACATTACAGCTCAATGTCAGGCTTTTGAGCAGATAAAGAATCTTGTCAGCGTACGAGCCGTCCACGTACAGCACAACCAGTTGTAGATCTTTTTCAAATGACGCCGTTTCTTGGAGATACTTGCATATGCTGGCTGCGAAAATAAAAGGCGACATCAGTGGAATTTATAAGTCCATTGGGAGACATGTTCTTCACATTAGAATCTATAAATGGCATATAAAGTGAAGCTAAATGCCGTTATAAAACTTACCGAAAATCCTGAGAGGATCAGAATTCGAGACAAATGAAACCTCGTCTAGTGATTCTTTTCTGCCTAAGGTCGATGAAAAATGGTGGGCATTGAAACCATTTAAGCCATCAAAGATGGCCACCGATGTACGGTTCGAACTCCACTCAATGAAATTCTCGTGTCCTTTTCTCTTGCCAGAAACCTCGGGTGACAAGTCGGCAACATTATTCAAATCACTATCATTCTGAACAGTCATATTTTCGACACAACTTTCGTCGAGATTATTTGTTGCACGTACAATGAATGTTGCATCATCGTTGAGTATTTTACGCATCAAATACGCAACATAATGATATATTGCAATAGCGTCACTCTTTCTCCAGTTGACGAGAGTCAGAGAGGTTGTCTCTATAAACTTTTCGTCTAAAACGATATGTTCAGAGGTGTCCTTAGAACGGGCCAACAACTGGAACAACGTTTCGACGCTAGACACAGCCATCTTGGCTCTTGCCGAAACTGACTCACAGGCTGTCACGTGTTCAAATTTGGCGCCAAAGCCGCACCGCGGCGCCGTCCAATGGGAAGCGCCCAGACTCGCAGTCAGACTGAGCTTCGAGCAGCACTTTTACTTGTGTATATTCAACTTTTTCTACTATTTTCCTTCTCTTATCTAATGTACACTTTCTAACTAATTAGTGGAGATTTTTGACGATTTGTGAAGGTATCACAATTTGTTGATTTGTGCCCGTCACGGCGAAATTGATTGCTCATCATGTACAGCTGCTTTCACAAATAAACGAAAAAGAACGCAACCTGGTAACCAGTCTTCCTCGTTGTCATTGCTCTCTATTTGTGAATGGCTCTTCAATTGGCTTCTAGAATGTTGCTTCAATTCTGACTGATTTACTTGTATGTCAATTATACATTCTCTTGCGTGTTGCAGGTCGAAATGTGACTTGTACACTCTCAAAACGACTACAATTGCTTCTCATAACGTTATGCCGGGTGTGTGTGTGGCCTGAAGAGGATAAAGCACTCGACACTGTTCCCACGTCAATTGCTTCAAGATATCGATAATACGGCACCTGATTCTAATTTACAAATTGCAACATGTGGAATATGATGTGTGACGTGATGCCCACCATCTCGGAGGACTCCATTTCCCAGCGAAGTGGACAGTTCACTGGAGACGAGGCAAATTTCGAACAGCTCATGGTGAACATGTTGGACGAGCGAGACAAATTGATGGAAACTCTTAGAGAAACTCAAGACCAACTGAATGATACAAGAAGCAGGATGATTGATGTTGAGAAAGAGCGGGACTCATTACAACGTCAATTGAATGCAAATTTACCCCAGGTACTGTGTAACCTAGTTATGACACATTGAGCCACGATAACATCTTTGAATGACCACAGGATTTTTCAAGTCTTACAAGGGAATTGAATCAAACCAGAGAAGCGTTACTTGAGCGAGATGAAGAAATACAGGAATTAAAGGCGGAACGAAATAATACTAGGGTAAGAAACATTCCTTGGCACCACCATGCATACTGATTTCTATCTTCACGGTTCAGTTGTTACTGGAACACCTGGAATGTTTAGTGTCAAGACATGAAAGATCTTTACGTATGACAGTTGTAAAACGTCAAGCTCAGTCCCCCGCTGGTGTTTCATCGGAAGTCGAAGTTCTAAAAGCTCTCAAATCTTTATTCGAACATCACAAAGCTTTAGATGAGAAAGTTCGAGAAAAACTTCGCATTTCTGTCGATAGAGTCAGCCAGCTCGAAGATGAATTAGCCAAAGAGAAGGAGGAACATAACAAAGTAAAAGCGGAAAAGAAAACAAATAGTGATTTGTTATCCAACGGCCATGTTTCCCTTGGAGAGGTTAAGTGCATTGGTACATCTTTTGAAGATCCAGAGCTCGGTGAGATGAAGCAGGTCATTGAGAAGCAGTCGAGCGACTTGTTATTGTCTCGGGCAAAGTTAACGGAATCGAATGTTAAAGTTAGTGATCTGGAGGACCAGCTAAAAATTGCCGTGAAAATGGAAGCGCAAGCAAAGGAAGATAGTCTCAAGCTGCGTGAAAATTTGCGAGACAGCCACTCCAGAATTGACGACCAAGACGCTAGAATTTCCGCCCTGGAGAGACGCTACCACAACTCTCAGAAAGAATCTTCTTCTTTGCACGATCTGAATGACAAGCTCGAGCACGAATTGGCTAACAAAGAAAGTCAAGTGAAGCTGCAAGAAGAAAGAATCAATGGGTTGAAGGAGAAGCTGGAATTAGCTGAGCAAAGAATATCACAAATGGAATTCGTTAAAAAACAAGAACAGTTAATTCGAGAAGCCACTGAAGATGCTGAGTAAGTGCAATTTCATTCATCATCCATTAAGGTTTATATCAATTCTTTTCTAATTATTCTTCAACTTCCAGGCGCCAAGGAGCAGATCAAGAGAAGCAGCTTTCTTTCGAGGAGAGAATTTCTCGGTTAGACCAACATCTCGAGGAAAAATCTGCCGAATTATTGAGGTCTCGTCAACGGGAAAAAATGAACGAAGACCACAATCACAGGCTCTCTGCTACGGTAGATAAACTTCTCGCTGAATCGAATGAGAGACTGCAAATGCACCTCAAGGAACGAATGTGCTCTCTCGAAGAAAAGAATACATTGATGCAAGACCTGGAAAGAACACGAAAGTCACTTGAAGAAACGCAACATGAGAAAGAAAAAACCTTGGTTGAGTTATCGAAGTTGCGCAATGAGATGGAAGCCTTGCGAAGTGATGTACAAAGTTTTCAAACAGAAAATATTCAGGTATGTCATCGATACTACTCGAGCCAGAATCTTACTCTTTGTGTTTTAGGCTGCTGTCAAGGCCCTTTCTAAAACTCAGAAAAAGAATGTATTCCCTGAGCCTGAGTGGGAGAGAGTGGAACCCAAAGCGCTTCAAAATTCGAATTCGATCGATGTGTCAGACACGGAATGCAGCCAAGTTGACGACAACGACAATGACAGTATTCTGGATGCCATGGATAGTGTTCTCTTATCTCCCACAGGACATGCAGATGCACATACACTAGCTATGATGTTACAAGAGCAATTAGATGCGATCAATAATGAAATTAGATTGATACAAGAAGAAAAAGAAACCACAGAGCAGCGAGCTGAGGAACTTGAGTCACAAGTCGGTTCGATGGATTCCTCAATGAGTTTATTGTCTAGAGGTAGACTTTACGAGCCACAACATATTGTAGGAATGTCTCCACCCCAGAGCGGTCGTTCGACACCAAACAGTGTGCACATAAGCCCGTCTCAAGATTACCTCAGTCAGCTTTATTCGGTAAGCAATAATGCTATCTATATGCAGTAATGTTCGAGAAAGCTTTCTAACATGACAATTCGGAATGTTTCCAGGGTGGTATTACGAACGTGAATATGACAGCCAGCTCACATGGTGTTTATTCTCAATATGCCTCTCGAGATTCATCAAGTCTTCAGAATATGATCAGAGATGATCAGGGTCCCAGAAGTGGTCACCGGATGCGAATGCATTCAGACCAGGAAATGTTACCCGGAACATCAAGTGGTGGTATTCCCTATGGTGCAAATGTTCCTCCAGATGTCTTGCCACGATCTCTACCACCCAACACTAGTGTTGATGACTTCGAACAAATTCAGGGGGCTTGTTCAACTACATCTTCAATGGACTCACTAGATAGACGGCTAGCTGGCAATGGTCAACAGTCACACCTTCATTATCCTGTATATGTTTCACAGTCTCCCCAGTTGCAAAAAAAGAAGCGCAGCTCTATTGTTGGCCGATTATTTAGGAGTGGTTCCAAGCGAGAAAAGCTAAATCAAAACCAGCCGCTGTATTCAGGCAACTACAATGTGGATTCTAGTGATTATATTTCCTTGGCAGATGCTCAGAACATGGCAATGCCACAAAACATTGTACCTGCTACCGTGGTTGCTCCATTATCTTCTCCAGCTCTGGGTGGCCAGAAAGGTGACTTTGATCGGCGAACGAAGAAAAAACATGAATTACTGGCTGAAGCAATGAAAGCAGGAACTCCTTTCGCTTTATGGAACGGACCAACAATTGTTGCCTGGCTTGAAGTATGTGTTTTTTAGTGTTTAATGTCAAGGATTAGCTCAATAAGTGTCTCCTTCTTAATTCTAGTTGTGGGTTGGCATGCCTCCGTGGTATGTGGCTGCTTGTCGGGCCAATGTTAAATCAGGGGCCATTATGTCTGCTCTGTCTGACGCGGAAATCCAACGTGAAATTGGAATTAGTAATCCACTGCACCGGCTTAAGCTTCGATTGGCCATACAGGAAATGGTTGCCCTGACCTCACCAAATTCGGCAAAGCCCACATTAACTAGTCTAGCTTTCGGGGAGATGAACCACGAATGGATTGGCAATGAATGGCTTCCGAGCCTCGGGCTGTCACAATATCGGTCTACCTTCATGGAATGCTTAGTCGATGCTCGCATGTTGGACCATTTAACAAAGAAGGATCTACGAGTTGCCTTGAAAATGTTGGACGCTTTCCATCGAACAAGTTTACAGTATGGCATCAACTGCTTAAAGCGAGTTAACTACAATAGGCATCTACTTGATGAACGGCGCCGCAACTCTGAAAATGACACAACTGGTAATTCCAAAGGCTTTTTTATCTCTACTCTGTGAAACAATACTAATGAGCAAACTTTTCCTCCAGATGTTCTTGTTTGGACGAACGACAGAGTCATTAAGTGGCTCAACATGATTGGTTTGAAAGAGTATTCGAGTAATCTTGTTGAATCGGGAGTTCACGGAGCTCTGGTTGCGCTTGATGACACTTTTGACGCCAATCAAATGGCTCTTGCGTTACAAGTTCCCACACAAAATGTTCAAGTGAGTTTCTTCTTCTTTTCTAAAAAGGAGAGAGTGAAGTTTGGCCAAATATTTATGATAATCTTCTCTCAGGCGAGACAAATATTAGAAGATGAGTACAATGATTTACTTACAAAAGGAACTGAACGTAGGCCAAATGAAGTAAGCTCACCTATATTTCGTCGCTCTTGCCAACCACTGACTTTTCTCCCCCTCTCTCCCTCTACCTCGCAGAATAATCACGGCGCTGGACAGGTACCTGGCGCCCACCTTGACCGACTTGTTTAGATGATTCTTTGTACTAAATGACAAATGCATACACACGGATCCATTATTCCTATAGCCTTAAATGTCAAAATGCGCGTAGGAATATCAAATGTGACTTCTCTAGACCTTAATTTATATCTGAACTTTGTGATGAAGTTTTTTTAATTTCGTATATTATCAAATTTAGTTCCTTGTCTACTTCATATGATTGTAATCATGTCAATGATTTCGCTGCTTATACTATTTTTTCACCTAACTTAATTGCCGACCGAAGCAGTTTTATACAGCATTTAATGGTTTTTCGAGAAAACCTTTTTTGTCTCATTAAATCCACTAGTCAAGTCACTGATTATCATCATATCAATTGTTTTAGTCGCAAAATTACGAATCCTCATTGACAACTGATCAATAAACCTACTTGATACAAAAACTGATAGACATTTCTGATCATTACATGGTCTGACTATTAACTACAATTCAAAGAACTAATCACTAATCCAAACTGGACGACATTTGCTTTTCGAGCATTTGTCCAAATCGCTTCTGGATGGCAACTGAAGCGTCAATGAACCGTTCGACACAGTTGCTTAAACAGCTCTCCGTTCGTCCGTCCAGCTTGGTTGACGGCTTGTCCGTATAGCATTTCTCCCAGCACATGTCGGTGATTTTCAAAACCTACATTGTTCAAATGATTATGAATTATTACCACTGATTAGGGTGAAACAAAATGCAAATTAAAAGGGAATGATGCAATCAACGTAATGCATTTCGGTCACACTCAAACGTACCTGGGCTTGAAACTGTAGCTTTTGCTGCTCCTGCTGCAAGGCATTCATCACATCTTTGTCATTAATATTCAGGTCTCCAAGAGAGTCGCCGAGTGCATCAAAGGACATTGTTAATTAGCTAAGTGTGTATAAACAATTTATGTATCGGATCAAGGAGACGCTGTTAGCACGCGGATGCAGACTCTTGGGTTAAGGGACCGTTTCATCAGCTACGTATTTTCGGAACGTAAATCTGATTATACAAACGGCACTGTACTTAGACGGGTGTCTTGAATTAGCTTTTTGTATTTAAATTTGTTCAGTGGCGCGAATTTAAGGAAGCCATTAGTGCTCACTGACTTAAGCGGTTCCTTCTCGAGGCGCTGACACCTGGCAATCTCGTTTTGAATTGCATGCTGTTGTTCAATTTAATTCCGTGACTTATGAAGACATTAAGTGAACCTTTTTTTCTATCCGAAGCGAAAAAACAACCCTCTGATGTAGGTTTTGCAGATAAATTGGCTCGCTGATTCTCTGACTAGTTAACGGTTCCAAGCAAACTGAAGCGTGCTAATCATTAACGTCAAGCTGGCACATAAATTGAAAAAGGATGATTTGATTTCGTTTGCAAGTTCATCCAATTCACTACCAGTCCTCGGAAGGTCCAGTTCTGACTGTTGATCTAGTTTAACTCCTTCAAGCTGTAATCTATCGGATCAGTCGATCTAGTTTGAAGGAATTAGCTGATTTGGACTTATAAGAATTCACCGACAAAGATATGTAGGCCGAAACTCGTTAGTCACGTGAGAGAATGCTCATTGGCTTGAATCTAAATTTGCATAATTTCGGTGTGTATTTTGCAACTGGGACCAGTTAGTTAAGTTCTATATGATCAAAGGAAGCCCACTTGAAAGGAACCCAAATTGAATAGGGATAAATTGTTCGAGTTTTACCTTGAGAGACCAAGTTTCAAAGTGCTCTCTGCACCATGAGAGCGAGAGAGGGAGAGAGAGAGCGAGAGGAGAGAGAGCCGGAATTTTTATTATATGCAGGATACCTTAAAGTAATAACTGGTATAATGAAGGAAAAGAAATATATTTGTCCCATGAAGTGAGCCAGAGAAGGTGGGAAATAGAGGAAAAGAAAGCGAGAGAGGGGAAGAGAGAGGGGGGGAGAGAGAAGAAGAAGAGAGAAAAACACACACATTCGGAAATATTGAATTCGCACAAAGTTATGTGTCACACTTGAGGTCAAAGAGTGAACATAATAACAAAAGCAAATCAAACTAGGCCAGCACTTCGAACTGAATCTGCGTCCTTAAATTGCATGATTAGAATCGTATTGTGAGTGACAACAGTAGAAACTGGAATGTATGGGCATGAATATGAAATGCCATGAACATGGCTACCCAATTTTTGAATATGTTAGTAGTTGACTTGACTTCGTAATTGTAATTCTTTTTTATTTTGTGCTAAGTGGTAATTATTATTCACTCAACTTGACCGGCCACAGAGTGAGTTCAATTATGACGCTTCCTTCCCCTCTCTCCCCCCTCTCTCTCCATCCCTTCCAGATAAGAGTTCAGAGCAACTGTCATGCCTGATTGGTCATGACGATGATTAAGTCGTAGTTTACCGGAATTCAAACAATGGAGAAATATTGTGGATGTTCAACCTGAATGGCCGCCGAAGTATTTCACTTGCTCTTTCCCTCCTCCTTTCCCTTGCTCTCGCTCTCTCCCTCTCTCTCATCACTTCGAATTATGCAGTAGCTTTAAAACATCGCACTAATGACATTAGGAACCTAAATTTCCAAAGCAAAAAAGACAGTTCGCCGAAAATTTACAGCACCGAAAAAAATTAGACAGAAAAACTTTCCTCGTCTAAGTTGACGAGAGCTAATTACAGGTAAAGACTGGAAACCCCTTTCCTGTAAGCATCAACTTTCACTTTTCCTCCCTCCCTTCCCTCCCCTCTAAGAGGACGAAGGCATCCGAGAGCGCCTATTATACTTGAAAACCGTATACAACTATGACACATATATCTACTACTTTATAGTTAATTCCTATACGCTTAGTCGGGTAAAATCTCTCTCTCTCTCTCCCTCGCTCTCTCTCTTTCCCTCTCTCGCTGTAGCCATGCGTGACTTAGTAGAGAAAACGTTCACTTTCTCTCTCTCCCCCCCCCTCTCCCTTCACTTTCGCTCTCATCGGGACTAGTTTTTTAGCCTTGGATCACTGGCTTACTTGTGTGTTAGTTAACTTATTCGGTTATATAACATTCCATTCCCTGGCATTCACTTTCACTTGAGCCTTAAAGTTGAACACTCGCTCAAACGGCACTTAAACATTACGGTATCTGAAAGTGTATATTGCGTCATATATTCGATTTTTGCAATAGTAGTGAAAGTGCGTGAGAGTGACCGAGATGCACTTGTTTCAGCTCGACGAAGGTCCACTGTTCGAAGAGGCCGAAAAAAGGTTCAAAGAACTGGTGGACCATGGTCAGAGGACGCCCGGGGTGTCGGACACCATTGACCCTGACCTGCCGCCATCTTGGTTCGACGTGAAAAAGTTCCGAAAGGCCCAACAGGTGGCCGACAAGTATTACATCAGGTAAAGTGCAACTGGTGAGAGAACAATCACTTAATTGTCAATGTCATAAACGCGATGATTAATTTGAAAGAGAGGGAGGGAGAGGACTCCTCTTCTTCACGAGAGAGAGAGAGAGAACAATTGAATAAGATGTCCGCCCAATGTCAAGTGGATTGCAATCTCATTTTTGGCTCTTTCCCTTTCGCCCTTTCTCTCCCCTCTCCCTCTCTCCCCTTCGATGGCCGGAAACACAATTTAGCATCCATGCCTCCCACTATGCCGGCCTATTATTAGTGCTCCAGCTGCCCCGAGGCTTGGCGCCATTGTTGGCCAATGGCAACCATGCCTCAATACCCAAGCTGTTCAGGAGATACCTGTCAACTACTAAGCACGTCAAGAGCTGGTAAGTGGCCATCTTGCCCAACGGTTGGACATGAGTGATATATGTTCCATTCACTTGTCACGGTGACTTGGATGGCCAATATATCACTCAGCTTGTCAGCGCTCGCAAGTTTGACACAAGCTAATCTAAACAATTTATCCTTGATTCAATCGAAACCCCAACCACAGGTACGAGACGGACATTTATGACAAGACGACCCCTGGCTACAAGTCAGTTCGACAAGTTCGAGCCATGCACCAGAACAGTTGTCGAGTGATGAACAAGAAGACCAATCGCGTCATCGGGCGCGACAACATCTGGGTGTCCCAGTACGACATGGCCTTGACCCAGTGGGCCTTCATTGGCCTGGTGGTCCTTTTTCCTCACGAGTGTGGCCTTCACACCGGCAAGGCGGAGGACATGGAGCTCATCGTCTATTTCTGGCGAGTCATTGGTCACGTGATGGGCATCGAGGACAGATTCAACCTGTGCGCCGGCAACTATGACCAGGCCTATGTGTACTTCAAGCTGGTCCTGGACCAAGTTTACCGGCCGGCCTTGGCCAGTGAGCCCCATGCCGTGCCCACCGGTTTCGAGATGACCAAGGGCTTGGTTCGATCTCTCCGATGTTTCAACTATTCCGTCAGATGGCAGGTCATGATGAAGTACTGGTACGAAGTGCTGGAGCTGCCCTCGGACGCCTTTCGGCTCGAGACACGGCGCATGCGCTTCAGGTTTAAGATGATGAAATTCTCCATGGGCACCGTCCTCAAGTCCCAAGTGGGCCACGTGCTCTACAAGGCCATCTTCAAGACAAACCAGAAAATTCAACACATGAGACAAGACACCATCGAGAGGAAGCTCAAGGAACAGTTTCCCGACGCGCCATATTCAAAGTGTCCCTACAACATTGACCTTGACCAGATTCACTTGGTTACCATATAGGTCATCTTTGGTTTCAAAATGGAGTACTTTTTCATCGTGGTCATCATGGTGGTTCCTTTTATCTTATCGCTGATTTAAGTTATCAGTGCATTGCATGACAAATTCCAGTCAAAAATTGTTCCACAAAGCTTCATATGGCACAAAAATATGTATATTATGCAACGACTCAAAATGCACTTCATCATGATGCCCATGATTAGTTTTATATTATTTTGACACGCGAATGGCCCTCTTGTGTGCATAAAGGAGAAGCATGTTGGAACCCATATGGTTCAAAATTGATTACCATTCAAGGGGGAGAGAGGGAGGAAGAGAGGGGAAGAGGGATGATACACTATGTGAAATTGACCACATGCAAGTGAATACCGTTATTTTTTTGTAAAAACAACATGGCGATGGGAACTTGCGTCACGAAATACCGGTATTTTCTCTCTCTCTCCCTCTCACACCCCTACTTTGCTCTCTCTCTCTCTCCCTCTCTCTCCCTCTCGCCATCTCCCCTGACTTTCTAGGTCAACCGAATCTTGTCTCTATTCTTTACTGCTCACAACTATAGCATAAAAAACCTGTCTGGCGGTCTTTTATTCAACTATACCTGGTGCCCTATATAGGCTACTTGTTTCACTATTGAGGTAAACTTGAACTCTGAAAGAGAAAAAGGCCGGCCATCAACTGGGCCATGAATGGCGTCTATCTCTCTCTCCCTCCCCCTCTCTCCCTCTCGCTATCTTGCTCTCTCGCTCTTCTCAACCTGAACATCCAGTTCCTGGTTCACTTGACGGTTTACGCACCAAATGTCTCTCTTTCGACAAATGTCTACGTATTCGATAAGAAACCATTATTGATTTTTGTGAAAGAGAACGTCAGTTGCAATTAGTTGACAAACTGTGTCCAATTAGAGGACGAGAGCTTCGAGTTTAAGTTCTGACCAGCTGACGGTTGCCTTTGTGTGATGGACCTTGAGGTGCCTAATGAGCTAGATTGCCCAGTGGTCATCAACCTGGACGAGGACACGGAGGAAGCCATTGCCCAGACCAGCCTGTTGACCCTCAAGTCGGCGGCCATCTTGTGCCCCGGTGACAATGAGGCCGACCCGGACCTCGAGCCCGACTGGCTGGACCGCTCAAAGATAGCTCGAGCCAAACAGCTGTTCAAGGACAACTTATTCGGCTTCTTCTTCGGCCATCTATGTGGCCTCGTTTTGCTCGTCTATGTCCAGTCCATACTGAAGCCGTTGCTATTCACGCGCAACTCACGAAACGTTGCTTGCATCTTTCGCAGGTATCTGAGCACGTTGACCCATGTTAAACTTTGGTATGAAGGAGATATCTTCAGCAAAGATGACCCTGCTCGCCAGTCAATATTACAGGTAAGCCGAGAAAGAGAGGCAGAGAGAGAGAGGGAGAGGAGAGGGATGCTAAAGTGCCGGGCCCACTCTTTGGCCCATTCAGGTGTCAATCACGATTCCCAGATTGCTTGGCTATGATATCATATTACCGTCAAATATGTATAGTAAAATGTGTATATTTTTGCAAGTATGATAGAATGATCGCTCTCTCTCCTCTCCATCTCGCTTCACTTCTCTCGCTCACGTCTCTCCTCTCTTTATTCAAGGTTCGCAAGATGCATAAAAAGGTTGCCGATCAATTGAATGCCCACAAAATCATCGGAACGCAAGAGCTGTCAATATCTCAGTACGACATGCTCATCACACAGGTAATTAGCAATATCCTAGAGAATAAGGAGACTCCATTGCACCTCTAACTGTTGCATAATCGTTCCGCATTCCTTGCATCACTCACCATTTCCTCTCTCCCTCTCCCCTCTCTGCCTCTAGTTTGCCTTTATAGGCTTCGCCATCCTCAAGCCGGAAAAGTTCGGCATCTCGCTGACCAGCGAAGACTTCGATTGCGTCATCCATTACTGGCGATGCATAGGTTACCTGTTAGGCATGGACGACAAGTTCAATTTATGCTCACGGAAGCCCGACGAGATGAGACGATTATGCAATTCCATACTTGAATACGAGATGAAGATGAGCTTGCACAACAACGACGTCCAGGAAGCTCGAGAGATGAGCCGCGGTATCCTGGAGTCAATTAGACCCTATGTACCTTTAATTAGATGGGACGCCTTCCAGAAATACCTGTTGAACATTGCGGGCGAAAATGTGCACAAGCTCAAACTGTCCTTCACTTCGAACTTGGTCTACTTTCTCATGGTGGCCACTCTGCAGTATGCCCTTCGCATCACTCTAGTATCACGATTGCTTAATGTCCTGCTCAATCGAGCCCTTCGCAAGGCGCACCGGAAGAAGGGCAAAATTTCCAAAGTTCTGGCCGAAAAGTACACAATGTACTTGGGAGAGTCCGTCGGCATTCCGGTTCAGAACACTTTGTACGATATGACCGCTTGTCCGGTTCGAGGATTGTAGAAACATATATGTATATTTAGATATATTTAAATTTTCTCGAATTGGCTTCATGTACTGTTCGTGTTTGCGTATCTAAATACAAAATCTAAATGGTACAGTGTTTAAAGTGCAAATTAATTCTGAGTAATAGGCTCAACGGTTATGTATAACAATTGATAGAAAGCTTGGTCAACTATCTTCGAGATTAATCTCTGATATTCAAAGTAAACAAATTCTCGTCTCTTTTCTTGTATTCATAATAAATGCTAGATTTCTTCAAGGAGATAAAAACGGAACTGTCTTGATTAGTGGAATAGATTTCCCGCCCTTTTCGGGCTTCGTCAAGCTTAAAAAATTCGCAGATCTTCGGACGTTTGAACAGTTAGTTGCAGTTTGCCAGATACTTTGTTTCCCTTCTTGTCACACAAATCAAGTTCAAGGACTTCCTTTTCGTCATTCAGGTTGACCTTGGGTATGACTTCGACTCGGCCGATGAGTGAGTCGACTAGAATGCTGCTGTGCCAGACCTGGAAATGATATTGCATAATGAGAACATCGTTATTCGCCAGTTTACAGGAATGATGATGATGATGAGGAAGAAGAATAGGGAACCCACCTCTACCAGTATGGGGACAAATTTTTCATGGTAATATATTGCACTGAAATTCTGGAAGTCGGGACTTAGGGAGTCGTGAACTGAGTGCGACTTTGCGCATTGCTTTCCACAATGGATAACAACGTAAGGATTGGCCGCTAATGATGTAAGAAGGGAGAGAGGGAGGGAAGGGAGGAATATAGAAAAAATTATGATGTAAGTAATGATGATAGAATAAAAAATAGCATATGGCATGTATACTCAACATTAGAATGGTATGCACATTCTTCTATATATACATTCATACCACTCTTCGGGTACGTTCAATATTATTATATTGTTACTCACAGCCAAAGCGGTCTTGCTTGTCCAACCCAGTGACTTGTTTAACGGCAACCCTACTGACATACTTTGGGTACTTGGGAGCAAAAAATGGCACCATATTTCTCGGCATGTCTTGGGTTAGCTTTCTGTCATGTTGTGCGCCATCATATTGTTCGAAGAAGAGGCAGCCATGTGATTTGCGACATGAAGAGAAGAAATGCAAACATGAGAAACATCAGTTGAATGGAGAAGAGAGGAAGAGGGGAGGAAGGGGAGAGGGATGCGTGAAACGAAAGTCTATTTCAGGTTTTGTTCGTACCTGAGCGCCGAAGCCTTGGCGGCAAAGAGTCTCAGCATGATTTTACCATTGTTGACAGCTGATGAATAAGGAATGACAACGTAACGCCCAGCATCTAATTTGATGCGCTTAAATATGTATCGTAATTTGGAGTTGGAGTCGAAGCTGAAGCATTCCTCCTCCTCTTCCAAATTGTGAACCTTGTATTGTCGGTTCACTTCGACTCTGTATATTTTGTAGCTAAGCTCAACTGGGTCAGCCACGGACTCTTGGCTCACTTGAAGAACTATCTCCTCGTCGCCATTTTTCAGGTCGAAACAATATTGCGAAGAGAAGTCACCGAGACATGTGGACGATGAGCGGTGACTGGATATCTTCAAGTGACAAATTGTTACGCTTTCAAAGCACTTGACAATGTTTTCAATGTTGAACCAGATTTCTTGAGCTTTTCCAGTCTTGTTGTTTCGTTCACTTTTCAAGAGGAATGTTACGAAGTGTACACAAAAGGAGAAGAGGGGAAAGGTGGGGGAGAGGGAGATTTGAGTAAGAAGAAAGAAAGAGGAGCGAAAAATTAATTAAAGTGAGTCATCTTGGGCTTGAACTGGATTTTTGAAACATGCAAACAAGGGTGAGCTCTATAAAACTTTTTTCAACCTACGCAAAGTCATCATAATAAGTAGACACGAGTTTCAAGGATGCATTGATTTCTCTCAGAGTCTTCTTAAAGCTGCCCGCTGACGGCTTGCGAACGGAATTGATTAAGTAGTGACGGCCTCGCTGGATGCCTGAGATCACAGATTCGGTGTCCTGGTTGACCGTTGTTCACAGAGAAGAGGACGAGAGGAGAGAGAAGAGGAGAGAAGATACAAAGGGACAATTAGGAAAAAAGTTGAAATAAAATATCTCTCTTTATGCACATCTCTCTTTTTTGCACCTTATCTTGACAGTATCATACCCTTGTCTTGACGCAAATGATGGAGTGCTTCTCAAGTTCCTCGGCAATCAATCTGAACAGATGCTTCTCATCGTCGCCCAGTTCAATGGCAATTGTTTCAACCGGAGCCCCGGTGAAGTCAGCTAGGGCCGAGCCTACAGCTCCACTGTGTGACATGGCCTCGTAACTGCCGTGCAATTTAGCGTATGCCTTCTCAATCAACGGAACCCAGTAGAGATCTTTGTTTGACGCCGAGAACACTGCCTTGCCATCGAATGCCGGTAACTTGTCATCGATGACAACCTTGGTCCAGTTGCCAAATACGCTGAACCGGACTTTGAAAATTCCGTGAAGAAAATGGTACTGATCTTTGCTCAGGATCTGAGAGGGAGGAGAGAGAAAGAAAGGGGAGAGAGAGAAGGGAAGAGGTAAATTAGTTAAACAAGCGAACCATATGGAAAAGTGATGGTCCGTCAAACATGTGCGGTTGCACACAAATTAAGACCTCAAACAAAAAGAGCTTTCTTGATATACTTAGACTATAATTGCTGTCAACAGTCTCACATCAAGGAAAAGACATTACCTGGTAAACTAATTGTTTGCTCTGAGCAATTGCACAACAGGCAGCAATTAGCCAGTCATTAGGCCCACGGCCCACAAATTCAATTTCGGCCAACGGCCCCAGCTTTTCAGTGAACATCAGGTGCGGATCTTCACTGATCTCAGTCGGTCTCTTCCAAATTATCTTGCCTACACTTAATGAGCTTTTATAACCAGTAGTGGTGAACACTGATTCGTCACTAGATCTAAATTCACCATCGTTGAAGGGAACCCCTGTTTCAATGGACTCCTTGAGCAGTTTCTTGTAACTTTGCTTCTTAAAGCGCTTCTCCTTCCGCAATGTCATCTCTCTCTCTCTCTCTCTCCCTTCTCTTTCGGCGTCTCTTTTCGCTTCGTTGTTTCTCTTATTTGGAATGGCGATTCAAGTACTTGGTTCCCCGGTCGAGATGTCTTGCCAATTTGAATGTTGATAGTTATGCCTTGATTACAATCAAGGCAAGGTCGGGTAAATGCATACGGAAATGAGATCTAAATGAACTAGATTAAAATATGGAAATCTAACGAAAAGCTCATTGCTGCTGATGAGGAGCAAGGAATGTGTTTACACGAGCTAAACGTCAATGGCGACGCCACGCCATCTGGCGGCCATTCAGTGCAACTAGGGCGTTGCATAAAATTCATCTCTCTCTCTCTCGCTCTTTCTCCATCTCTCCTCTCTTTTCTATGAATTTTCCTTTTCATTGCCCGTACATAAAGTTTAGTTGGGAATAAATTGAGCGCGACATCAAGATCAACAATTGTCGTCGTCAGAGCTCGAGCTGAAAGTCAAGGTAATAGCAGAGCCTTTTTTAAATGTTTTTTTCCCTCAGAGCCGCCTTTAAAAGTTTACGGTCTTTTCAACCTAAACTTTGGAAGTAGTGTTTGCAGTGCTTTACTACTCTGTATTGCGATATGGAGGAGAGAGAGAGAGAGGGGGAGAGGGAGAGAGAGGAGCGAGGCGTTGGTGTATGTGTGTGTAGCGTTTAGTACTCTCTTAGAGAATCTTCAAGCCGAACAAGTTTTCACCAGCGAGAGAAATTTTCGCCAGGAGCCTTAAACGAGGAAGAGCGAAGCGAGGAGAGAGAGAGAGGAGAGAGAGAGGGGGAGAGAGAGGTCGTCGCGGTCTTGGCCACGGCTCGAAAGGCGGGTAGTAGCTGCTGGCGCTCATTGGTGTTCGCTAGGTAGAGAGGGAGAGAGAGAGAGACATTTCACCTGCCTGCAGGTCGAAGAAGCTGCAGCACTTTTAGCATTAGTACCTGAGCCTCTCTCCCTCTCTCTCTCTCTCTCTCTCTCTCTCTCTCAGCCTGTCGCTCTTCTTGGCTCAGAGTTGATGGTTTTTCAGTTTTCATTTGATCACCATGAAGACAAGACGAGGAGCGAATGTTGGTCCATCGCTCTTCTCTTTAACGCCACCGGCAATCTTTTCCCTTTTCTTGATTTTCACATGTTACTCATCAACAGGTAGGAAGAGGAGAGATTATGTTTTATATTATGACAGCTACGGAGCAAAAATTTCGCTCCCCTCAGCCCCTTGATGTGAATGAACCTTTCCGTTCCTCTCTCTCTCGCTCTCCTTCCCTCTTGCTGTGTGACATATTGAGCAGTGATTAACGACAAATGTTCAAAAAGTGTCCCAAAGAGTGAACCCAAGGAGAAGAGCGAGAGGAAGGAGACAGAGAGCGAAAAGTTTCCAGTGATATGTTTACAGTTTCTCCTTTAACTTGTGACCATCCCTAAGCTGGAAAGTATCATAACGGCAACATGCTCATTGTTCTCTGTGTTGTTCTTCTCTCCCTCTCCCCCTCTCGGTGCACCACAGTCAATGGCTGCGGATACCCAGGGTCGCCCTCTCACGCCAGTGTTGCCTTCACAACGGAAACCATAGAAACAGGAACCGTGGCCAGTTACACATGTACGTCTACCTTGACTCCTCTTGACTATCATCGTGCCCCGGGGCTCAAATGGGCCTCTCGGTGTCCCTCCCTCCCTCTCCCTTCTCGCTCCCTCTCTCTCCCTCTCCCTCTCGCCAAATCGGTCGGTCGATTTCAATTTGCCTCCCCTCTTCCCCATTCCCGTCCCGGGGCTGGGAGCCGCCACTTGTTTACTCCGCATTCCAGCTCGGCCACCGATCATTGGCACTCTAATGACCCCGGCTGGTGGTCAAAGACATTCAATATTAATAAACGTCACAGCACCGTGGGCCAAATATGCCCACCGTGGGCCAAGTCTACATCCGTGTGTCCCAGACAAGCGAGACACACCGGGCCAGCCGGGACTCGCATAATCCAATTCCGTATTGCTCATCTCTTGTCTCTCTCCCTCTCTGCTCTCGTCTCTCCCTCTCTCTCCTCTCCCCCTTCAGGTGACAATGGCTATGAACTCTTAGGACCCCCGAGACGAACCTGTGCCGACAATGGGACCTGGACTCCCCAAGGGATCCCTTTTTGTGGTATGTGTGTGTGTGTTTAGTAGACGAGTCGCTAGCTACTCGCCCTTGACCGTTAGAGCGAGATGGTTACCAGTAGGAAGTCAGTGAAGAAGCTCAGAAAGAAAAGACAGGTAGGGGAGAGAGGGGGAGAGAGAGAGAAAAAGGGAGAGAAGAGAAGGGGAGAGAGAGAAGGAGAAGCGTCGCTGACCTACAACGGAGTTTAAAGAGACGCCCCCTCTCTTCTCTCTCCCCTCTCTCCTCTCGTTGCATCTCTCGCTCTTGACTTTGGGCGCCAAGAATTCTGCAGCCTTTCGCAAAGTCTACTATTTGGCGAGTATCGCTTTTGAAGTATATTTCTCTCTGCGATCCGTGAAATTCTTACTGTCATGGCGCGTTGAACAAGACACTCGTTAACCCGGCAGCTCGATTGTGACAAACGCGCCGTGACTGACTAAAAATTTCTCCGTCTCTCTCTCCCTCTCTCTCTCTCTCTCTCCCTCTCCCCCTCTTTCCC
Organism: Halotydeus destructor; assembly: GCA_022750525.1. NCBI lineage: Eukaryota > Metazoa > Arthropoda > Arachnida > Trombidiformes > Penthaleidae > Halotydeus > Halotydeus destructor. Next base: position 182,207 of record JAIUWE010000037.1, read on the forward strand.
TTCTCTACCTGAAAATGCACCAAGAAAGTTTGAAAACCAAAGCCAAAACCTATCACTCAATTTCACCCTCTCATCCATCCCATCTTCTCTTCCTTTCTCCCTCTTCCTCTCTCTCTCTCCCTCCCTTTCTCGCTCTCTTCCGACATATACATCACATGTAACAACTGATGCTCATCGTTTCTCTCTCTCTCCCTCTCCATTTCCTCTTCTCTCCTCTATCGGCAAAAACCCAACCAGTCCTGAACGTGGCCGTGGGCAAGGCGGCCATGCAGTCGTCGACGGCCGGCCAGGGCAGCCCACAGAGGGCAGTGGACGGCAGCACGTCCAAGCAATTCAACCCCAACACGTGCACCATGACGGAAGTAGAACGCGCCCCCTGGTGGTATGTCAACCTTCTTGAGCCGTACCTTGTCCAGTTGGTTCGCATTGACTTTGGCTCGTCATGCTGCAGTGAGTTTTACCATAACTGTTCTAATTTGGCTCCTCTTCGCCTCTCTCTCCCTCCTTCTCTCCCTCTCTTATATTTTTTCCTTCATCAAATTAACCAGCAATTACGTCGTCCTTTTCCATGCTAATTACCTGTCCTCCTTTTTCTTCAAACTGTCCCCTTTGTCTCAACGAGTCTCCCGTTCTCTCTCGCTCCCTCTTTTTCTCTCTCTCTCTATCTCTCTCTCCCCCTCCCGCCTTTGTCTCGTCCTCCCTCTTGCCATTCATCTTGCATGCACTATGTCACTGCCGACATAATGCATATCTCACGAGACAATATCAAGTCAAAATGCGGACACACTAACCTAAACAACAGGCCAAGCAACCCCTTACCCATGACCATGTAGAACACACACACATGAAAAATAATAACCGCTCTTCCTCTCCCCTCTCCCTCTCTCCCTCTCTCTCCCTCCCTCCCGCATCTCAGGTAACAATCGGCAGGCAACTGTGACCATTCGCGTCGGCAACAACCGGCCCGACCTGGGCGTGAATCCCATTTGCAACAAGTTCACCGGCTTCATAGAGGAGGGGCGCCCTCTCTTCCTGCCCTGTGCCCGCCCGATGCCGGGGGCCTTTGTGTCAGTGCACTTGGAGTCGCCCGGAAATCAGCTGTCCATATGTGAAACATTTGTCTTCACTGATCACGGTATGTCGTGATCACATTAACTCAGTTATGGCCATCACACGTACCTGTGCAGCTTTGAAAGGAGTAGAGGGGGAGGGGGAGAGAAAGAGAGGGAGAGAGAGGAGCAAGAGAGAAACAGAGACCAGGCCGATAGGGGAAAAAGTCATCTTGGCCATGATGATGATTGCTTGTATATAACCAGATAGGAGAGGAAAAAGAGCGATGCGAGAAATCGGAGGAAGGAGAGAGAAGAGAGGGAGAGAAAGATAAAAGAAAGAAAAGAGGGTGAAAGAAACGGAAGAAAGACGAGAGGGAACAAATCATAACCACGAGCAAATTGCATTTTCGTTATCTCATTCCATCTCTATCTCCCCCTTCTCCCCTCTCTCGCCTTCGCGCTCCTCATCTCTCCATCAGCCTTATCAATCGAACAGTGCCCTTCGTTCCGTGATCAGCCTCTGGGCAGCACTTCGACATACAATGGCAAATGTTACATCTTCTACAACAATCAACCGACCAACTTTGAATCGGCGAAGCGATTCTGTGAAATTCGCGGCGGATCCCTGGTGGACGAGACGTCACCAGCACTTCAAGGCTTCCTCAGCTGGGAGCTGTATCGGCGACACCGCAATGACCCCAATGGCCAGTACTGGCTGGGCGCGGTGCGCGACCAGCGCAAGGCGGGCAACTGGAAGTGGATCAGTGGCCAAGATGTGGCCATTTCGTTCTGGAGTCTTCCGGGAGCCAATGAGAACTGCTCCCGCTTCGACGGCACCAAGGGCTGGCTCTGGTCAGAGACATCTTGCAAGGTCAACCTCAACTACATTTGCCAACACCGGCCCCTGGGCTGCGGGAAGCCCGAGAGGCCGGCCAACTCGACCATCCTTGCCCGGAGCGTAGACATTGGCTCGGTCATCGAGTACCGCTGTGGGCCCGGTAACATGCTGGTCGGGCCCAACATCCGAACCTGTCTTCCCAATGGCTTCTTCAGCGATTACTCCCCTAAATGCAAATGTAAGTGTCCTGGGCTTGTCCTCCCCTCTCCCTCTCTCTCTCCTCTCTCGCTCTCCCCTCTAAATCCTCGCTTATCGCACAACTAGTCCACGATACCTACAATTAATAACGCTGTCTCTCTCTCCCTCTCTCCTTCTCGCCTCTCGCAATCTCGGACCTTTTCTTGGCTGTGCGCCATTACGTCACGCTTGACCACTCGCCCATTTTTTCTGGCCGGCACAGACACGGACTGCGGCCAGCCAGCCTCCATCTTGAATGGTCGCTACAACCTGGTCAACGGGTCAACCGCCTTCACGGCCAACGTGGAGTACAGTTGCAACGACGGCTACGTGGTGGTGGGCCGCTCCTACCTGGCCTGTGACATTGACGAGCGCTGGAACGGCCCACCGCCCAGGTGTGAGCCCATCCTGTGCCCCAACCCGCCGGCCATTGAGCACGGCCTGTACGCCCTGACCACCAACACCACCATATTCGGGTCACGGGTCTACTACAACTGCATGCCCGACTACGAGCTGGTTGGCGAGCCGACCATTGGTTGCACTATCGCCGGTTTCTGGGACGGTCATCCTCCGCTCTGTCGAGGTATGTGATGGCGAGAGAGAGGGACAATGAGAGACGGAGAGGGGGAGAGAGAGGAGGAAGAAAAAAAAGGATTCTACTACTTTATAGTATATGACCATATTGTGATGTTGTAATTACGGGCGCTGCGAGAGAGCAAAAACTCGTGATACCGAATACAGTTGTGATATTCATTTCGTAATCACGATCTGCCGATGGGGGCTGCCTCTCTCTCTCTCCCTCTCTCTCTCTCCTTCTCCCTCTCGCTGCCCATCTACCTCTTTCATTTTCGCTTTCCTTAATGCGAAAACTTTTCATTCTTTAATGCAAAAATGAAATATATGTTAAGTAGAAGCGCACAACGGTTCCACTATATGTCGTACATCATCTTCACTTGCTCATAATGTGCCTCTTTAAAAAAAGAGAACACTCTTGACCGTCTTCCTTACATTTTCCTCTTCTTTTCTCTCCCTCTCCCTCTCCTCCCTCTCCCCCTCGCGTCCGGCTTCTTTGGGGCCGAGCAGCAAGACGAAAGCCAATTACAAGTACCACATTAGGGACAACGAGCACCACGAGCACGACGACCTACCACGAGCACGACCACCAGCACCACCACACCCCCGCCCAGTACCATTAGCCGCATCCAGTCCACCCAGTCGACCCGGAGGCACCCACCGCCGCAGATTGTCACCATTCCCGTCGTCCTGACAACCCTGCCCACCACCCACCGCCCGGTGGCCACCTCAAGGACCACCATCTACTCGACCACCAATGCCCGGCCGGTGACGACGCTGGGCACCAGTTCCACCAGCACCAGCACGACGCAGGGCACTTCCACTCGGAAGCCGCTCAGCAAAATAACTAAGAAAACATTGTCCCACCCTGTTGACAATGAAATTGCCGACAGTTCGTCCGTTAAATCCGGTTCGAAGAGGGAGAAGGAAAAACTAAATATTGGAGGAATCATTGCTCTCGGAGTGTTCGGTGGCTTTGTCATACTTGCTGCAGTCATCACCATCATTGTCATCGTTGTGAGACGGTAAGAAGCCAATTCTTTTATCTATACCCCTTCTTGTATACTCATTGTCTCTCTCTCTCTCTCTCCTCTCCCTCTTTCCCTCCTTCTCTCTTTTGCGGTTGTCTCACATACACACAGGGTAAAAAATTCAAGTACAAGTTCCATCGATGCTCAAACGATAAGCACCTTTGACTCCAGCGACCAGAGCGGCTTCTACCGGAACTACCAGCAAGCCTGGGAAAATTTGCGATTCACTGGTCAAGTAGTTCCTGGTGACAATGGCAGCTATGGTCCTCGAGTAGGAGCAAGAAGGAACTATAACAAGGGCTACAGTTAATCCCTGGGCGGCCATCTTGTTGCCTTGTTTTGCCTTCGACAATACCTTTTTGCAGATAAATTAAATTATGTGGATTTTGTACTACTACTATTTTTCTTAATACAACATCTATTCATTGGGGATAATAAAATGTAATTTTATTGACGTACACCTTTTTTCTATGCATTGTACACACATTTCGAAGGAATCTCTCTCCCCTTTTGCCGCATTCAGGACGCCAATGGTCCGTAACATTGTTTGTTATTCTTTCCTTTTCTTTTCGCGAAACGGCTCTGAGAGAGACAATCATGAATTGTGAATGTTAAGCTGAAAATGAGTTTCCAATATCTTTTCACCCTCATATACATATAAAACGTAATACTATTCACAAAAGCGCACAATATGCACTAAAAGATAATAAGAAATTTACATAACTGAGCGCCATCTTGCGGCGAAAAGTTTGCGGCAACGGAGCCGCCACCTGGTGGCGACCCTGTGTAAGCTGTGAAATCTTATTCTTGAAAAGGCTTTCACTTCAGCAATACACACTTTTTATTGTGCTGTTTTCTTTGCGTAATTATGCCTGTAACGTTTTTCCTCTAAATCCGTTTCATTTTGCCCTTCTTTCGAACTCACGTCTAATTACCAGCTAATTGGAGTCCGTTATTTCTATGCCTCGTTATCTTTGAATGCTCGTACATTTTCATGTTCACTTGTGTCAAGTGTTATAGGAAAAGTTTTTTTGCTGTATATTTGAAAAGTCATCACTTGAATGGTGAGCATCTATTCAGTAAACTGGATTTGTTTTGGAATATGTAGAATGTGTATGCAAGTGCTTAAGATTGGCCATGTTGAGTAATTAACTTGGTCATGTTAACCACTTTGTTTGTCGAGTAACAAGAAAACTTGATTTCCTGTTGGCTTTTTATGTCGAATAATTCTATTATGTATTCAAGCCTATGTACACTCAGGTTATTTTTTTCTCACGCTCGGATGCTAAACATTTCTGTTTACATTCTCAACTTCGGAATGCTTTTCGAGAGAGGAAGAGGAGGGAGGGAGAGAGAAAAAATGGCTTGACGCCAGTTTCGAGCTTTTTGACCCATTAAGAGACAAGAGACAGTTCGGAGAATTATGTCATTCCCATTGACTAGTATTTTCGTGCTCTAGTGCAACTATTAACCTTTGGTACAGTTCCACTGAATGAGTCTTTGTAGAATTTCTCAGAGCCAAGTATCTCTCCCCTCTCCCTCTTTCGTTCCCTTCCTTCTCCCTCTCACACATGGCACCCTTCTAATTGTGTAAAACGAATGCTTTGTTTTGAAATTTTAGTGGCTCACTTGCGCAATTGGGTACAAGTATATGTGAAAAGGCAAGAGTGAAGTGGAAGGACGAAAGAGAAAGAAGGAGAAGAGGGAGAAGAGAGAGAGGGAAAGCAAGAGAGTGGAATAATATCCTGAAAAGCTGGTTATGGAACGAAGTCACCGAAAGAGGGAGAGGAACAAAAATGGATCGACGCCCACCTATGTTAACCTCGAGTCGCTGCCGAAAAGGAAAACCTTCTCGCCCTCACTGGTGTCAACCAGTCCGGCCAGCTCTGTCAACTCGGTCAACAGCTACATCAAGAACATCTACCAGGACTATTGTCTCTGTGACGTCCTCTACGACTATGAACCTCATGACAGTGACGAACTCTGTCTGAGAAGAGGCCAAAAAGTGGAGCTGTTGTCCACCGATGCCCAGATTTCCGGCGACGATGGCTGGTGGACGGGCAAGATTGGCGACAAGGTGGGCATCTTTCCGGCCAACTTTGTGGAATCGGGTGCCCATAAAGTGGCCGATAAGAGGCACCTCTCTTATCCGAACATTACGCGCATTCCATTTCAAGATCTTGCACTCAAGGAAGTCATCGGCATCGGCGGCTTTGGCAAGGTTTTCCGAGGCAAGCAATAGTTCTACTTCCGTTTCGCTTCGTGCTGACAGAATTGTGTAACCGTTATTTTGGTGTGTGTCCCTTTTTACAGGTCGCTGGCAAGGTCGCGAAGTTGCCGTGAAGGCGGCAAGAAAGGATCTAGGTGACAGCAAGTCAATCGTGCAAAGTGTCCTTCAAGAGGCCAACTTGTTCTGTGTCCTCAGCCATTTGAACATTGTGCGCCTGGAGGGCATCTGCACCGACGAGCCCAACTGTTGCCTCGTGCTGGAGTACTGCAGTGGCGGACCCCTCAACTGGGCTGTGGCGGGCAAGACGGTGCCCGCCGACGTGATGGCCGACTGGGCGAGTCAGATTGCGGACGGCATGAACTATTTGCACGCCGTCGCTCCGTTGACTATCATTCACAGAGATCTCAAATCTAGTAATGGTATGTTTGAGCAAGATAACGGCAAACGGAAGTCCTGTCGACCTTTTCTCTAATATTTCTCTTTCCCTCTCTCCCTCTCTTTTCCGTTCTCTCAATTAAGTGCTCATTAACAGGCTCATATGTGACGAAGACTGGAAGGGCAAAGTGCTCAAGATCACTGACTTCGGACTGGCCAGAGAGATGGGAAGGACGAGCCGCATGTCCAGCGCAGGTATGCGAGAGAGGGAAGGATAGAGGCCGAGAGAACAAGGGGGAGAGGGGAGCCTTTGTTGCCGTCAATTGTACCGTGAAAATTTTGCCAATACTGCTCAAATCCCCACTAAAGGTTCCCATTTTTTGCAGGCACTTATTGCTGGATGGCACCCGAGGTGATCCGGTCTTCGGTTTACTCAAAAGCAAGCGATGTCTGGAGGTAATTGAAAGAACCATTCACCGAGAGGGAGAGAGGAGGAAGAGGAGAGGAGAGAGAGAGGCAGAGAAGCAATCAATTGTTTACCTGTGAAAACTAAAGGCACCGTATTGTCTATTCCTTCCATTTTTATGTTGCTCACGACTGTTAAAAAACGCACACAATGTCCAGCTACGGAGTAGTGCTGTGGGAACTTCTCACCGGTGAGATACCTTACAAAGGCATCGACACACTGGCCGTCGCTTACGGTGTCGCCACCAGCAAGTTAACGCTTCACATACCTGCCAATTGTCCGAAGCACTTTGCTTCATTACTCAAAGGTAGTTGATCTTGAAAATGGTTTCTTATTAGCCTTTTCTAATATTCTCTCTCTCTCCCTCTCTCTCTCCCTCTCTCTCTCCCTCTCTCTCTCCCTCTCTCTCTCCCTCTCTCCCTCTCTCTCTCTTTCCCTCTTCCTCTCCCAGCATGCTGGAATCTCGATCCGCATGAGCGACCAAACTTCCAAGATATATTGACCCAATTGAAGACATTTGATATTATATCATCTAGACAATACAAGCGTGGGACAACCTATAAGCTTTCGCGCCAAAAAACTTCTCGAAAGGCGTCCAGTTTTTCGCATTTCAAGTTCCTGAAGAAATCTTTCTGGAAGGAAACTCTGTAATATTTATTATATTATATATATATATCTATATCTCGCAATGTGTATCAGTGTGTCAAGGATTTGGAATCGTACTTTTTCATCCTGATTCTCACTGACAATAAAAATATTTATATAGCTCACTATAAAAAAGTATAGTAAATTCCTTGGATATTGCTCACATATCACTGACAAAAACTCCGAATTATACTTGATTTCACGTTGTCTATATAAGTAATACTATGTTCCTGCAAACTATACAGTTCTCAGTCATATCTTGACATGAAGCGCAGATAGATCTTCTTCATATGAAAATATGCTATCTACACACCGCTGAAATTCCTTGACATGTCGTAATTCAGAAAAATAACGCAACAAATACAGTTGTTTGTTGTAAGTCAGGTATTGCTCTCATTCAGTGTATGTTGAATTTCTATTTGGATTCAATTATGAATTGTTTGATATTAAAGTATACACTTCCGACAAAACGTAATAATGTACATTGATAACATGAACTGTAATTGCAACTACAATTTATATTCCACTTTAGAAAGTAATTCGATACAATGGACAATTTTACTTTCATTTCGCAGAACATCATTGAGCATCAGCTTCTCGAACAGCGTCAATCTTCGAGTTGGCTTTGGTCTATTATTTTGAACTGTCCTACTTTTTCTATTGTTTTTAGAACTACCAGCCTTTTGTTTGCCTTTGTCGTTTCCTTTTACGTGATCAATCTTCTCCGATTTACATTTGCTCTCTTCCTTCTCTAAAGCCGGAGCCGTTGCATGCAAATTACTTTTGCCACCTTCCTCATCTTCCGAACAATTGTAGTCAGCAACTAACGGTTTACCTGTAGACACAATTGACGATTGATTTTCACGAGTAGAGTCTGTTGATGAGTTAATTCCTGGCGCGCATTGACTTGCCGATTTAGGGACCGAGCATTCATCGTCCGAAATTTCACCTTCTTCCTTTTCGATGTTTTGTGGAACACTTTCACAATCTTTAACCTGGCCATTAGCAGCTGTCCGGGCATCTTGGTCAGTCACACCTGTCTTGCTAAGGCGGTCGGACCATTTTGTGAGTTTACCATACTTGTTATTATGACTGCCAGAGTTTTTGTACGGATGGTCTCGGCTAGCAAATCGATTACATCTTCCCTTGACAACGTTACCATTGTTGCTTTGACGTTCGCTTTTCGGTTTGCTTGATTCGATTTCAATTGCTTTCTTCAGCGTGGGGAAATTTTTCTTTCTCTCTTGCCGCCATTTGGCAATGTCTTCAGGTGTCTCCAGCTTAATGAGCTTCGAAGCCATGCTCTTCATATTGAAATGCTGGCCATTTTGGTGACTCAGCACAATTTTGTAATGAGCCTGAAACGAACAGCCCTCCAGACCACACTGCGTAACAAAACAGAAAGAAAGAGAGTTTTAGTTTAACATTAAAAAAGTACTTTCATTACGGCTTACAGTAACGTGCTCAGCAAGGTGTGACTTGAGCTCTTCGTCGGAGAAGAATGTTTGATTACAGGCATCGCACGTTATTCTTGATTGTGGTTCAAACGATTTTCGGTAATTGTGATTGCCATTAGACTTAAACGACTCAACAGAACTTTGATTGGGATAGCCGTGCTGACCCCAAGACATCCAGTTTGATTGATTGGGTAACCTCTGCAGCTTTTCATTCTCTTGGGCGATTACAGGGCTTCACGCCGAAATTGGGTGAAGGTAACATTGCCTTAAGCAAAGTGAAAACTCAAACTAAATCACCGAATACAATCAACAATTGATGAGAAGCTCAGAGACACACATGGGACTCAGCAAGCACGTGTTGGCGTCGACAGCTGACTGAGAAAGAGCTTCTGCGCAAGCGCCGGATCTTGTCAATTCAGTGTTTAGAAATCTGGAGTTTTTTTAATTAGACATTGCGCAATGCACGAAAATAGATTTCCTTGTGAATTAGCTAATCAATTTGTTAGCTGTTTCTACTCGCGTCGCGATCTGTCAGAGGGAGTAGACAGAGTGTGAATAGTACATTCGTGTTTGACGACGCTTCACTTTGACAAATTACTGTTTTCCTGGATGTCCAGTAGCAAACAAGATGGCCACTGTCAAGCATTCCAGAGCTGATCCATTGCAATCAAGTACCAACTGGCTATGTTTGTGGTCCATTCTAGGGATTCTACTGTCATTGTACACTATATACGTCGAGATCCAGCATGAAAAAGACAACAAGTTTCGTGCCCTTTGTGACATCAATGAGCACATGAGCTGCTCTAAGGTTTTCATGTCAAAGTAAGTGTTCACTTATTTTTAGCTTCGAACCCAAAGAACACTCACTGTCTCTAAATACAGGTATGGCAAAGGCTTTGGATTAGTGTCTCCGGAGTCTCCATTCTATTTGCCTAATCCTATATTTGGTGTCATACACTATTTCACCACTCTGATGATTACATTGTTTGCCGGAAGGGATAAACTGTTGATCAACGTCTTCATCATGCTGGCGGCATTATCTAATATTGGATCAGTCTACCTCGGATACGTATTGTTTTTCGTACTGCACGATGTGTGCGTCGTTTGCATCACGATATACGTAGTCAACTTCTTCATGCTCGTAGGCGGCATATGGAGAGCAAAGAGAGCCACTCAATTGAGAAAATCTTCGAAACAAGATTGATTCATATGATTTATCTGAACAGTTTGCTTTAAAATGGAACAAAAAGCCATTCACTTTTTCGGGGTTGCTTTTCGTTTTCCTTTCGCCAAAGGCATGGGTCCAAGTTTGAATATTGTTCTGAGAATAAAAGATTATATCAGCGTAAACCCAAATGTCCAATAAAAGTTCGAGATAACTTACTGGCAAGTAGAACAAATTGGACTAAAGGAACAAAATACACTGAGGCAAACTGAGCAAACATATGCAACGTCAACCAAGCTACGATGGCAAAAGCAAGCAGCTTTGAAGCCCAGAGACTTTTGCTGTGGCAGAACCATTTTGTCACGGATATCTTTGTCCGGCAATAGAATCCACTGTAAGGCAGACTAGTTTGATAAGGTTACACTAATTATCACAACAATTACCAGTAAGTATTCCAGAAATGCCGTAACATTGGGAATGGCGATGTACAAGCCTTCAGTAATTTCAGAACCTTGCTGCAAAATCGAGGGACCTCCTTGGCCATTAGCTTGGCCGATGGCAGCGACGCACACATCAATTGCGACCCCCTGAACAATCAGAAAGTAAAATTAATCTCGAACCCATTAAGCACAGCTTTTAACCAGATTTACCATTTTCTGAGCTGTGAAAAAGGCATTCATGAAATTCATGTATTGTGATGCATAGAAAATTGATGAATCCGTCGAAGCGCTGATAATGGCCATTCTTGATGCATCGTAATCAGCCTTTAATTTGTTTATTCGACACAATCCTAAACTGACGGCTCCGGCCATCCTAGATTCAGGAAACTTTCGCTTTTTCTCAACTGCATCCGCAACATCGGCAGCAGCTTTGGCCGATAGTCGCTTCATTTCCTTTGAGATGACTTCCGCAACTTGGGCGAACAGTTCGTGTTGGCCATTCGGAGCCGGTAGACGAACTGAGTCCGCCGACGGGTATATGAGTTCACTGAAAACATTAGGTGTCATATTCACTGTGTGAATGCTAAATTGGCTTACTTGTTGTCTAGGTGACTGGCGATGACAGTTAGATTATTCTTGGAACTCATTAGAAGGTGACTGTTCGAAAAGGCAATTATTGAATCCAGCCATATCTCGTACAAATTCTAGATATAATCCGTCGTCTTGAAGTCAGCTTCAGAGATTTAACTAATTTGCACCTACCTCTTGTCTCTCTAGAAGTTTAATTGGAGGAATGGCGTCAATTACCACGACAAGATGAGTGCTACTTGTCATGATGAACGTTTTATTTTGAATACCGCACGACAGAGCAGCTGACCGATACTATCGAGCGCGACACTATCGACAATCGTTGTTCGAACTTTAAAAAAATAGTGATGTCATTATTGACATATATTGACGAAAGATATTAATCGATTACTTCCTTTGAATTTCCTAAATCATCTTCAACGGTTACAAGTGTGTAGTTGGAGTTCTAGGATTTTCCATGCAGGTGAAGAAACAAGATCCGATACCGTAATGACGTTGACCTTGCACGTGTTCTTGATAATCATTGCCACAATGACGATATCAGTTAGCGTCGGTCATTACACGACGAACACAAATGAACATACTAAACGAGTGTGTAGGAGATAGAAAGTTCTTTATGTTCGGAGATTAGATCCAGTATGAAGAGAGCACGTCTACTGAAGTATTTACGACCAATCATCATCTCCGAGCATCCTGTTACAAAGCCAATCTGTTTGACATTTTCAGGTCAAAGTTGAAAAAAAGGCATCGCATTGCAGTAAAGATTTGGATACACTGGAAACTTGTCACTTTTTATGTATGTTTTCAAGTGAATCGTGCATATCTGAGTACTAAAAGGTTTTCAAGACTCTAAGCGACGAACCGATCTCATGAAATCGAGCAACATAATGAGCTTATCATGTCTCCGGTTTGAATTTACGATTGGAGGTGTCATATTTGTGTTTCACTGGAAATCCAGTGATGCACATTCATCTCAAAGCCAATGACACCGAAGCTATTGCGTGGGTACTTCTCTCCCTCTCTCTCTCCCTGTCTCCCTCCCTCTTGCCTCTCGGTCACCTAACTGCTAGATACGTATCAGGTTAGAACCAGTCTGCGCAAATTCGAGGACCAAACGCACTCGGTTAATTCTTCCTGTTCATAGCTTCCAAAGTTCTGCCGTCGAACTCGCACTTTCGTGACCAACTTGAACCAGGAAAGAACTTTCGCCCTGTTCTATCTCAGTCCCCGATTCTGTGTCAGTTTCCTCAGGTCACCATGTCCCGCTTGATGTTGAGCGCCATTTTCCTGCTATTCTTTGTGCACTACATCAGAGCAAGACGGATAACAAATAAATACGGACAAATTGTATTCTCGCCTAGAGAACTAGTCCTTCAGTCTCAGGTAAGTTCTGAAAGGTTCTGAACAGAGTCAACTAATTACGCAAACATCTCATCCTATATCCTTCTAGTTTCCGCAAAAATTCGACCCACAGCCCATCGAGGTCCAGGTGACACCTGTGAAAAGGTCGGCCATGCTAATTAATAAGCTGATGCGAGACCTTCAGCGAGCCCTGGGCAGTGATCAGCACCGACAAGGCCAGGAAAGTGCCAATGGTCAAAATGGCGCTAATGACGAACTGGCCAGCAAGCGGAAAATTTACTCTCGGTGCTACTTAAACGCCGCTTCGTGTTTCATTTGAACAGTTCAGCCCTGGGGCCATCAGTTGTAGAACATGGATATGTTCACTTGCGATCTCTCTCTCTCTCTCTCTCTCTCTCTCTCTAACTCACCGTCAAAGTAATAATGGCTTAATTGGAAAAACTTTTATGTCCAGTTCGAATGCTATCATATTTCAACTTGTTCACATGTTTGCCGTATTAACCCTTTGAACTCAATAAACTTGTTGGTATTCTATTTCGCAATCAGCTCTGCCATTTTTGTTTTCTCCCTTCTCTCTCCCTTTTTTGCTCTCTCCCTAGGTCGTTATCTCCGTAGCATCACTTCGTCGCTAGCACAAACTAGTAAATTGGAAGGACTCTTAATTGTCTTTCCCCAGTGTAGAAAGTTCTTAATGGAGATTGCATCCGCTTCAGGTAACCTACATTACCTCATCCCTTCCTCTCCTCTCGCTCTTTCCCTCTCATGACCGAACAACCCGTGGCCTCAGCGGCCTTCTCAAATCTCAAGAAATGCACACCTACGTACGGGCAACTTTTCTGGGAAATACAATATCACTTCATAGTGAAACCTTTTCACGTTTCCTACGTCGAGCTAGAGGTCGCATCGATGGCTTCGCACAAAAAGGTCCTTGTCTGTTCATCTTTGGACATAAAGGACATTTTCGAAGTATTCAGTTTCTGGCGTTGCTTCATGCAACCTATCTCTGGAAAAAATGCGGTTTCTGTTATCCAACGTTGTTGTATTCGCTTCATTCCGCGATATAAAAATTCTCTGTAGATAAGAGAATATAATTTATTTTCAAGATCTACGCGCAGCATAATTCTTCACACAGTGATCAGCTATCGTAGAACTATTTTCTTCAAAACGAAAGTGCTCCTCTTAATTGTCATCATTACAGCCTGTCAATGGGATGCAAGTGCGCAACGCCCTTATTTTCACAAATTGACCCTGATACTTGTTTCAGTAGGTCGAAGTTTTTCAGTGATGTTGGCGATCTAAGTGCCGCTAAATTGTTTTGGACACGGTCAGCAGCCTGCAGAGAGAGAGAGAGGGAGAGAGGGGTAGAGGGAGGCGAGAGAGTTATTAAAGTGAATAATGAATGTTGTGACATGTCCGTGATGGCTGACAATTGGCTCACCTCACTGCAAATGACGTTCGTCATATTGATTTCATGCTGTGCAGTGTACAGGTCCTTGTTGACTGATCGAGTTGCTCTCGAGAGGACGACCATCATGACGAATATGTCAATGGCTGAGTTGGCTAAACGATTGAGCAGAAATTGCTGGTGAATGATGTTCTTGTTGTACTTTCGAAGCAAGTGTTCGACGGAAGTGCCGAAGTTTTCCACTGACTTGGTGGCCAATGCCGACGACTCCTTCAACTGTGGGGCCACTTTGTCTCCGAGAGAGGGCTGAGAGCCCAGCCCGACGGCTCGCAGTGCTCTCTTCGTACCTTCGTCAAATATCATGCCAAGGTTGGCTGTCGGGTTATTCATGGCTCTCTGTAGCTCTTTCAGGTGTGAGCCGGCCAGCTGGAGTCCTACGTGAGTTATTGAAAAAAGATATTATACATTCCAAAATTCCAGTCACATACCAGTGAGGCCAACGAAAAGTCGCAATATATCATTTGTTCCTTCAAATATACGGAAAATGCGAATGTCTCTCATTACTTTCTCGAGGCCGGCTTCTCTCATGTAACCCATGCCGCCAAGAATTTGAATGGCTTCGTCACAGACAGTCCATGCAGCTTCAGATGCATATATTTTCGATATAGCTGCTTCAAGCTGGAAGTCAGTGTACCCGCGGTCCATGATACCTGAAACAATATACGCCAGAGACTCAGTGGCGTAATGGGCCATCGCCATGCGGGCAAGTTTCTCTTGAATGGCGCCAAAGTTTGAAATTTTGTCACCAAACTGAGTTCGATTGGTTGCAAATTCAGTTGCCTTTTCAATGCAAGCTTTCATTGTTCCGGTCAGCGCGGCACCCATTCCGAAGCGGCCCGAGTTCAAGATGTTCATGGCTACCTTAAATCCGTCACCTTCTTGACCAATAACGTTTTCAACCGGAACCTTGCAGTTCTCGAAATACACTTCAGCAGTGTTGGATGCTTTGATACCCATCTTCTTTTCGGGTGGACCATTGGACACGCCACCGAAAGAGCGCTCCACAATGAAAGCAGTCACTTTGTCCTTCACTTCACCCGAGCTAGTTGTGTGGGGCGTCTTGGCAAAGACGGTAATGAGATCGGCAGTGCCGCCATTTGATATCCAAATCTTACTTCCGTTGAGAACATAGTGAGTTCCGTCGGCGGACTTCTCGGCTCGGGTCTTTATAGAGCTGGCATCCGACCCAGAACCAGGTTCGGTCAACGCAAATGCAGCAATCTTGCGACCAGCTGCCAAGTCTGGCAAATACTTTTCTTTCTGCTTCTCATTGCCAAAGAGTAGAATACCTTTGTAACCAATAGACTGATGCGCACCCAAGATGACGCCGACAGTTAAATCACGGGCACCCATGATCTCGCCAAGTCGGGCAAACTGGGTATTTGTCAGGCCAGCTCCACCGTACTCGACGGGCACCATCGAGCCATAGGCACCCAGATCTTTTAGTGTTGAGACATACTTTTCGTCTAAGCATTCCTCTAGGTCAGACTTGAGGGGGTCGTATTCGGCGAATAGTCGACCAGTTGGCTCCTTGACCATTTCCAAAGTTTCATACTGCTCATCCGTCAGTACTTCGGGATAAGGAAAGACTTGCTCGGTTCGTAGATGACCATTGAACATGTTCATGACCAGTGAACTTGTCTCCTTGGGCTGTGACTTGGTTTTGTTTTGCTGGTCATTCTTAGTTGCTGGGGCCGCGGCAGTAGTCAATGACCTGATGAGAAAGCAAATCGATTGTCGATTAGTACACCGTTTCCAAGAAACCCATCAAGTCAGATATCACTATATTGCCCCAAATCATAGAATGTTCATTGTCCAAAGTTCCTCTTTCCTAGCAATCTTATCAGAGCCAAAGTTCGATTAAACTCGACACAATTGTCAACGTGTTTGTCGGACTTTGAACCCCTTCAGAATTCTTCGACTTTGCTCTTAGCAAGATAAGCGGCTTACGTAGACCAGAAATATTAGAAACAATTTTTACCTCTTTCACTGTTAGAAAGCTCGTGCCTAATAACACTTTCAGGTGCAATCCAATATCATAATTCCCATATGAAACCAATTTCAGTTTCCCGGAAACCACTTTGCAGTAAACATAGACACCCATGCAATTCCTTACGCATTAGATGACGAGGGATGCCCTCGACAAACATAACTGCATCAGGCCTGAGTACACAGGAAGCAATTTAACAGTAGCCGAATATAACTTTAATTCGACCTTGGCGTCAAGTTGAGTTAGGCTAAATCATCACCCATAGACAAACAAGGAAGGTGAACAACTAACCTGATGCGTAGTGAAGAATTGGACACTCCGACATTGTTTACAGCCAACCATGATCGTAGAGCGTGACTTCTAGAGGACTTGCTTCGAACTAGATTAAAGATGGGAATTCTGGACATTTTGCAAGAACTAAATTCGATTAAAGTTACTCAACGCTTAAATTCAGTCTCCGTGTCAGACAGAAAAACAAGAGTGCACTAGATTGTTTACGAAACGCCAAGTAGGCGTGGCTTCGAGTCGCTGATGACAGCCAATGAGGTGAATGTGTTGATCTTTGCTCTCCGTTTTCCTTGAAATACGTTTCACTTCTAATTGTTTAGTGAAATAGCTCAATTGCCAAGTCAGACAGAGATAATTAGTTGATTTTTAGCCAATATTTTTGTGAACTAAATTGCAAGGAAATCAGTTGACAAGATGCTTCGAGCACTGGGTTCTTCGTCTTTGAAATTCGCTAGTGCCAATAATCAAGTCCAATCTGTTTTGTTTAATGGCGTCCGCTGTGCATCCACCGGCAAGAAGTATGCTCAGAATATCGTATTTGTTGACGGTGTCAGGACGCCATTTTTGATATCTGGTACCGCTTATACCGACTTACTGGCCCTTGACCTCCAGAGACACACTGTACTGTACGTATGACGACTTATATTATGCACCAACACGAACTCTAATTTTGTTTATACTTGCAGAGAACTGCTTCGACGAACTAAAATCTCTGGTGACGAAATCGAGTATGTTTGCATGGGAACAGTATTGCAAGAGCCTAGGACATACAATATTGCTCGGGAAGCTGTCCTGACTGCAGGGCTGCCGAATACCATTCCAGCTCATACCGTGACACAAGCATGCATATCAGCTAATCAAGCCATCACCACTTGTAAGTTTTTTGAGGTATGAAAAAATTTTCACCATATTAATCAATCTCTTTATAGCAATGGGCTACATCAGCTCGGGCATGATTGACACTGCTATCGCTGGTGGCGTGGAATTTCTTTCCGATACTTCGATTCGAGTTAACCGCAAAATGCGAAAATTGCTACTTCAGGCAAATAAGGCCAAGTCAGCCGTTGACAAGTTTAAAATCATGGCACAGCTTGCTAGCAACCTCGGACTTGAACTGCCGTCAGTTACTGAATTTACCACTGGGGAATCTATGGGCCAGTCGGGTGACAGGTTGGCTGCAGCCTTCAAAGTGTCCCGACAGGAACAAGATGAATTTTCTCTGAGGTCACACACTCTGGCAGAAAAAGCTTTCAAAGAAGGCAAATTGTCTGACATTGCGCCAATTACTTTACCCAAGGGACGAGTTGAGAAAGATAATGGTATAAGAGTTTCGTCTATGGAACAAATGGCGAAACTGAAGCCAGCCTTCATTAAACCCCATGGAACGATTACCGCTGCTAATGCCACATTTTTGGTAAGTCATTTCGAAGCCCTTAATTTTCCGCTAATGTAGTTAATTTTCGTTAGACTGACGGTGCAACTGCTTGCCTGTTGATGACTGAAGAAAGGGCACTCAAGTTGGGACTGAAGCCCAAAGCATATTTGCGAGATTATCTCTACGTGTCCCAAGATCAGAAAGATGAACTTCTCCTAGGACCAGCTTACGCAACTCCCAAAATTTTGAACAAAGCGGGCTTGAACATCAAGGACATTGACGTTTTCGAGATCCATGAAGCATTTGCCGGACAAATTCTATCCAACTTGAAGGCACTTGATAGTGATTGGTTCTGCAAGAACAAATTAGGACTAAAAGAGAAGCTTGGTGCTACTCCCGTGGACAAGTTGAACCTGTGGGGTGGCTCGCTGTCCTTGGGACATCCCTTCGGAGCCACTGGTGCCCGTTTAGTCACCATGGCAGCCAATAGACTTCAACAAGAAGATGGTAAATATGCACTCGTTTCCGCTTGTGCCGGTGGTGGCATCGGAACTGCAATGATCATGGAACGCTATCCGAACTAGTTCGTGAAAACCACATTTTTACCCGAAGAATGATTAATAGACGGCTATTCTTGTATTACCTAAATCGTGACCAATTGCGTTGCGATTAAAATTTTATATCTTTAAAATTCGAGAGCGTGCACTTCATCAGTTTAGGTACGAATGATTCGTAAAGAACTTTCACTGTGTGCAGATTGCATTGAAAATGAAGAGCTCATTCATATTCACCTCATTCTACATTATTTATTGTTATCTGAATGTAATCAGTGGTGATAACGACATCAAACTCATCCAGCCAACGATCGAATGCGTTGATAGAGTCAAGTGCGATCTTGTAGAATTCAATTATAGGGAAGATGATAAGTATTATTCATACAAGTTGAAGAGAAACAAGCACTTGCTTTCACAAGAATATGTAGAGAAGATGATCAAAGAATTTAAGCATCTCTCTCCGGAAGCGAAGAATAATTGGTATCATTCAAATTCTTATGACTATGATCAGATTGTGATTAGTTTCTGGAAGGGCCGAGTCAATGGCTACATCTTCACCGGACATGGTCCAGTTTACAAAATCGAGCCCAACAATCTGCAAAACGGACACAACAAAGTCAGGCTTCGCGAAAAACAATCCTTGGCGAACTATCTGAATCGGATTCCACCGATCCGGTTTCGCCGAAAGAGAGAAGACACCACGGATGAACCCTCATCAGGTCCAGAGTCCGCAACTTCCAACTCAGCAGAGACGACACCGGAAATAGAAACCACTGAAGCCATTTCCAGATTACCCGTCATCAGTGTCAAATCAAAGCCAAGTTACACCTTGCTTGTTCTTTTCGGGTTTCTCGTGCTACTAACTCTGGCCGGACTAATATTTTTTGCTACTCGGAAGCGGAAGTCAGCATCAAGTTCGAGAGGTACTCCGGAACGTGCAATGACGAATTCCGCTAATCGAAAACAGACATTACTGAAGCCATATGTACCTTCTTCCGGTTTGGCGCACATCTTCTCTTTAGAAGAAGATGAGTCTGAGAATTGAATAGATGTTATCTAAAATTCGAACACTTTCCATTTAGAAGTTGACGAGAAAAAGTCTAATCTCGATTTGAACTGTTCATCCAAATAAATAATAACTTTACTAGTAGATAGGTAAAACATCTTCTCAAATCATTCTTTTCACACCTAACGACTCATTAGAGTCCGAAAAAGTCCATTAAAAAATATACAAGCAGTAGCGTAGCAACAAACAAGATCGACGAACCAAGAAATCCGAGTATAGCTGCAATCGGAGAAACAGCAAAAAATCAGTAATCGCCAATTCCAATTAGTGGACTTACATTGCTTAGGAACGTGATGAACCATTATATGGTTGTCAACGGAGACACTCAGCAGAGAGGCATCAAAGCCACCGCACAGTTTTTGTGTCTCGTCACATGTGTGCAAAAATTGGACTCCGGTGACAAATTGCTTGTGAGCACTAGGAAACTGATACAGTCTCTGCAAGCTGAAGGCAATGTAGATGTTGACAGTTCCTTCCTGAGTACCTATTCCTAAGTATTTTCCGTCATCACTAGGAATGAAGAGGAAACATTACGTCAGATAATTAGAAGTACACGTCATTTGCTAAAACATACCTGATGCTCATCGTTGAGAGCAATTCCTGGCCAGCGTCGATGAGCTTCTCTATCTTGTAAGAGCTTGTGTTCCATTTGCATATGTAAGCTGGATTCGGTGGTTTTTGTCTGACAAGCGGATTTATTATGGTGAACAGCTTCGTATTACTTTGATCTCCTTCCACGAGACCGAAACTAAGTTACGAACAACTGGATCAGTAATGCAAGCCAATACTAAGACTATAACAGCTTACCGGCATCCTCTGAAAATGTATTTTATTGGCTTGGTGGATTTCTGTTGAACCGGCAGAGAGTACTGCAGCTCGAATAGCTTCGACTTTGTGTTCATGTCCCACACATATCCATGACCGTCTCGAGAAATGCTTACAGCTCTATTGCCTAGCTGCTCAATGTCCAGATCGTCAACTTCATCAGTATGAGCCTCAATGTCGGCCAGTTTCTCGAGGTCCGGGAACCGCCAGAACCTGATATGACCATCGGCACCGCCGGTCACGAGTGTGCCATTAATGCCACAGAATCGTGCGACTTTTTGAAAAGGTTCATCGTTGGGTTTGGTGTTGAAATCTGTTTGGATCAACTTGACAGGTTGCAAATCGAAAGAAATATTTGGCGGCACATCATCATTAGATTTTTCATGACTGTGTCCATTCGGTATATGTCCATTTGTTTTCTCCTTGGTTCCGTTGACACCATTATTGACTATGCTGCCTCCTCGTTGTCTCATGGAGTTAAGGGAATCATCACGGTTTTCTTTATTACTTGAAGTTGAACTATTTCTTCTCCGGCGAAGAGTTTCACTGTCAGTGCGCGGTCTGAAGTCTCCGCCGTTTGCTGGTGACGACGGTGCCCGACTTCTCGGACCGTTCAGCTTGTGATCACCTTCACGCTTCACTGACAACTTCATGGTGTACAGCTGACAAATGCCATCAGGACCACCAGCGGCAAGAAACAGCTGGTCATCGTAGGCGAAAATTGTTGAGTTCATGATTGCACGACTCCCTGGCAAAGCGCGACAATTAGAACTCGTTTTTGAACTTAAGACCACAACTCACCAGTATCGTAGTGAACAATTCGGTTGGCATTGCATGTCTGTCTATCACTGTCGTTAACTAGTTCATATATTTCAAAACTGTTAGTGATGCCCGTCTTGGCTGCCCCGCCACCGCCACCGACTAGAAAGTGCCGTTCACTCAGCACCTTAATTGTGTACAGCGGAAAGTTGACGCGAGCAAGTAGACTTGAATTCACGTGAGGCTTGTTGGCCATTCCGGCAACGAGGGCTAAAGCAGTGGCAAGCAATAAGAACTGAATCAAACGTCAATTACTCTATTTACGTTTATTATTCCACGTCACTGAAACAGGCTTGAAGGAAAATCTATTTCGTGTTTACGAAATACTACGAGCCGAGGGACCGTTTCATTAGTGCGTTAGCCATCGAATTTTCGGCAAATCGAACAGTTCGCGGACTATGTAGTCGCACCTAAGGGCGTTTGTCATGCCAGGGACTAGTGACAGTTCTAATGAGTTCGACCAATTCGTCTCGTAATTAAGTTAGACTAAATTGGAGAACATAATTTTGGCTAACGGTGTGTGTCAGCTGTTCAGATATAGGCAGTATAAGGAAAGATTCGAGTCACGTGAGAATGGACTATTCATGACTAACGTCAGAAAGTAGAAGTACGTGACTGACTTCTTCACATCACATTATTAGGAATCACGCAACGCGTTGTAAGAAGCAAAGGTGGAGAAAAGTTGGCGGCGTCTCGTTAACGGACACAACTGTACTCAAAATGCTTATCTTGTTGAGTGGCGCCGATAAAGCAATTTTTTAAATTACAACAATTACTTAGATTAGGAAACACAGTCTACTTCTTTACGATGTTACAACTGTCATTGGTCGCAAATTTTCCACAGTAAGCAACAATAATTTAGCCGCTTTATGAAGCGAAATCTTTGAAACCTCAGAGGGAACCGCTGATCACATTCGAGCCAGATCAGGATACTCAGCTCTAGGCATTCGCACGTGACGTGATACTCAAGCAACGTCTACCGACCACCAGGGACAAGTTAAAAATTGCAAAATTAGTTTCAAGGGACATTTGGAAATTGCAATAGAAACCATGATAAAAACAGCTATAACTTCTCCTTTTCTGGATGTCGAAAATGGAAGGATACCTTTTTTAGAACTTACCCAATGAGACCTTTCCAGTGACATATCGTCTACTCTCGTTGCGATACTTCACTTGTATGATGGGAAACGAAAAAGCAAAAAAGGTGTAGGACACCCGGTGTTCCCAAGTGGTCTCCCTCCCAAGTACTGACCGGGCTCGACGTTGCTTAACTGCAGGGATCTGACGAGACCTGGTGACCCAACGTGATTTGGTCCTACACGTACTCGTATCCCTGAGAGTTCACTAGGTAAGTAGCATAGAGCATCGTGAGTCATTAAATCCCTTCGTCAGCCTGAATGGTCAGTTCAGTTGACGACAATTTGTTACCGAATATTTTTCTTTTATCATTGGTTATCATCAGTAGCTCACGCATGCTCATTTCGCTGATGTATGTCAGAGCTGTATTTGAATACGAGATTGCTCGGCCGAAGTTCTTAAACGACCGATAAGCCATCAAGAAAATGGAATCCTATTCAACCCCGTTTCACCCTTTGAATTTGACAAATATAGGTAAATTTCCCAAAATTAAAACAGCTACCACTTCTTTGTCTCAACATAGCGAAATATTAGGTTCAGTTTGTTGGAAGCTCCTTGTCAAGATCTTTCGACCGACGTTCAGCTGAATGTACAAATCGTTCGAAGAGAGTTTTTTACAATTCTAGTATAATATGATATACTTCGCACTATTGACTCGTCGATCCATCATATGACAAAGGAATGTAGAAGAGTATAAAGTACACCGGACTGTGAGCTGAAGCACTAACTGAAGTACAAGTATAACCTATATCTTTTACAACACGTGCTTCCTGTTCGTTTCTAAGTCTTCAGTGGCTTACGTGAAATGAAGTACCTTAATTACTTTCTTACTTAACTAAGCACGCTGATTGCTCAATCAGCACGTGACGGATCCTCAGGCCATTCTTCGTATCACAGCCCAACGGCCAGGAGCCTGAGCTTCGTTCGAATTTGAACTTTGGCCGAGTTCACGACAAAGAAGTGGCATTCCAACCGACCGTAAGCAACTTTTAATGGTCCCTAACTTCCAACAGCTGTTTCGAATAGCCTCAGCTTTTGCAACTGGATTTAGTATCGGAATAGAGGTACCCTTATACTCCACTCGAAAGTTACAAGTGTGTCGTTAGCAGTCCAAGATGCTTTCAGAGAGGAGAGACGGAGAGGGAAAGAGAGAGATGTCTCCGGGCAAAGTTGTGGGCGATGCTTCGAAAGTCCGCATCAGCAAATCGATTCCTTTCCCCTCTCGGCGGGAAAATTGTGAAACACGTTTTTAACTAGCAAGAAAAAGTTTCGCCAGAGTTCACGATTGGGAAACATGGGCGAAAGGAATGGTTGCTGTGCAAATCGGATAAAAAGGGGGGAAAATTGGAAAGTTTGGGCATTGCTTCACGATTCTTTATGAATACTTGGTTCATGTTGCATAATGTACACAAAAATTCGCTGTTACTTTTTTATAGATTCAACTCACTCGAAACAACATTTCGCTTCCAGTTTTTTGGCCCTCGCTGTTTCTACACATTGTAATCTGGAATCCCACTGAAATGACGTCAGCCAGAGCTCTCTGGTATATACATAACAGTATTACGAATATAAGTTTTATACAATAGACGATAGTGATGGTCAAAGGGCTTCCACTGTGCGAGAGAGAGAGAGAGAGCCAACAAAGCTTTTTTCCCTTTGTGATTATCCAATTCACTGAAGAGGAGGAGGAGAGTGCTCTCTTTAGGACAAAGAGGACCCCAGGGTGGACGGTTCTAAAAAGAAGATGGCCGCCATTAGAGTTCAGTCTCAATGAGTCCTTCGGAGAAGGCTTCACTGTCCCTTTGGTTCATGTTCGACCGATGGTTGGTTCTGTTCTGACTACATTGTCTGGATGAGGATGAAGGAGTAGTTGCGGCTATGCCATTTTCCGCTCTCGATTCGCTCTGCTTCACATATGAGAAAAGGGAATACATGTAGAGAGATTGAGAGAGTCAGAGGGGAGAGAGGGGGAGAGAGAGGGGGAGAGAGAGGGGGGAGAGAGACAAGAAGTGACGTTATAGAAACAACGGGAGTAATTCGAATTACATGCAACGGCAAAGTGCACTTATTAGTTTTTGATGGCGCCATCTCTCTCTCCCTCTCTCCTCCCCCTCTCGATGACGGAAGTCGGAACATGCAAGGAATGTGCTCCTCAAAGAGCAGACCGCCGTTAAGTAATCGTAATTAAATACCTTGGTTCGAGTGAAGTAATAAGGGGTAAAAAGGAGCTTTCGCTGTGACTTGGTCAGGAAATAGCGGAAACCAATGAAGCAAACCGCTAATACGTAGACGGCAAGAACTATGCCAATGTACAAAATGGCGTTCGTGGCACTGTTCTCGTGGTCCTTCAGAATGTTCGCCGGCACGCTCTTCGCCCCGGACACTTGGCCCAGTAGGCCACTTGAGGTCCCGTTGGCCGCGTAGGAGCAGTTGACTCGAGGGCCCGACGAGGGCTCGGCCAGGAAGATGTCCATTGCGGTTGGCAGCCAAGATGGCGGCCGTTCTCTTTTTTAGTGGAAAATGTGAGTCCTCGTCTCTCTCTTTATGTCTTCCCGGTGAAAAAGGCCGACGCTGGAATGTCAATTCTGTAAGGAGTCAAATGTCAACTTTACGACATATCTGCGGTCATCATATAGAAGAAGACAAGCTTGAATTTCGTGACAGGAAGCGACGAGGAGAGAGAGGGAGGGAAAGGGAGAGAGGAGAGAGAGCAGCACTCAGAGTTATCCTACTTTCCGGCCGTCAATCACTTTCTCCAGAGCAATTGCGACAGATTCTCCCATGTATAGCTTTGTGCATCTCTCTCCCTCCCTCTCCCCCTCTCTCTCTCCCTCCCTCTCTCCCTCCCTTCTTGCTCATCTCAAATCTACAACTTTTCTTGCATGCAATGAAAAATCACGAATCATGAAAGGCATTTAAGTTCAACGTCAAACGGTTCCCTGAACCAGTGCTCTGAACAGTTCAAAAACTCAGAATCCATTTACGGAGACTTCGGCATCAAGGAGAAGACCATGTCCTCCATTAGCTTCATCTCTACGTAAGCAGCTTATTGCAAATACAGCTTCGAAAAGGTGTTCCATTAGAACAGTTCTAGCTGAGCACCTTTGGCTCACTGTCGTCCTCCCTCGCCCTTTCCTCCCTCTCTCTCCCCTTTCCCTTTCTCTCTTTCTTCGCCTCTTTCCTTCGCCTTTCTCCCTCTCCCTCTCGGTAGCTTCCGGCTTTCCCATTGACTGCACATACATGTACAAATAGTTTCGCAACCACTTTCCGTGATCACGGCTCATTATAATGAATGTTTGCCGTCTAATTAGCGGACAACATTTGCTTATGTGAGCTCACAGTGACGACACGTGTCGAAACACAATGCTGAAAGTATGCCATCAGGAAGCAATTGAATAGTTTTCCTCTCTCCCTCTCGTCTCTCTCCCGCTCTCTCTCTCCCTCTCTTGGCTCACATTGAATTGTGCAACCTAACGGATATGATGCCATACATTTTGTACTTGCTATCATCATTTATTAATGTTCATTTCATGTTCTAGTGGCGATATTATTCGAAAGGAAGGAAGGAAACTGCAATCCATAGATATACGACTACAATGCGAGTTAATCTAATTGCATTTTTCATCTCTCTCTCCCTCTCGCCCTCTCTCTCGCCCTCTCGCTCTCGCCCTCCCTCTCGTCCCAGTTGCCGAATTCAATATCCGTTTCCGCCTCTCATTTTTCACAATCAAAGGCCAAGTTTCGTTCTCTCTTTCTTTTTCTGTCTGTGAACCTTGGCAACAATCAATAAATCCGGTTGTACAAGCTGGAGCCCAGTTACCGCTTACCTGTCAATCTGCGAAACTAATTGGCATTGTTCAAGCTAAACAGGATTAGAATGTTAGTTAAACACGAGCGATGAAAAGTGCTGAAAGGAGAACATTGCGTCTCTGCGCTTTTTTGCCAAAGTGTACAAACACGGGCTCGAAGTAAAAATTTGAACAGTTCAGCGAATGAAGATGCACGACACTCGAGGACAGAACTGACACCGTAGTGAAGATTAAATGCGTGACTGACACTCTGGTGAGCAAATAGTTGCAAAATGTTCATGGCACTGTTTCGCTTTCTCGCTGCTTAGTACTGTTCACTGGGAGAACCTTTTGAACTGTTCAGCGAGTCTCTCTGTCGACTAAGCTGTTGCTCGGCTTGAACAACTCCGATGCTCTTGCTAGACAGTTCCAATCAATAATGTTGTCGAATATGCGCTCTAGCGTCTCTTCCCTTTCCCTCTGGCTCTCTTTTCCTCTTTTCGCTCTCTCCTTCTCCCTCTCACTCTCACTCTCGCCTCGACTTTCATCAGTTTGCTGCATAATCTCATTTTACTCTTCATAATCTTTCAGAGGATCCAACATGTAAACTGAGTCTCGTAAAAATAAGCAAGAGAGAAAGGGGAGAGAGAGAGCGCGAGAGAGGGAGAGAGAGAGAACAGGAATATTCCAGGCACCCTTCTTCGCAAGGTTCTATCATTTGCACAGTCACTGTTACAGTGTTTGGACATAAATTATGACCTCATTTATAAGGAAAGGTTCGAACAAGGAAGACTCGAGCCTGTACATAGAGAAGCAATTGTACTAAAAAGGTTCTTCTCGAAGTATGAGTTTATTTTGGTTGTCTTTCAAGTACAAGCAAATGGCATTCTAGTGCCACAAAGTTCCAGAGCGTCCCTTCCCCCTCTTCCTCTTTCGCTCTCCAAGTCTCTTTTCACTTTTCCTCTCTGCTCTCAAGTGGCATCACTTTGTCCCAAGAATAGCGTCAACGGTGAAGGAGGTCAACTTTTTCGTCGCCATTGTCTTCCCGACTAACGTCCTTGGGGACACTTGGTTCAAGATGGCGTCACACTGGGCGCCGCCGGGCCCTGGACTGTCCTCGTGGGGCACAGCATGTTCGACAAGTGACCTATAGGCCAAAGTGGAGTACCTGGGCACTGGGTAATGGTCTTCCGGGTCCAAGATGGCGGACACGTTGCCATTAGGGCCCAGTGTGTTGCCCATTAGGTGGGCAGAGCAAGGCCTACTTGTCATAAAGGAAGTGAAGGCATGACGTAGCCAACTTTCTTGAGAAAGGTTCACCAGAACATTTGGCCTGTTTGTCGAACTAGTGGCTCGAAGTTCGGAGCAAGGGCACTTGACACCATTAGGAACTGTTCGTGCAGAGCAGTGACAGCTCTTGCCGGAGAACATGTTGTTGACTAGAACCATTTCCGGTGTCGAGGGCACTAGACTGGACTTTCGCAAACTTGCACTGGTCATGGGCGGCAAACAAGATGGCGGCCCAATGGGAGCCCGTTCGAGGCCCGGATTGCCCAGAAGCATCCTCTTCTTCATGATGCGAGCTGCATAGTGGCCATTGGTGGCAATTATGTCCGAATTTAGTTGCTGCTGAGCAATCAGTTCATTGCGCATTGTTTTCTGCAGCGTTCTCAAGTGTCTCTGATATTCGCGCTTTTGTTCGAGCAGTTCTTTCTCCGAAACGGACGGTTCAGTGCACTTCGAATTACTTGGATTGCCTTTGCCGTTGTTATTGCCCTTTGTTTGCTGGTGCCTATGGAATAGCAAAAAAAGAAAGATGGCGTCAGGGAAATGCATGTGATTGAGCTTCAAGTAGCTCTAATTTACTCCATCAAGAGGAACAAGCGAACGAGGGGAGAGAGAGAGAGAGAGAGAGGGGAAGAGAGGGAAATAGAACATTCACGAACCTTCGAAGGGCCACTTGGGCGGCCATTACTTTCTGGCGTTCCACAACAAGCAGGCAATTATGACATGTACAGTCCTTCCAGCGACAGAATTTTTTGTGCCCTTTAAGACAAGAGACGACGCCGTGATTGCGACATCGGGCGCACTTTGGGGTCCGGAAGAGTCGCTTCATGGCACTGGCCGACAATTTGCTCGAATCACTGTAGTTGGCTTGAGAGGTACGACTTGATGTTGACATGTCTCTTCTTTTTCCGTGTATAATTGTATGACGTTGGTGAAATCAGGCCACAATGTAAACTAAGGAGAGAGAGAGAGAGAGAGAGGGAAGGGACAGGAAAAAGAGAAGTTGATCGTAGAGAGATGAGACACTAACAGTTTGACATATTTGTCTAGTCAACTTTCTGTCATGTTCAGAAACACTGAAGCAGTCCTTCTTTTACACTAATCTTCCTCTCTCCCTCCCTCCTGCTCTCTCTCCCCCTCTCGTCATGTACAGTAATACCATGTCCACCTGGAATGTCGTAATTATAGTAACACAAGCAGCCAAAATCAACGAAATGTATTCAGGTGTCAGTTTACTCCAAGAAAGAGAGAAAATCAGCAAAGAGAGAGAGAGGAGAGAGAGAGAGCGGGAAAGAGAGAAAAAAGAGATGTCTTAGACTAGAATGTCTCTTTGCGTACTGTTTTCTTTAGTACATCTCATGGTAGTCAAAGTTAATTGTGCGTGAATTGCAAAAGGAAACTGAAGACAACATATCGCGCACAAAGTGCCGTTCAAAGGAGAAAGCCGCTTCTCTCTCTCTCGCTCTCTCTCTCCCCTTACCAGCTCACAACCATCATACTATAGTTTTACCATAGTGATCACTCCTACATGGCAGGCTTCGAGATGTACGTGTAAGTCAGGGAGCTCGGAAATTCAATACTGAAACACGGGCCCTTCCTTGTTCATGTCTTCGCCGCTCTCCTCTCCCTCCTCTCTCCTCTTTTCGTTCTTCCATTCCACGTTCGCTCTTTCTCTTTCCCTCTCACTCTCGCTACTTCGTTCCCATACTCTGGTTTAATTTTACAAAGTTTCGCCGACATAACTTGCTTCCGTTCCGACTGAAGCCGAACTAACATCCATTAAGTAAAACAAAAATTGCTTGATGGTGTTTCAAGTTAACAAAGAGCTACCGTTGAGAGAAAAGCCTTTGAAGATGCGCAATGGAAAGTAGTGCAATTTCAGGACATTCTTTAGAATGCTTGGACTAAAAGTACTTATTCCTAACGGATTTAAAGCTGCGTTATTCAATTACAGCAAGTTTTTCTTACATTAGCCTCACTATGTAGTCCAATATTCAAGAAAAGACTGAATTCCAGATTTCACCGTTTCGCGCCAAAATCTTGAAATGATTATGCAGCTTCTAATTCACTTTAAATTCAAAATTTTTTGATACCCTTCTATAGTTTGAGGTCCAGGGTATCTAAATATAACAAAAAAGTAAAGATAAAAAAGCTGGTTTAGGTGGAAAAAAGCAAAAGAAAGCGCCCGATGTGGGGCTCGAACCCACGACCCTGAGATTAAGAGTCTCATGCTCTACCGACTGAGCTAACCAGGCATTGTATAATAACATGGGATTTTTGTTGTATATATCCAAATATTTTTGCACATGTAAATTTTTCCGTTTTCCCATGTTTTGATCATAAAGAATCAAACAGCGTCTTATATTATTAATATAATTCTGTAGAGTAAGCATTCTAAGATCATTATTACAGCATAGATTGGCCCTTAAAAATCAATTTGAGATAAAATTAGTTGCCGATCGTGGCGCCAGTTAGCAACAGCTGTTGCCGATGCCAGAGCCTCCTGTTGTCAGTGGTTGCTTTTGTTGTGCTTGAACTGAATTCAAAAATGTCCAACTTCCGATTAAGTGATGAAGAAATTATCAAGCGAAAGTTGATGTTCGATGGCGAAGGGGTTGGTGACGATAGGCGACTCAATTTTTTGATTAAAGCTTTCTGTGTTTGGTCTAATCAACTGAGACAGGAAGAGATACCGCAACACGAGAAAGATGTGAATTATGAAAGAATGATGATCATGCTTGGCGATGCTGAATTGTCAATGCAGAAATCGGAATGTGTCAAAAGCATGTGCAGCAAGGAGCAAAACGATTACGAAAAGATATTTGGATCAGTGGAAGGGGACATTGACGCTTCTAAGTCGCAGTTGGTTAATTTGAAAGAACAACTACAGGTCGCCAAAGCTGAGCGGAAGAACAAGAGTGAAGCCAATGCTCTTGTCAAGCGAATTGAAGAGTTTCCGAGTAGGCTGGAAACAAACCATAAATTGAGTCAAGCCAATGATGAGATAGCTAACCTCGAAAAGCAAACCGTCGAACTCAAGTCTAGAATAGAACAATGGAAAGACCAATTTGATGTGCTGTACAAAGCAGCTGCGGGCTTGAACATCTTGTTAGAGCAAGGTATTGAGAATGAGAACACTGACCCAAGTTCACAAGAGGAACCTATGGAGGTCGTTACAATTACATGAGCAAGCTTGGCCTTTGCTCGCACGTGCGGCTTCTTTTTCATTCCATGAAGTGCTGGAAGTAACGCTTAATTTAACTTGCGTCGAAAATCAATCCTCCTCAAAATGTGGTATTTCTATGGCTATAAAGCTGACCTGATCATCATTATGCTTGGTGTTTGCTTAGCCGAGCTAACAGTTGCAGCCTGTCTCTTTCTCCTTCTCGAAAGATACAACCGCAACAATTACAAAAAGCGGCAAGCTCTATCGGACTTAAAGACCAAGATTCCTGGTCATGTCGCACCGGGAGTTTTGAACAAAATCCACTTGAATTCGAAAGAACATATTCATAATGCAGGCCAGCCCGCTGTGTAAACTCGGTGAAAGAGTTTCCGTTTTGTTACATGAAATAAACTAGAGATTGTTTTACTGCATACAACTTGAGAGGGTTTTGTTGCCTCTAGAGGGCGTTCGCGGCATGTCAACATAGCGTCAGTTCGAGTTTGTGATGTCTGCTATGAACAGAACTAAATTGCATATCAAGAACCTACCAAAGAAATTGTCTGTATCAGATAGGGAGTCTTTTTTGAAGCAGTTTAATCCCACTGAAGTGATTTGTTTTCCCGATAATGGTCGAATGGTAAGATCAAGTAGAAGTTGGGTTTGTTCCTTCCAGTCTAACTTAAACTAAAATCAATTCCCAATACCAGCGTCAGAGAGCATTTGCTAAATTCGCTGATGAAGCTTCAGCGAAAATGGCTCTGGAGACACTTCAAAACTTCGTTCTTTTAGGAAGTAAATTGCGCGTCGAATTTTCTATTCCAAAGCCAGACTCAAGGTATGAATTTAAGCGTCCATCAATGGTTAGACTGACCACTATATAAACAGTTTAGAAGCAACTGAAATTGCCGAAGAGGAAGAAGAGAGCCAGGACGACTCTCTTCGCAGTACTGAAGAACTCGACGAATCGGCTCCTTCGCCGGAGATGATCAAGCGAATTGCAGACCTTCTAGCGACGAATCGCTCGTTCTACATCGGCGTAGTGAAATTGATGCGAGTACTTGGTATAAGCGAAGATAGTCCACGTTTGTCAAATCCATCACCAGGTTTGGTAAATTCATTAGTACAAAACCGAAACCTCTTGCCATACGCGCGCAAACGTAAATCCGATGTCTTAATCACTGGTGTACTTGGTGAACTTCAAGCGGGAAAGCACTGAAAACTGTAGACAAACCGACAAAATCGATTTCGGCGACGTTTTTGACATACCATCAAGGGCCAAGAAAATCCAAGTTGAGGCTCTCACACTTAAGTCAGTCGATGTGCTCCCGATTGAGGACATTGGCATCTTTGGTGTCATGCAGCCTGACTTGGAAACACTTGCAGTCGCTGATACAGTAACCAACACAGAATTTGCTATTGACTCCGAATCAGAAATCGAATCAACGTTTTCTAAATTGTCAGCGGAAGAAATGGCTGCTCATCCAGCTTTTCGCAATTATGTAAAAGGAGATCCCTGCTCAGCTCTTTACATCAAGAACATCTCTAAATTAGTCAGTAAACGTGACCTGGAAAAATTATTTCAGAGGTTCTCTGAAGAAGCTAAAGGGTACGTTTAAAAATCTCGCTCAGCAGCTAACTCAGTTTGGTTATCAGATTGTTCGTTCAACATTTTGCCTCGGGAAGAATGAGAGGACAAGCTTTTGTTGGATTTGCTGAAACGTCAACGGCAATGAGAGCACTTGATGATACAAATGGCTTAATCATAAAGGACAAACCAATTGTTGTGGTAAGCACTTTGAATGCCTCATTAAATTTCCTCTCTGAAAGCCGTACTTTCAGATGTTCGCAAAAGCAGCCATCGAAAGATGATTTGGACATTATTGAACTAGCTTTACTCAAAATGGATGCCTTCGCTGCAAGGCAATCCTTGTTATTACAACCAAGCATCTGGCCAAACATGGTCCTGCAGAACTTCCAACGGCGGCCGATGAGCATAGTACTCATTGATGTCTATTTGAAGGATAGCATCCTTCGGTATCGTCCTGTAGATGGGTTCGCCATACAGTGTACCAACTTCCCAGCCAGTGTGGTTCTTCATCAGTTCTCGCTCTTGTTCTCGGAGGTGTCGCAAGTGTTTCAAGTACCTGTGATTTCCCAAACAATTACCTCGAGGAAAATAAATCATAATTGAAAACTTACGCTCTGTCTCGTTCCGCTGTTATGAAGGGATGCAAAGCCAATAGCGAATCATACTTCTCAACTTCAAGTTTCCTGCAGTAAATAGTACGAGGTGAGATTATAGTCTCATTTTAGGTGAATATTACTTCATATACAGTTTCCATCGCATTCCTCGATACAATGATACACCCGATGTTAGAACAAACAATCCGAACATTCGCCAGCCTATCAACAAACAGAACTGTAGACACGAAACGGCAAATTGTTGTCCACCTACCTGTCCAGAATCGCTTATGGGGTACCCGGGCATAATGGACGGGGGCATAGCCTCCCGCTGGCGGCATATCCTGCCGGAAAGTGGCCATAGTTGACAATCAAGCCAAGGAAGCAAACATAAACAGAGAACCGACTGTCCCGACCCAAGGCAAAGTCAAGCCGAGAGCAAGACTAGCGCCATCTAGAGACGGCGCTGCTTTTCGAAGTTCATCATTATAAATTGTACAAGTTTGAACAGAGGTTAAATTACTTGACTAGCTTTATTGATGAACAGGTCAGTACAAGACGATATCCAAAGCCGATACGATACGCTGAATATAGTTAAAATTAAGTCGAAATAGGCTTTTTAATCATTCTTTTTGTCGCCTGGGGACTCTTCAATTGCCGCTTGTTGATCCGGTGCCGGCTCAGTACCAGCTAATTGTTCGCCAGTGACGCCAAATTCGTTGAGTCGCTTGTAGTCTACGCGGTAGATCCAGCGCTGGTAAACATAGATCAAAAATATAATGTCGTCTCTGAAGCAACCTAGACGGTACATGGTAGGCATTTTGATGACGAAGGCAAAAATGTCGTCAATGAAAGTGTTCAGAAATTTGTAGGTCAACATCCTCCAGGGAAGATGGGCAACACTCTTCATCTTGTAGTTGATGAAAAGTTGAGGGGTCATCATGATGAAACCTAATAAAGAAATGTCATTTCATCTATCGAAATGTAGATCGAGACTCACCAAAGGTTAGAAGGAATCCATAGAGCATTCCAAGAATCCACGAGTAGTAGCTTTTGTGCTCTAAGTAGATCAGAGAGTAAATTGCGTAACCAATAAGGAGTGGAAAAAGTCCCCAAGAGAGGTATTTGAAAGCAAGTTCATCGTATATCTTAGTCGACGATGCGGTGTATGAACTCTTGTCCTCTATTGAGAATCTAGGAATTAAACCGAATATTTTGCGTTCCCAGTCAACTTTGAAGTTGGTAACTTTCTGAATCTTCCAGATTTCAATGAGCAAGCCTATTCCCACTGAGAATCGAATTAAAGTGTTGGTGTCATTATCCAGCACGTAGAGCAGCACAATGAGCGACTGAAATACATTGAAGAAAACGGAACGAACAGACAGTCCTTCGAGAGAACGCTGGTTCTTCCAAAATTGGATATCTAAGAAGGAATGCTTCAGTCAGATAAAATAGAGTAATCAAGGGCCATACCGTTCTTGAATGCCAAGAATTCAAATACACTATGCGTTATTGATATGATCACAGTTAAACCTAAAAGGTATGGCGAAGTTTCGAGGAATGCTTCTTTCACAGCGTCCTGGTCTTCATCGGACTCTTCCATCATCTCTGATCCAAACACAGAGGATGTCCATTTAGAGCGCATTTGCTGGGCAGTGTACATTTGCCACCGGAACATAGTTAGCGGCTGGTAAGTTAGATGGAGAGGCAAAGAACTAGATAAACCGTTAGTAAAAATTATAATACAAGTCAAATTAGGACGTACAGGGTTGTCGAATTGATGGGTTGGTAATCTCGGAGCAGATTCCAGTAGTCATTCATGTAGACGATTGGATAATACTTTCCAGTGACTGGCTCAAACTCAACAAATTCGTCAAGTGGCTGAGGTACACTTCCAGGCACCCATGGAGTGTGGTCTGTTATTAGGCAGGAAATTTGTTTATCTCAACAGATTCAAACTTCTCAAGCATACCATCTATAATGTTAATGGTCAAATTTTCATGCCAGTGTGAAATTATCTCATGTTTGATGTTTTGCTCTACTTTCTCTTGAGTTTCTTTCGACGCCGAAGTTTCTCCAGAAAGCAAATTGTGCGTTTTCTTGTAGCGACGTTTCTTGAATCGGTTCAACATCTTGCGCTTATGGACAGTAAACACCGCATCGTAATTTTCACTCGGATACGGGGTGTAGTCATTTCTCACAATATACGCATGCAGATAGATGGAGCCATTATTCAGCACTCTCTAAGAGAGTTAAAATGAACATGTTTAGGCACATTAATGATACTTAGCGAACAAACCTCTGAAGGATGCACGGTGGTTTGATATTCGAAAATACCATCACCGTTGGCACCAGAGTACCAATCACCATATACCAGTCCTTTCTGAACCCACACTAGTTCACTTGGGTCTTTGAAATTTGGCTTAAATTCATTCTCTGACACGTAAACATAGAGATCCTGTGCATTTCTTCGTTAGAAACATATATCGAACCGTGAATTTGTCATACCATTTCGGTACCGTTGATAAAGAGATTGGATGAAGGCTTTGCGCCAACACTTTTCCCTGGCGCATCTGTAGTGGTAGTCGTCGGGCTGGGTTTACTTCGAAAGAAGCTCGTGATGAGGTACATAATCAAGAAGCGGAATGCTAATCCTTTAGCCATAGACCAGAAACTGTTCGGTGCTGGTGCTGGCTGTTCTGCTCCAGTTGCAACATTCTACGAGTCGACAAAATTAACTGATTGTTGAGGTAATCCCTAAACAAACTCACCTCAGGAGCAGCAGCACCTGGTGCAACCACCTCGCCCGATGGCATTTTTAGATGTGACCAGTAGACTTTGCACTCTGCAACGACAAATACGCGATTGACTTTCTAATTAAGAGAACTATAATTAAGGAAAGTGAAGATGCTCACGGGATGACTATCAGAAAAGCGAGTTGCTTAGTGAAAGATAAACCACATGCAGACACGACATGCGCTCCCGCTATCTATGGCACCAATAAATAAAATAGCCTTGCTGACAACTTACCAACTAAATTACTTGCCGATGAGTAGCACAATCAGCAAATTGAGCAATGTAATCGATAACAAATTTGGTCTAAAAGAGACCTAAAGCAACGTAGTCCTCAAAATCGGCTTTTCGATGCATCCCTTACAGCAGAGTGACCACCAGCGCCATCTAGTGACTGACCTCGTTTTCAAAACAACAAGAAAGCGCGAGTGACAGGAACAACAAAGAGTTGAAGCCTGCCTTTCAAACTGGATTTAGTCCAGTGTTATGCTTCGAACGAAGCGAGCGATTGATTTGCGTTCTGATGATTTGTTAAAACGGTTGAAGAGTTCTCTGAAGGATTCGTTGGACTCGGACAAGAAATGTGAAACATGTAAGCAGCTCTTGAGCGACTGTGTTGAGTTCCGTCAGAAATTGCATCATGTGGATGAACTTCAAGTGCTGACCAAGCCTGAGTTGATATCTCAAGGACATGACCAGAAAGACATCTCAGCCGTGCCACAGTACAGGCTAGATGGATTTTCGATTTATGGCTCGTGTCGGCATTTTGTTTCCATAGACGCCAATTTAATAGAGAACGGCGATGAAGTATGTGTGGAAGGAGTTGTCAAACCATTGTTTGACGAAAACTCTACGAGAGAGTCTGAAAGATTACATATAGTAGCTGGACCTATCACGGAATGGTGGTTCAGTGGCTTTGATGGAAGTAACAAGGTGCTCCTTGGCGTCGAGAGCCCGCTTGCGAGCTACATACTGGAGAAGCCTTCTACTGAGTACAAACCGTATATCGAAGGTATCACTGACAAACTGTACATAAGCAAGCTAGTTATTGAATTCCTAAACGATGCCACTGACGCTACATTCGAAGAGTTGCTCGAAGCTATCCATGAAAGATCATGTGACCGGTTCGACGAGGAGACTTTACTACGACATTCTAATTTCGTAGTCTCGCAGGTTTTAAACTATGATGAATCTGCTGAAGAGGACGAACCTAAATTACTTGAAACGACGGCGATGAAGTATTTCATTGCTCTATCTGGAGCGAGAAGAGCCGTGATTCCGGACGCATTTATAGTAAGGAAGGATGCAAGGCGAGCCTCCAATAGTGATGCCCGCGCCACTTCAACTCCTCTAGTCCGAACATTCTTCGATGAGATATTCGGAGAGGTCCTTGAAACCAAAGGTAATAACTCTAAGCGGAAGCGTCTTAACAATAAAAGTAAGACAAAAAGCAAGCCTTGTGACGCAACTGTGAGTTGGTTAGGCCGCGCTAATGACCGTCGAAATGCTCTCAAAGTTGGCGACGTCATTGTAACTTTGGGTGACTTCATTTCGTTCAAAAAGACTACAAACCGTGTTTTTCAAACTCAGATCGGCCAAATCAAGTCAATGTTCGAAAGCCGCCATCGCACTAAAAATCTACATATTCAGTTGTTCAGGCTTGGAAATGAAACTATTCTCGGTGAAACCTCTGATCCAAGAAGAATATACGCCTTAAACGAATGCTGTGATATAGATGCTGCCAATCTATTTAACAAAGTAGAAGTCATCGAAATTGATTCACGTACTGTCAATTCCATTCTGCCTACTCACCTGAGTAAAACTGCCTATTTATGCGATAAATTGTATCAAGTCGAATCAGGAGCCTTTGTAGACATTCCTCTTAACGCTTTCTGTTCAACGCGCTGTTTGAGCTGTTCAAATCGAGAAGATAAATCAACCAAATTAATCTCACTCATCAAAGAAGAGGGCAAAGTCGAATATTATCATTCCTTAGAACATAATGGACTCCGCGTCAGCTGCAACGATTTCATCTTACTCAAACCAACTTTGATAGTCGAAGACCACTTTACAGCTCACCTGAAAAGAAGTATCAACTGCGACAAATCTGAGGCAAGCGACGAATATCCAGAAATTTATAGAAAGCAATTTACCGAAGTTGTGAAAGGTTCTTACGTTGACCCTACTTCCTCTTTACTTGTTGGTCGAGTAACAACTATTCGCAGAAATTCTGATTCAAGAGCGGAGCTCGAGGTTGTGAAACTTCTGAGAGATGAAAACCTGAACACTGTCGGTGACATGAAAAGAAATGTGAAAGAACTTTTCTACACAACCGAAACCATCGTGGTTCCTGTAGACGATGTTGTATCAGTTACCCAAGTATTCAGTGACGAAAATCATTTATTGACTGATGCGTTCTTCTGCAAGCTAAATGTTGACGGCACTCTCTTTCAACACCAGGCAGTCAAAGAGAGCGACAACAAGAATTCAAATCGGAAACTTCGAACTCTCGACTTGTTTGCCGGCTGTGGTGGACTCGCACTTGGCTTCGAGATGGCTGGAATTTCGGACTCCTGTGGGCTGTAGAGAAAGACAACTCTGCGGCCGAATCTTTCGCCAACAACTTTCCCGATAGTGTTGTCTTCAAAGAGGATGTGAACCAGTTGCTCAAGCAAATCATTTCCGGAGAGTCGCACAATTCGAAAGGACAAAAATTCCCTTTACGAGGCGAAGTGGACCTAATTCTGGCCGGTCCTCCTTGCCAAGGCTTTTCGGGCATGAACAGATTCAGTTCGGGTCAGTACTCGCAGTTCAAGAATTCACTGATTGTGACATCACTTAGTTTCGTGGACTACTACCGCCCAGACTTTGTGATAATTGAAAATGTCAAAAACTTTTTCAAGTTCAACAAGTGTATGGTGTTGAAGCTGACACTGGCGTGTCTTCTCAAAATGAACTATCAAGTGAGATTTGGAGTTCTGCAAGCTGGCTTCTATGGTGTCCCTCAAGCTCGGAAGCGAGCCATCATCATTGCCGCTGCCCCGGGCAAGGTGTTGCCCACGTTTCCGCAGCCACTGACCTCCTTTTCGGCCAGACTGGCTGAACTTTGGACCATGGTTGATGGTAAGAAATATTACAGCGGTGTCTCCACTGCCGGCCTTTACCGAACCCTGACAATCGCTGATGCAATTAGTGACTTGAACACAGTCAAGCCCAGTAGAATTCCGGATGAAGGTGTTCCCTATGACTTGCCGCCTAATTCCTCGTTTCAAGAATACTCAAGACTGGACAAAGGGGACTTGGTTTTCGACCACTGTTGCAAAGTTCTCGGCGAACTAACGGTAGCCCGTATCGAGCGCATCCCTAAAAGGCCAGGAGCGGATTGGCGTGACCTTCCTAATGTAGAAGTAGTTCTGCCGAGCGGAGAGATGCTCAAGAAATTGATTTATTCTCACCCAGACAACCGACTCATTGAAACGGCAGCGATGCGAGGGGTTTGCTCATGTGCTTCCGGCAACGAGTGTTGCCCGAAAGCCCGCCAAGAAAGGACTCTGATACCCTGGTGTCTGGTTCACACTGCCAACAAGAATTACCATTGGTCCGGTCTGTATGGTCGGCTAAATTGGGACGGCTACTTTGCCACCACTGTGACTAATCCCGAGCCCATCAGCAAGCAAGGCATGATCATTCACCCCGAACAGGATAGAATTCTCACAATTCGCGAATGTGCTCGATCACAGGGATTCCCTGATTCTTTTAGGTTTTCCGGTTCCGTTAACGACCGATATAGACAAGTGAGTACTTCCGCTCGGAGCTCCACTCAATGTTGTTCT
This sequence comes from Halotydeus destructor, assembly GCA_022750525.1. Taxonomy (NCBI): domain Eukaryota; kingdom Metazoa; phylum Arthropoda; class Arachnida; order Trombidiformes; family Penthaleidae; genus Halotydeus; species Halotydeus destructor. The sequence continues at coordinate 221,233 of JAIUWE010000037.1, forward strand.
CAAATTAGATTGGAAATGCAGTGCCAGTTCCTCTAGCCTGGGCCATAGCCAACGAATTTACCAGCAGCTGCCAGTCGTGACTCAGCGACAGATTGAACCAATCAAACGAAATTGGTCTCGACAGCCACATTGTCCTCGTCAAGAACCAGGATCACTGACCCAGTCAAGATCACGCTGCAACAATAACGAGATTAAGTTCTTGGTAGTTTCTATTCAACAGTCTACGAGAGCTCTTATCTCAATTGGTCAACTAGTAGGAGGAAAAGAGCTTAAACTGGTCTCCATTCTCACTTTCATATTCTATCCGAATAAAAATAAGCATTGATGCTGGAAATTGCTGAATTAAACCATGTCCTTGAGCATAATGATGAATTGTCGTAAACCAATAAACCGCTCAACAACAGCAAAGGGCGGTGCCTTGCGTTCGGCTGAAAGCACTTTCGGCGAACGGCTCTCGTTTCAGCCTGCCTGCATTCCATTCGCCGAACAGAAAGCCGCGCCCTGTTTGTTTTTCTTACTTGGCCGAACGAGGAAAGTGCTATTGTATCGCGCAACGTGTTTCTCATTCCTGCATCATTCCGTTACAGAATTGTCTGCATTTCAGTTCTAGTGCATTTAGATTAATCGTTAGGTAAGATCCGCTCTTAATTTTCACAATTCGGGGTTTCGAATGGTTCGTTCAGCGTCAAAATGAACATGGTTTCGTTTAATTCGGTTTTGTTCGTTGAATCTGTACTTCGCTGTTTCCTTCAAGATTGAAGTTCAAATTTTGAGCACTTTTTTCAGTTGCAGCTTGTTCTCTGCAAGCTGTTAGCGAACTAAGAGTGCAAGAGCAGTTGACTGTAGACGATACAGGGCTTGTCCGTTCTAAAGATGCGAAACATTCTGAGCAGTATAATCTTCTAACAAAACATATTTTCTTTCCAGCGATTACACTTAGCAGCTAAAAATGGCAACTGACACCATCGAAGGCAACTACAAGTTACAGTCGAGTGACAAATTCGACGAATTCCTCAAGGAATTAGGTATGTCAGGTCTTTCAGCTGAGTTGTCGAATTAACCATTTGTTGTTCTAGGCGTTGGTTTCATCCTTCGTAATGCAGCTAAAATCCAAAATCCAACTGTTGAAGTAAAGATCAACGATGGCGAATATTCTTTGAAGACCGTCACTACGTTCAAGACTTCGGAATTGAAGTTCAAGCTGGGCGAAGAGTTCGAGGAGAAGCGCTTGGACGATGCCACGGTCAAGGTATGTTTGAGTCACGTAGACAATATGTTAAAACGATGTTGACTGAACTTCTCGACAGACCAAGGTCACCCGTGATGGGAACAAGCTGATTCAAGAACAATTTGGTGACAAGCCGTGCGAAATCACTCGTGAATTTGATGGCGATACGTTGACCACCGTAAGTTCTACATGCGATCCACAAATGTTTGACATTTTGTAAACTGGCTTTCTGTTCTAGGTTTGCAAAATCAAAGACATCGTTTCCACTCGTATCTACAAGCGTGTCTAAGCTCAACTTGCATTTTATTTCCGTTGCAACTGAACTTTGTGTCAAACTGCATTCTCAATGTAACCCCGATGGAAATGAAAATCTCCCTTAACTTGTTTCCTATTTTTGTATGTCCATGATTGTCGATTCTTGTATAACCGGCTGTGGCTTTGAATGGAATAATCTCTGTTTTGAATCTAATTAAATTCCGATTTTAATTCACTTCATCAGTTGCGCAACTCTGTGTCTCTACCAGTAATCAGAACAAGAGCAGAAAGCAACTGCTCTCTAGCATTTCCGGCAAATTTGTTGGACAAGAAATTACCCATGAGTTTCTCATAGCGAACATTATTAGCGTCATCTAGCACAGGAATCCTGATTAAACCTAGAACTTCTTCCTTGAAATGCATTGCCTTCGTGTATTGATTCTCAATGTCGTTGAAAGCTTTCTCACTTATTTCCTTGGCGAAGAAGTGACTCACACATTTACCGGGCTTCCTTCGTGACTGAGCAGTCACGTGAGAGAAAACGTAATCATTGGCACCGACCACACTGTCTGTAAAGTTCACCTCTTCCCCAGCTTCCCGGTTGACGGCATCCACCAAATGTTGTACATCGTCAACGTCATCAACGTCTACAAGGCCACCAGTGAATCCCAGTAATCCGTCGGACCGCCATTGCATTAGAACATAACGGCAAGCATGTCCTTTCCAAGTACTACGACAGTAGTACATACAATGGGCCGCATGTTCGTGACCTGATTTGAGAGACAGGGCCTCATTTAGACTAATGTCCGCGAAGACACGTTCGTGAGATTCAGACATTTTTTATCTGAGGGAATGTTTCTGAATTTCCAAGTGACTTAAAAGATTATCCTTATCTCGTCTTTGACGTGCACAATTTAACAGATATGTAAAAGTATTTACTGAGTACAAAACTTTGTTGATTGGTAATGAGGGACTAGCCAGTCAATTGATAGTCAAGATAGAGAATCCGGTGGCGGTCAGAACGTAGCAACGCTGATCTCAAAATCTCATGCAAAACCATGCAGCGGTGAGGTTTAGTCACCACCGGAAACAATCAAATTCAAGTAATTCTCGCGCTTCATTCAAGGCTTGAGTCCTCCAGCCTCGTATATTTTTCGACGCACATCTTCACTGTTTGGCTTGTGAAGGGTAACGTCATACACTTTCGTTTTTTCGATTCCGTTGGTTTCAGTTAAAGATTGATGATAAGTAATATTAAACGTCGAATCCGACGATGAGACGAAGGTCTTGAAAACTCTATGAGCAGCTTCAACGTCTACTATGGCATCTTCGTTGTAATCTGACAAACAACACTTCACACATCTAGCCGGGTGATCTCTTAGAGAATCGTCCAGTGGCATCAGCCAGTCGATTGAAACTTCGTCATCGTTTCCCCAATCCACATAATACACGCGGACTTTGTCGTCTCTGCTCCGACAGTTTATAATTTTCGCTCTGTACCAGAGTTCATCCGTTTTGAATTTTGCGGCACACAAAGTACCAGTCAAGTAAGAGTCGAGATTTTTTACGCCTAATAAAGAGGATTAGTTTCATGTGAGCTCACGTGAACTTACCTTTTTGATAGAGCATGTCTTGGGCAGTCTGAATTGCGTAAATAGCATTTAGCGCTTCATTTGGGTTGTACTGGATCCAAAATGCTTTCGGGGAAATAACGTGAGAGACGTAGCCTTTCCCGAAAGACCCAGGCTTCAGAACAAACTGGTTGACTACAGCTTCGGGAGCTGGGAAAGCCAACTCAACTTCCTTTTTCGACTTTTTCGGTAGCTCGGTTTTGATAGAAGGAGATCTCACTTTGACCTCTGACTCTTCCGCGTAGAATCCTGAATCATCGGACACCTTCGGCACTTGTTCGAAAGCGTCATATTCATCAAAAGAATCGTACTCGCTTGCCGATATATTATCCACACTCAAGTCATTTTCGCCTCCAATGATTTGGTCGTTGAACTTGGTTTGTCCGAGTCTGTCGACTTTCACGTCAATTCTCTTTACTATGGCAAGATTAATATTTACTTCTACGTGTGACGCAAAGAGGATTACTACCTGATGTTGATCCCCGTCCTCTACTCTCTGTATCGGATTCAGGTGATTCCGAATCACTGTCTGTAAGGTCTTTTTCGATGAGATGCTTCCGTGACATGTTGGTCCACTGAGCCAAAGCGAATACGCTGCGAATCTCGATGAGACTGACGTCCTGTTTATACTCATCAAGCTCTCGCAAGAATGTGTCATGATCCATTTCCGCTTCGAACAACTTTCTTGCTCGACTCTCCGTTTCTGAGGCAATGTTTTCCATGGCAGTTATGGCAATTTTGATATTTTGTTTTATGGTCTCTAGTCTTTTTGATTCATGCTTCTTGTAGGCCAATTTGTAAAGTTTCTGTTTAAGCGACGGCATCGTGGACTTGAGACAGGACTATGAGAACATCAGGACACTGATGCTACCACCTAAACAAGTAACAACACAAATAACAGATGCAAGAAGCATGCACCCTTTCGCGCCTTGCTCGCATCGGCGCCCTCTAGCGTCAGACGCTAGTTTGCGTAAGAAAGGAGGCAACCTGAGTCTCCATTAGTGTTGTCAAAGACTCGAGTCGACTCAGCTCGGCCGAGTACCGTCGGGGACTCGATCGCAATTTTAGCGGACCCTCCGAGCTAAGTCTTCCTTTGACTACCGAGTCCTCGAGTCTCGACGGTCATATTTCAGTGGACCGTCCACTGAGCCTGAGTCTTCTTTTCGTGACGTAACTCTCCGCATGACGTCAAAACTAAGGGGTAGTTACCAAATTTCGAAAAATCCATTCGGCCAAAAATCACTGTCAAGTGTATTGCGCACTCAATTCAGTTACCAGGCAGTTTATTAATCGCATGAAATTACTAGGTATTCCTCTTTATAGTCTATATCAGATGTTCAGCAATAGTTTATCGGATACTTCAGTCAAAAGAGTTGAGTCGCGACTCGCCTCGCCGGACCGTCAGAGTCCCGCATCCAGGAGGACCGGACCCTCGACTCTTTGAAACCTCTCTTTTCCGAGTCCTGTGAGTCGAGTCTAGAGGACTCGAGGCCCCGTCTCGGCGACTCGAGGCGACTAAATTGACAAGCCTAGTCTCCATTGTTGACTAGAGGCGGGCACGGTCGGTATCTCTTCGGATACCCGACATATTTGAACCGCGGATACCGGGTACGGTCGGTAGACATAGCTCATATACCGATCATTCGAATCTTCGAAAGCTTCAAAACTGCAGCGTACAGTTCTTTTTCTAGCAGTTTAGCCATATGACAAACTTCAAAATGCAAAGACAACGCGATACATGATAACGCGTTCAGCAGCTTATAACCGATCGCAGTACGACAGTTTACCGATGGTCGACAATTATCTTAGTACTAGCGCATTCGTTCGTTTCGGGCCTTCCGCCCTCTCAATCACTCATTTGTCCCTAACTTCGCGCAAGCGTTCGTTCGATCAAACGTCTATCAAGCCGTGAAAGATTAAAATCTAATTTTCAACCAACACAGATCATGCAATTGTCCAGCGCGCTTAATTTTCCCCAGCAAAGTCTATGAGAATTTTTCGGCAACTTTGGCCCACTGCTGTGGCCAAATTACGCAGCCAATACCCACCCCGTTAGTTTTCCTGGGTGCCCCTGTTCTGAACCTTTCCAACGATATATAACATGACACTGTCAACAGTCTATCTGGACTTTTTGTTTTTGCCGTGAACCTCTGCCAAGAAGCTCCCATAGGGCCCCATGTTAAAGTAAAAGCTCGAAATGTACAAAATTCGAATATTTCGAGTTCTAGACTAAAAATTGTAAATTTCTTGAACGACTCGAACGTTTAACCTTCACAAACGTAGACGAATCGGAAACGTGGTAGCTGAACTACTATATTACCACCAGATTCTTAGCACTACCGACTGGATATTCAACTCGACGGCGGCCATTTTACTTTATCATGGTCACTTTAGTCGAGTCTATTTAGCGGTATCCCAATAAGTCCATCACACTAGTTGTGTAGATATTCGAGACAACTGAAGTTTGAGAGACAGGCATGGTAGTAAATTTTGCGACCTCTATCGCCAGATTTCCAGTACTGCCGACCGTGAATGTCCGTGAGGTTTCTGTCCAAAGTGTCCGACGGTAGACTGAATGTACCTGGAAACGGGCAATAGTTCTGGAAAAGAACTTGCTTTGAAATAGAAACGGGCAACGTTTCGGTTCATATGCGGAATTTCCGTAGCAGTAGAGAACAGCTGTGGAAAAAGCTCGAGATCATGGAAGAATTCTCGAAGCGAGCTCCAAATAAATCTAACAATCAACTCCACTCAACTTAAAAGTCATCTCTAATCTAAACTAGCGTCCAATTTATTATTCGTCCCAAGCTTTTTCACAGCTGTTCTCTCTGTACTGCGTTGAAAATTCCGCACAGAAACCAAGAATCTTGAAAACTAGAACTTCTTGATCCGGTTTTGTATAATCTCGGCCATGACAGTATGTGTCGGCCATGACACTGCTAACTGCATGGCTTTAGCGTTGAGCTTCTCGAGGCTTCAGTCGAACCATAGATGCTTTGTTACTTGTCATTTCTCTCAAGATTCCAAGGATGGATACCGCAGAGTCGAGTACAGATAGTATTCGGAAACCGCTCAAGTAGACTACAGTTCCTGTCATACTGCTACCGAGTGTGCCCGTTATCTGCCGTACAAATTCACTGTATAGCGAATATCCGACGAGATACCTATCACAGTCAGTTGGACTCAGTATTAGAAGTGTCTTAACCACAGCTGTCGGATTATGAAGTTAGGGACCGTTTTGGTATTTCCGCTAGTTCAGCCGGGTGGCGACCGGACGATTCCAACAAACCTGGTCACTACCCTCGGCTCAGGTGACCCATGTAGCAGTAGAATTTATTACGATATCAAGCTTGAAGGTGTTCTTTGGCGAATTATACATAATTATGAAACGGCTAATGTTCATTGATTCTTAGATATAGGACGCAAGGTGAGCCAATTTTTTTCTGGAAAAATAAGCAGGATTTACTGATCTGGTTTAAAAGCTTCATCAGAGCTTACCATCACTAAACTGGCAAGTGAACGCTGATTCATTGGTCATATTATCGATGAAACGGTCAGTGCACCGGATCCGGATGCCACCCGGACCAATGACGAACAGTTCTAGGCCTCGATTCGAGTTCGAGGTGAACAATTCGGACAATTTCAAGGACAGCTCTTCGACTGACTTCCTTTCTAAATAGATGGCGTTGAAGGCTGAAAGAATCAAGAGAATTTAACTGTCACAAACTTGCAAGTATGACATTAGTCTCTCGCAAGAGGAAATAGTGACCTTTCAGTGGTTCATCGTCGAGAGCTGACAAGACATCTTTGAATCCTGACAAATTGGGTGAGATAAGACAAAATCGAACTTTTCCTACCTACCTGTAGTGTCGATGGCGACATAGAGTATGAGCACAGGCTTGCACATCTCTCGGTGCAGCGCATTGTACAGCCGGACGCCATCTTGCATGCCACACATGTCGATCATGTCCCCCTTGCTCAGCTTGGTCATCTCGGCATACTTGTAGTCCAGGAAGGTGGGCAGCAACTTTTCGAAGCGGTGGCGATGGAGCCACGACTTGACTTCGTCCAAGTCCTCCAGGCCACCGGAACTGGAGGAAGTGGTCAGAGCGCTGTCCTTGCGCAGGGCTTCCCGGAAGGAGGGCGGTTCCTGGGAACTGTCCACGCTCTCGTTGTCACTGCGAGCCGGTGTCCCGGGCTCACTGGTGGGCTGGTGTGGGCTGTGGGACGCTTCGGGCCCATTTCGTCGGACGCTCGACGAGGCCGGCTGGATCTGGGGTGGCGAGGGCACGGGTGTACCATACTTGACCGGACGCTGGTCAGTGGTGCCAGGCAGCTGGTCCCAGTCGTCGTCCAGCTCCACGTGGTCAGCGTCCACGTCCGTGAACACTGTGCACTCGTAGGCGGGCGAATAGGTCTTCTTATTTCCGTCATTGTACTTTTCGAACTTTTCGCGGTCAGTCTTGTGCTTCCGGTCGGCGCCCTTGGACTTGAACACTTTCATCTGACACATGGCGACATTTAGGCGTCTCTTTTCGGCATCAGTGGTCACCGTTTCCACCACAAATTTCAGCGGCACCTAGTGACGAGTAGTGATGAGACCGTTACCTTAGAAACCGGAAATGGGGTCAAGGGACAGCCCACACACACATACCCCTCTCTCGCCGCCATGACGCTTCGAGGTGAACTCTGTGCTGATGCAATTGATGCGCACAAAGACGGAAGCCTCGCGCAGGGTGTCCCAAGTGAACTCGGTCCAGTTGGTCAGCTCGGGGTCAGATTGAATTTCGAAGATACCATAGCTCAAGGGAAGGTCAACGTCCATCATCCGGTCCCTGGGGTGGTTCTGTTGCCAGTGGGTCACTTCCTCCCTTTCGCGAAACTGGAGCCGCCGGTCAGTGAAGCTCAACCGGATGGACGAGCGGACCATATTTCCGCCATAGCCGTTGATGTCGTTGATTCGCTTCAAGCGTATCTCATAGGACTGCGACTGGTTCAAGTATGTCATACTGTTGCAGCCCAGCTTTGACCCGATGGCGGTCGGGGCACCCAGGGTATAGTGGAAGGCCCGGGTGGAGCCGGGCATCTCCATCTTCATGGACTGGCCCGGCTGGATGCCGGTCACATTGAAATTGTTGGCCTGGACCGAGGGGGCCAAGATGGCGCTGTACGTCCAGTTGGGGTCCTGGGGCGGGGACCGTTCGCTACTCGGTTCCGGTGAACCTTCGCTACTGAATGACAAAAATGGAAGATAAACAACAACACCTATAGGACACAACGATGCCAAGTACCTCGGATTCAGGCCATTATCTACATACCATGATGTCGGTGACCGTTGGGAATAGTCTTGAGTGCAGTTCTTCTTAAATGAGTCCGGTGATTGGGCTGCCGGTTGATTGTACAGCGGTGACTGGTTGGCTTGCTGACCATATGCCGGCGATTGCTCAGCTGAGTCAAATTGCCTTTTAGGAGAATAATCAATTGAACCGGAAGTTGGACTGGTCCACCCTTGCTGGTCATGGCTGTCATGAACAGGGATGGACGACAAAGACACATGAACATATAGCTGCGACTATTCACACTTAGCTTAGACTAGCTGTGCTACTTTGAACGTATTGCAATATAGCTTTCTAAAAAGTAAGTTGTATTCAACTTTCAGTATTAATAATATGCGAGTAGAACTATCTCGGAAAGAATCTAATTTGGGACAAATGATTACCTGGCTCACCTTTCATTACGGAACTAGAAGAAGCTATAAAAGCTAAATTGACTAATTGCTATTTCTCCTACTTCCTCAAGAAGACCCAAGATTACATCACTTACTTGTCGTTGGGAGAATAGACCTGATTGCTTTGCTGAGGCGAAGCTTGATTGTGATCAGCTTGATTGCGCTGGATGGGCGACGCTGGCAGACAGTGGAGAGTGTTTTGCAAATTGCTGAAGTCGTAAGTGTCATGCTGATTACCAAAACCGGATAGGGAAATGTCAAATTCCTCAGACAGAGCTTTGGCAATGTCCTCGATGCCGCTCCAGCTGCTACTGGTGGGCTGGTCACGGGTCACTTGTCTCTTTGTCCCCTGGCCCTGGTGGTCAGAGCCCGTCGGTGACCTGGACTGGTCACTGGGCCACTTGACGTGACACGAGCTGTCACCGTCCATATTCAAGTCTCTTCCTGATGACGTCGCAATTGTTGCCGTCCAATTCCAAGATGGATGCCTCGAAAAACAGCGGATTGACACTGATTTGAGCAATGGTCAAGAAAAGTGTTGAAAGCGTTCTCAGGCTTGTTGGCTGGGATGACCACTAAAGGAGAGACGCAAGTGCGCTTTCAAACATAACTGTAATCAGGCAGAGAATGAGGATAGGCACTAAATCAAACAAACTGAAATCTGGTCAAAGTTTGCCGAGAAGGCAACCTTTACAACAAGACTTCCCAAACTGTGGCGAAAAAATTCCAAAAATCTAAAACTGATTTAAAGCGAACTACTTTTCCACTTGAACTGGACTCGTAGCTGTCATGTATTGACTACGATGGCTGTGACGTTTATGTGTGTTCCTCCGTTTCCTAAAGATTGCTATTCGACAACTAAGCATGTCCATGACAAGCCCGTGAGCAGCTAGTCACGTGTTGCATCAACGAGAATAGGTCATCGGTCTAGTGCACTCTCCCTCTCCCTCTCTCGCTCTCTCCCCTTCTCTCCTCTCGCTCTCTTCTCTCCCCTCTTCTCCTGCCTGTCTTCAGCTACTCAAATAGTTCTGTATTGTTCGCTCGTGAGTAGCTGGAAACAAAATTAATCTCTTTGCATCTTAACATACATGACCATGGGAAGTAGTGTGTCCACGGCTTGTTGGTCACGTTTCGCCACGTATTAATATTCGGTGCTAAGCGTGGCTAGGTTTTCCAGAATTAGCTACCTAGGCAGCGCAACATGAAAAAAAGAACCCGATGTTCTAGAACTTCAGTATTGATTTCACTGGCCACCGTGGTCAAAGGATTCAGTGACGCGAGGTGGCGCCACAGAGGTGGGGACATGCTCAGTTCAAAGGTATTACCTTCAGGTGACGTCAGGGCTCAGAATCAGTGAGAACAAAGGTGTGTTCACTAGCATGATTGGTCAAAGTCGAAATGTTCGTAACATTTGGAATTTGAAAAGTCGAGAAAGTTCTAGAACTGAGGCTTCTCGTGATCTCTGAATAATGGGTGATTTTTTATTTTGAGCGTTTTAAACGGATGAACTTATAGGTTCCACGGGAGAAGATGTAACTCATGCTGACATGACAGTAGTGGTGGCCGTGATGTAGAACAGCCACTGCAGGGCAGGACTTGAGGTGTAGTCGAAGACAGGGGCACCCAGGGCAGCGCTGACCATGGCTAGCTGGACGCCAGTATTGATTTTACTAATCAACGTAGGTGAAAGTTGAGCCGTCGCCATTGTGACATCGAAGAATCTGGACACTGTCTTCGGTGGCGGCAGTGATTTGTATCGGATTACACAGCCTGAAAACACTAATACCACATCCCTGGCTATGATCAGAGCCGTTAACGCAACTGGAGATAATCATAAAAGAGAGAGAGAGAGAGAGAGAGAGAGAGAGAGAGAGAGAGAGAGAGAGAGAGAGAGAGAGAGAGAAAGAGATTAATCAGATAACAAGTTCTTGAGTCAGCATCGACTAAACTTTTACACTGTCAACCTATTCTTGTCCTAATCTGTTCAACCTCGAGATGCAAACTATGAAAGAAGAGCACTAAAGGCCATTGAAAATCGAACCCAAATGGTTCAAAATCGAATTCCCTATGTTCAGACAAGTACGGGACGGGAATCTTAGCTGCGCATCGAATTACCTGGTATCAAGTTTACGTAGGTCAGCGTGGCGAACAAGGTGGCCACTAGAAACTTGTCCGCAAATGGGTCAAGAAAGCTGCCAAACACTGATTGCTGACCAGGGAACTTGCGAGCAATGTAACCGTCCAGCTAAACCATTTCAGAAAGAGGAGAGAGAGAGGGAGAGAAAAAACAAAAACAGATAAGTTTCAGAGCATTATTATTCTATAACAAGTTTGCAAACTCGTAATCTGTCTTTGCCATATTATATTACCAGATCTGTGAGTCCGGCAAAGGCGAACAATGACAATGCTAAACCAAATTGGTTTGAAACAACAAAGTAGCCAAGTACTGGAGTGCTTGCAATCCGAGCCAAACATAAACCATTGGGTACTGTGACGATGTTTTCTCGCATTTCATCCAACTTTGCCTTGACCTTTAATTTTGCGTCCTTTACTTGTTCTCGTCTTTCCTTCAGTCTACTGGGTTTCTCATCGCTCGCCAATTTAGTCGAATTATATCTTGCTGGACAAGAAGCTAGAATTTGGTTCACTTGAGTGCCGTTACGACACAGCAATTTGCTGGAAGGACGCAAAGGACATATTGAGTGGCAGCGTTTTGAATCACTTGCCCTTGAAGTTGTTAACCATCGGTTGTCCACGAAGATCTTCTCATGATTAATCAATTTGGACAATAAGTTCCGTCTTAAACATGATGTAAAAACTAACATTTTCGCTCGCTTACAGAAAACATGTGTTTTTCCGAACAGCTGACTTTCACTCTCGCCTTCAGTCGGTCGCTCTCCCTCTTGCTCTCTCGCTCTCCCCTGCTCTCTCCCTCTCTAGTAGGCAGGTCGCTTAAATTACATAGTTGATCTCGTTAAACCTGTCTTTGGGTGTTACTTGAACTGATACGTTTCTCCTATTAATCCAATGAAGAATGCCTCTTGACATTGAGGAGTCAGTCTTGCTCATCTCATCGGCACATCAGTGATTCGCAACGTAGCAATTAAATCAATCTTTTTACACACTCTGCTCGCCGCTAAATCATGCACGAAATCAACGATCATCTGTTCGACCCGTCACTGTTAGTTGATTGGGACGAAAGTCTGCAAAGTGAACTAGACGGCTCTGGATTTCGATTGCGACCCTTGCGATTGAGTGACTACGAGAATGGCTATTTGGACGTTTTAGCACAATTAACTAGCGTCGGTGAAATGGACAAAACTACCTTTCAAAGTAAATTCTAAATCAAGTTAATTTTGAATCATTCTAACTCTCTATGTTGCAGATCGTTTCAATGAGATGAAGAAGGCATCTGGTTGCTATTACATTCTAGTCTTAGAGGATGAGAGCACTCGAAAAATAGCCGGCTCAGCGACTCTCTTGATTGAGTTCAAGTTTATACACGAAGCCGCTCTGGTAAGTTCTTTCTGGGCAGCACGCACACAAACTGAACAGTTCACGTGTCCCTCGCTAACACGTGTCATTTTCAGAGAGCACGCCTAGAGGATGTTGTCGTGGACGAGGCTTATCGTGGACGACATTTAGGGAAAATACTCGTCGAGGCTGTCAAGCAACTAGCTAGGAAACGTGGATGTTACAAAATATCTCTGGATTGCAGTGACAAGTTTGTTAACTTCTACAAGTCGTTCGGATACGCTGCCGAACCTGGACGTGACAATACTTTGGTCATCCGATTTTCAGACTAATATGAGATCTAGAATGTTCCTTTACTTTCTCTCACCTTCTCAACAAAATCAATTGAGATCAGATTAAGACATGTCATTTAATGCTGTGCTCGATGATTCAGGATGGGTAGCGATCACTTCAGGACCAATCTATCTCCTCGTAGGGTTCTTCTTTGCGAACTCTTGCCGGATAGGAAAAGGATTCCAGTAGATTGTAGTTCATCGGAGTACACGTTACATCAAGCCCACTCTCTTCGCTCTGTCTTTTGAAAAGAACTCCTTGAGAGCAAGGTCCGAGTTCTTTGCTCTCAGGCAAAGCGTCACCGACACCAAAGATTTCGTAGGCGTAATCAGGATATTTAGCAACAATGGAATCACACCAGTCTTTAAACTCCCGTCTGGACCATTCGAATTTATGGTCCCAATGTCTGAAATCTCCTGGCTTGAGTTGTTGAAACAGGGCATTGAATTCTGAATTAGGAGTCGTGATGATGACAATACGCGGCTTCAAAAAGCCAAATACATTGGCAGGGAATTTCTCTAAAACAGAGCTCGATAGATGTTCGATCAGTTCTATCATTGTGATGGCATCTAGGTATTTCAATCTGTAGTCCTTCTCTGCAACACTGCCACGATATAAGTTCAAATTCATTGCCACATTCCGACCAAACACATAGTCCCACGAGTTTGGTCTTGCCTTGAATTTACACTCTTCGAGAGCGTCTTCCTCGATATCGACAGCTGAAATCTCGTCCGCGAAAGGAAGCGCTTTTAGATAATTGATGAATTTTCCTTCGGCGCAACCGAAATCGGCAACTTTGGCAACTGGAGGATTTTGTTTGAATATCAAATCATAGACGTACTTGTAGCGTTGAATGTACAGCGGTGGCTCGAATTTGATCCCGACATTGTTTTCTTCGCCGTGTTCACCTTTTTCTTGTTTGGTTTCGGACATGATTATGTGAATGAGGCGACGATTTTGTGTGACTCTAAACGTTGGACTGTGCGTAATTTTTGGTATCCATTAGCTTCTTACCACACATTGCACATATACCTTTCTGATAGGCACAAGCTTGAGATATCGATCAAAGAAGCCAATTAGATGCTGGTTCACGACATTCAGTGTACTTACATTGGCAATAATAAGAACCCGGTTGATGAATTTTCTGTTTACAGATGCGACAACGCTCGAATGACGATGATGATGATGAAGAAGAAGATGTAGATGCAGTGTATGGCGAGTAGCGTTTCTTAGAGGTCAAAGCCTTGTTTTCATTTAGCTTCCGACCACCACCTTCTAAGGATTCAAATGTAAGGGTTTAGTGACCATCAGTTTGCAGTAAGAATAAAATCGAAACAAACAATTTAGTCACGTGCCAGGTACTTACCAGTAGTGTTTCGGGCGCCACTCTTCCAGGGGTCAGGGGTGATTACTTTACCAAGCTTTTTCTGACAAGAACTGCAAACCATTTCAGGAATAAAATTCTAAGCGAAGAGATTTCCCTCTTTCTTATGAACACAAAACAGCTGTTTTTATTTAGGGGTCATCTCTTTTTTGCAAAACATGAGCAGCGAAAATCAATCGGCAGATCAGGCTGATATTGATGATGATGAAGCTTACGGCACTCTTAAACCGGTCAGTTAATTTTTCTATGGACATTAATGTATGTGAACTTGATTGCTTACCCAATTTTGCTCATAGGTTGGATTTTTGAGGGATAGGTCATTCTCAGAGACGCCGTGTTACCGAAATTCATTTCTTTATGGCATCGCCGGTGGTCTTGGACTTGGTTTGACGCAATTCATGTTCACGAGTGAGTAACTTGGTTCATGATTCTGAGTGTAATAAAATCATTCTCTCAATTAGGCAACATCCCTCGAGCCACTCGAAACGGAGTGTTCAGTATTTTTGGTATATGTTTGCCTTATTACTTCTTTTGTCGGCACACTCAAGCTCAAAACCGATTCAAGTTCAATGCACTTCGAGCGGAAGTGATGGCTTACATTGAACAGCAAGGTTCAGGAGAGAACTTAGATCCGGAAGAGATACAGAATGCTGCCATCGAAGCCGGCTTGTCTCCAAGCATGTTCATGGAGTTCTACAAAAATCTTGCTGATAAGAAAGAATAGTTTGTGCGCTATTTAGCCAACGAGTCAATGTACACCAGCCTGTAGTTATATAAGCCAATTAAATAAATCTGATTTGGTCTAAATAACTGATTATTCGGGGAAATAATGAGTTTGTGATTGAAAGACAAGATGTTATACAGAAACGACCCCTCAACAGTTGCCTGAGTAAGAAAACGTGCTTGTGTTTTCAGTTCTGGAGGCAACTAACGCAAACTCATCATATCAAGCAATTAATCACCGCTACTAATGTAAAAGAGGTAAGCCTTGATTTTAATTAGTTCCTGGGTCCTTGGTTAGAGGTTTAGCTCGAATATTTATAAATGCAGTAAGGTTAGCAGGCCATTCATCCGCTGCCGTTAAACTCCTACTTTGCTTTCGGTGGTGATTCGCTTTTCCTGACATTTTCAAGTTCAGGGCGATACTAAATTCTACTCGATTCAGCTGAATGGGAATGAAGAAAGTTTAATTTTGGTTTTGAATTTACAAGAATTTAGATTCCTTTGCATGCGATTCATGGAGTGTATCTATACATGATGTATTTGGAGGTGTGACGGCGCGAGAAAAAAATAGTCAATCTATTCCCAGTGCAATCTCTTGATTCGGCGCTTGATCAGCTTGTAGTTGAAGAGTTTGAGGGAATTGCAATCAGGGTCCACTATTCTTGGACTTGAAGCAAACTTGAGGCACTTTTTGGCACACTTTTCACCGTTGTATAATCCGGATTCCCAATGTCTCACGCACAGGGCACAGTTGTGTAGACACAGATACAATTTCTCGCTAATTTCCGTTGATTCAGTTGAACAGATTGCATAGTGACTGATAGTGAGGAGGACACAAGCTTGAAGAAGAATGTTTCGCGATATCATCCTTGTCGAAGCTGTGTGACGCAACATATTGATAGAGGATAACTTGATTAGATAAATGGTCGGAAGTGGAAAGAAAATTCAACTCTTACTTTGTTTGTGAGCAACTCAATGTTTGGCCTCCAGGGTTAAGGTTGACTATTAATTTAGTTAGCTTCCAACTAATTTCCGCACTTTGCGCTCGAAGTTGCGATACTAAGTAAACAACTTGTTGATAGGAAGATAGTTAGCCGATTAGAGAAACTGACTAAACGCTTGAGAGCCTTCTTTGTAACCGGAACTCAACTTCTCTGTAGCTGTGGTTGCACTGGAATGAGGAAGTGGTCATTGAAGTTTACAAGGTACACCAGGTTTATATATGGTTTTCCAACTAGATTGTGACGTCGAACGTGATCATGTTGCACTAATTGTGTGTTCGCTAAATTGCTGCTTGTCTGCATTTTGAAGTCTTTCCCGTTGACTACTTTGGGAAGACTTGTTGTGGTTTTTTAAGTCATCACCATCGAGGGTTGTCTTGGATGGTGCGACCATGAAGACCATGAGGCTGGCCGATGTTGCGAGCGGCGGAGGGAGAGGAGAGAGCGGGAGAGAGAGAGGGGAATGGTAGTTGAAAGCCTATCAGTTAGTTGGACGAGACTGCCTATTAACTACTACCTGTAGCTATTGCTGTATCGAAGGGTTAAATCATCATCTAGGCCAAGGAGGGAAAGAGTGAGAGAAACCTTGTCCTTCCGCTGCCATCAAAAAAGTTTCTCTCTCTCTCCCTTTAGTTTATTCCTCTCCCAATTAAGTTATCTTTTCTCACTGTCTGCCTTTTTATTTGACAGGACATAGTAAAATTTTGTTTCAAACTAAATTAAATGTTGGATTATTCAAATAACTAGAGAAGATTGCCATTAGAAGGTCGAACGACGTCCTAAGCACTTTTCTCTTTCCCCCCTCTCTCCCCCTCAAACCAGTCGGTGAGAGAAAAGGTTGCAAATAACCTTTCGCCACTTGACCAATGAGATTGCTCATCTTACTGACAAGAAAGTATTCGACGATCAAATCTACAGCAGGCCAAGTGCAAAGAATGACCGCTTCCCAGGCCAAACTGGCCACTAAGCCCCTACCGGCGAGCATTTACACCAACTTCAGGTCCATCATTGACTTGCCGGAAGTCCAGCTGTTGTCCAAATTATTCCTCGGCGCTGGGCACGAGATGCGAGTGGCCGGAGGAGCCGTTCGTGACCTTCTAACTGGCGTTATTCCTCATGATGTGGACTTTGCTACCACGGCTACGCCAGTGCAAATGATTGACCTTATGAGGTATAAATTTCAATTTTTAAGTTCCCTTTCCAAGGCTGACAATTTGCATTTATTAATATTCTCTTCTTGTTCTCTCTCTCCTCTACCTTCCTCTCCCCTCCTCCTCTCTCGCCTTTCCGGTAGTCCGTACAAAGAAAAGATTCGCATTATCACCACCAAAGCTGGTTAGTTGATATGGGGATATTCCCGCTTTGCTTTTTTATGAGATATGTCTCACTTCCTTGTGACTTGTAAATTGTGACTATGTTTGACTTTTCAAGGTGAAAAGCATGGTACAGTGACTGCTCGAGTCAATGACAAGAGTCAATATGAAATTACTACGCTCAGAATTGATAAGATTACCGATGGCAGGCACGCGGAAGTGGAGTTTACCTTGGATTGGAAGTTAGGTATACTCGCTTAATTGTCCATGAAAAGGGCTCGTGATTAAATCAATTTGTCTCTCTCCCTCTCCACCTATCTCTCGTCTTGATTAGATGCATCTCGAAGGGACTTGACTATAAATGCAATGTTTCTGGACCTTGAGGGGACTCTGTACGATTTTTTCGGTGGCGCCGATGACCTCGAGCATCATAGGATCCGTTTTGTCGGCAATGCCGTCGACAGAATCCAGGAAGATTACCTTCGCATATTTCGCTATTTTCGCTTCTATTCTCGGTACGGCCACCGGTCAGGCCATGATGGGGAAACGCTGAAGGCCATGCGTGACAACATTTCCGGCCTCACTGGCATCAGTGGGGAACGCATTTGGACCGAAATGAAGCGCATTCTGCCCCTCGAGAAGTCGAATTTGGTATTTCCGGTCATGTTGAATGAAATTGGAATCTCTAAGTACATTGGCATGACTCGTCACCCTAGAGACTTTGTCGAGTTTGAACGGACACATGCCAACTTGTTTGCTGATCCAGTGGTTGCTGCCCAACAGCCGGTTACCTTGTTTACTTCGCTGATTGAGAGCGAAGAGGAACTGAAGAGCATTTGCTCTCGACTCAAACTTTCGAATGTTGAAAGAGACACTGCTCTCTACATACTTGTCAACCGAAGTAATCCTTTGATATCGATGGATGACCTGAAGCGGCAATTAGCGCTGTCTCCAAACAGTGAGCGCAAACTGTTGAAGTTGTTCATCATTGAATTCTTGCGCTACTGTGGCCGACACTCTGAGGTTGAGCAAATTGTTGACTGGACCGTGCCCACGTTTCCCCTCCGAGGCGATGTCATTGGCCGTAGACTTGCTAAAAAGAGAGACATTAAAGTGGTCTACTCGGAACTTCAGAAGCTCTGGGTGGACAGTGACTTTAAACTGTCCGATGAACAGTTGAAATGTGAGATTGACGATGTAATTGACAAGTTTGATTTGGCCAAATCAGACAAAGTGTAGAATAAACCATTCAGTGACAATTTGCCCTTTGATTAAGTCGCCATAACTATAATTTATATCAGTTTCAGAATGGAAGTTCTGAAGAAAGTGTACAAGAATGTCTACTATGTTCACGAGCTCTTACCTGATGACTGGAAGAAGCATCATGGCGCAGTGGAAGAGTTCTGTAAATTCACC
This sequence comes from Halotydeus destructor, assembly GCA_022750525.1. Classification (NCBI taxonomy): domain Eukaryota; kingdom Metazoa; phylum Arthropoda; class Arachnida; order Trombidiformes; family Penthaleidae; genus Halotydeus; species Halotydeus destructor. The sequence continues at coordinate 239,719 of JAIUWE010000037.1, forward strand.
GAATCGAACATTGTCACCTCTGACCATTGCCTCGGAACTGTGCTTCGTAGTGACCTCGAAGCGAATCACCTAAAGGGTTTCACGTGCTTCGAATTCATGCTAGCAGCCCATCAAGAGCGATTACGTCATTCAAAGAGACCAATTCCAGTGGACGAGCAAGTGGCTTACTTGAATTCTAAAAACTTCCTCATCATTGCCAAATTGTTCGGACTTGACAAACTGTACTGGTTACTGGATACGGCCAGTTTTTTCGAGAAGGACAAGAGACTAATTGTTCAAAGAGCAGGTCAATCGATATCAAGCTGTCGATTCTATCGTGAAACCGGCAGTCAAGATTGTACCTCGCGGGCAGAAATGTCCTTTTCGGAAAAGTTTGTCTCGGAAGAAATATCACTGGCCAGTCAGCTGTTTTTCGGGAAGCCAGGTGTTCACTTGCTCAACTCGCGGCTTCCGGTTGAACCCAACTTGACTTTGGGTGATTCACTGGCGGCCAGGAACTGCTTTCGCAAGGTGGCCGACATTGAGCGAAGAATGGTGGATGTCATATTTACGCAATCAATAAGCGCCCTGATCGGCGAGACGGTGTGGCGGAACTGCTTTGAAAAAGTCAAACTAAATCACACTTTGTGTCAGTTCAACAATTTGCTCAACAAACATTGTCCGTACACGAAGGAACAAACAGCGGTCTGTTCGGACTTGCTTCGCAAAATATCAACACACTGCAATGTTTGCAGTTACGTAAGGGCAGTCTTGTATCACGTCTTTCCTCTCGAACTGTTTGGCAGTGCAAGCAACCGAGAAAAGTTCTACCGGAGCCTGAAGCAACTGATCACCTCGGGCATGAACTGCAAGTTGCGTCTAACGGATGTCTTCAGTCAAGTTCACCTGGTTGACATTGGTTGGCTGTACTGCTTGAACAACGAAGAAAATAGGCAACATGGCTTCCATTGCTTTTGCAAGTGGACAGTCAGCTATTTTGTCTACGTTCTCAGGTGTTCGTTCTACGTGACCGAGTCTCAGAAAACGAAGGCCGAACTGGTCTTTGTTCGCCATCAACTGTGGGCCAGTATCAAGGCACTGGCTCTGCACGAACTTGAACGCGAAGGCAACCTCGAAGCTGTCCCGGAAGGTTCAATCAGTGAAAATGGCCGAAACTTGTACCAGTTCCGCTTCCTGCCCAAGACTAAGCATGTGAGACCCATTTGCAAGCTTTCGAAACAAGGGGTTAATTGCTCCAAAAAACTGAAACACATCATCGTGCTCTTCATACAGCAATTGCACAAGCAATGCAAGGTGCAGCTTGATTCATTTGTGGACATTGTTCGAAAGGTCGTTAGGACGGAACAAGAAAGTGGCGGACGTTTCTATTTCATTCGAGCCGACATTCAAGATTGCTATCCGAACATCAAGCACGACAAACTCGTCGAGTTGGTAGAGTTGCGAGTCAAGGCTTTGTTTCCTAATTTAGTAGAACTAGTGAAACAAGAATTTGCCATTGTTAGAAAAGGTCCGCACAGGCCAATAGCGAAGACGATTTGCAAGTTCTTTCCTTCATCTAACTTCCCTGTGATACCGAGCTCTGTCTTTGACACAAATGACGAACTACTGAATGGAGTTGTTCTAGAACCGCGGCATCGGTCCACTAGTCAGATCGAGGACCTAGTTCAGTGCATTCGAGAATACATCCTCGAAACCATTTGGACCATTGACAAGAAGTTCTACAAGCTGCGCAAAGGTGTCTCTCAAGGTGGTCTCTTGTCCAACGAACTGAGCTTGTTCTACGTCAAGAACTTTGTCGACGAACACTTTGATTGGTTCAAGACAAGCGAGACGGACTTTGTGTCCATCTTTGCCGACGACATGCTCTTTGTCACCCAACACGCAGCATGTGCGAAAGTGGTTCTGGTCGAACTGATGAAGGACACCAATGACTTTGGCATCACTATCAACCGGGACAAGCTGCGAACCAATGTCCAGCTGGCCACATTGGCGCGCATTAATCACTCGGAGATGGTTTACTTTGGTAGCCATGGCTTTAACTTTACTGCCATGAAGCTGACGCTGGACTATTCGTCTTTCGAGGATCGAAACATTCGCTATTCCTTTGCCTGCAATCCATTTGCGGCATTGGAAAAAGTTTGCCAGGGGTTTGTTCGTAAGTTCGTGACCAAATATTCGAAATTCACTCAACTTGAAAGATTGCTTTGCCATTTTTCCCTCTCAGAGACTCTGAGCCTCATCCTCACACCCCAGGTTCTAGACGAAGCCATCAATTCAAAGCTGACCGTTGCCGAGAACATTTTCGAGGCCATTCTAGTCCAGTCGTTGCGTCTAGCTTGCTTCAAGCGACTCTCACCCCAATGGTCGACGGAAGCGAATGGCAAAAATTTAATTGATTTCTCAAATAAGTTAAGTCGTCGCTTGTGGCGCCTCATGCAGAAATGGTTAAGGAGCAACAAATTACAAAGTACAATCAACGAAGCGGACATTGAATTCATATGTGCAACGGCAGTCAGTTGTGCCTGGTCATGCAAGATGTCCCACAGGCGTCAAGAGGTTGTTTGTATCAAAAAATTGTCCAATCAACTACAGCAATTTGTCAACCGGGAAGATTTGTATGATTGGCTAAACAGTTTCCGCCAGTATCCCAAAGGTTCCTTTGAAACTGTGATCATGCCTCGAAAGTGTTGAACTGTTCAAGGTGTATAGTGTAGAACTTTCCTGGAATAGAGAAACATGCAACAAGCATAGTTTTGTATATCATAGTGTAACAAGCTGTAAAATTGGTAAAAATCGTTCACCAGCGGAATGGTCTTCTCATAAAGTATAGATATATGCTTCTTTGCGGTTCAATAATGCACACAATTGTCTCGTATTGCTCAGCAATACAAGGTACACAACATGGTAACTGGTGGCCTTATCAAACCCAGTAATCAATCTTCTCGGCCACGACGCACCATGAGGTGGCGTGTTCACTGAAGTAGGAGCGAACAATTTGTAAATCGTGGACATGTCCACCGATGAGTTCTTCCAGTTCACCAGCTTTGAACAGATGGAAAAATCGGTGCAAGTTGTCAGGTGGTGATGGCGTAGAGGCCTGAGACATGGTCGGGGTCTTGGACGACTCAATGGACGCCACAGACCTGGTGGAAGCGGTCATGCCTTCAATGCTGGTCTGCTCACTCGAACCCGCTTGCACGTTGGTGGCCAGCTGTTCGCACAGAGCTCCATCATCGTCAGCAGCACTGGAACTGGTTGAACTGAGGTGTTCCAAGTCCAGCATAACGTCGTCCACATAACTGTCATCATTTTCAATCAGGTCCACACTTCCGCGATAACTGCGATTAGCCGGTATAATGGTTATGAATGACTCTTCGCTGTCAACACTGGGATGAGTTTCATGTTGCTGTGGCTGTGGCATTATGAATTGTGCAAATGGCCGCTGAACGTAGAGACTTGGCGACGCCGAGAAGCGGCGCCTTTGCTGCGGATAATTGGGAGAAGTTCTGACCTTGTATTCGACACTCAGGCTCCTCTGTGTCTTCTTTGCGTCCTCCCTTTCCTGGGCAGTCAAGAGAATGGTTCTAGACTGAGGAAGGTTCAGTTGGAGTTTTGATTTCATCACCAGCGCTTCTTTGTGAACCGCAAAATGAGCGGGGGTCGTGTAAGTAGTGCATTTCGTCTTTTGATTTGGTCTCGCAGCCAGAGACGCCAAATGTGCTCCAATTTCGTCTATGCTTGAGTACATTTCTTGGCCATTTTCAACATGGGCGCCATGTTTGTCACCCTTTGTCACCGCGCAAGGTTCGGTAATGTCTACCCGTGGCACATAGTTGATATATCCTTGATTGCGATTTTCAAGGGATAAGAGGCTGCTGCCGATGTCGCTGATTGCTGCCTGAGTGTCCTGACTGTCATCCCTTTGCACAACTGGTTTGTCCTTTTTCTGCCTTCGTAAGAACGTAATGGGATGAAGGTCAGTGATGTCCACTCGAGGTATTCGCAACTGATTGGCTGCTTCGTCACTTGACCAGTGGGCTAGTGACCTTAGCTCTGGCATTGAATAGTAGGCTACGAGCTTATTACTACGACCGGAAGTCGATGTTGTGGAAAAGCTTGTTCCGGTTCCGGTAGTGCTTTCAGTGTTTGTGCTCAATTGCTTCGATAGGGATTTAGAGGATAATGAGTCAGAGGAAAGTGATTTCTGTAAGCCTTTGGTCCACGAGTCACGACTCGCATTTCGGTAAGCGTTGTACTTCTTAATCAGATAGTCCTTGTCACATTTGCTGCTTTTCTTTGGACTTAATTCAGTTAGTTGGTCCTGCTCTTCCACCAGCCGCTCCTCAATGTCCGCTCGTTCTTGCATACTGTTCTTCAAGTCGTCAAACATGTCACCCTGGTCTGCCGAATTTCTGTCCTCGAAGCTGTCTTCTTTCATGACCGGCATGTTCGACGTGAACCGTTCTAACAGGCTGGACCTTCGAAAGGAAGGTATCACCGGTAAACTGAACCTGTGTTCAAGTGAATCGCGAGGCTTTTCCACCACATTCTTTCTTGGCACGAAGCTCTTCACATCCTTAATTGTGGACAATTTGTCCTTTATGAGTGACACCAGCGACCCGTAGTGTTCTTTAATGCTATCGGTTCGACTAAATCGGTCGCTTTTGCTATCAAGCACACCAGCACTGCCTTTCGAACTGTTCTTGGGTTCCCGAAATGTCCCGGAGTCACAAAGTGGCCCAGAGCCCTTGTCAAAGTTCTGGCCACAGTCCAGACCGGGCAACTCGATGGGCACATCCTCGTCAAGGGCACTGAACGGGGACACATTCCTGCTCTGGTCCCGGCCAGTTGTCTTGGAAGCTCGAAAGGAAGAGTGATACGTAGAGAAGTGGGCCGGAAGTAGGTTGCACTCTTGCAGAGCTCGCTTCACGAAACTGTAACACGTGACAAACTCGCTGTTGGGACTGTTGCACGACTCGTAGGCCGGTCGACGATTGACGTAATTAGCTGTCGTACTTAAACTGCTCGTGGTGCACGAGTCGTCCGTGTCCGAGTAACTCGAGTCCGTTTGCCGACTCTTGGCCCTCTCCTTGGCCTGGTTTGAACCGTTCCACTTGATGAGGACATCTTGCGAGGCAAGCTGCTTCGAAAGAGATAAATTCGTGATTAGAGGCGAGAGACGAAGGGGAAGGCAAAAAGAGACATGCCCATCGGTCAGCCCGCTAATTGGGCCATCTATTTACCTCACGGCCCTCGAAGGCCCACACGCTGATGAGAACCTTGCCACCGGTGCGCAAGAGGCGAGCAATCTCTCTGAGGGCATAGATGCGCCTCTCCGTGGTGGACAAGTGATGGAGTACGCCACAGCAAAGGGCACCATCGAACACCTCGTCCCGGGCCGGCAGGGTCAACATGTCACCCTGCAGGGTGTCACTCTGAAACTGTTTCCGGTGACCCTTGACCCCGGGCTGGTAGGTGGCCCCGGTGAACCAGTGGGCACACCGCTCCACGCCCAGGGCAAAGATGCCCGCATTTAAATTGAGATACTTTCCATCTCCACAACCAATGTCAATTAGAAGGCTCCCGTAGTCCAGGTCCTGCGTGAGGAAGTCCTTGATGTGTGACCTGACGGGCGAAGAGGCTCCTCCTTCGCTAGATATCTCTCGGTACACGTCGTGCACATAGGCCTGCTCCACGGCCAGACACCTGGAGGTCCGGCTGGAGCCGTCATGGCTGCTGGAGCCCGGCTGCTTCCGGTCGCTGGCCGTCGACTGCGAGTTGGAGCTCAGGCTGGCCCTCTGGCGGTGGCCCGTGTCACCAGCAGCCAGTAGGGGGATCTCTCGGTCCAGCAGCAGCAGCTCCCTTGTCTCTTCCTCTTCCTCCTTCTCGGCACTGGCCATCGTCTCAAGGCACTTACTTGCAGTGGTCCTGTCCACATCAATGTTGGCTGGCATCAAAGCTTCCGACGGGCAGCTCTTCTCTACATCCAGCTGACTCCAGTTGTCGAGAGAGGGATCTACATCCTGTAAACCAGATTGGACACACACACTCACACTGCTCCAATCAAGGGTCTGATTGTGGAGAGAGAAGAGAGGGACGCCGTCTACAAGGGTCGAGAGGGTGACAGAGAGGACACAGAGACAGCCACTTGCATCCTCCTCTCTTGGGGTTCACAGTTGAAAAGAAAAACAAACCAAGAAACCCTTCTACAAGCTATGAGAGACTGTCCAAGTGTCCTAGGACTGATCGATTGCCAGCAAACCCAGATTTTCGGCAAGACGCATGCGCACTAGCCTTTGAACAGTTCAAGTACATTTGCGCACACTGGCCACATGCATGGCACCTTTTACGTTTATTACTTTCCTCACTTTCCAAGTGCTGTGCATTGTTACAGAATAGAGAGGCAAAAAATAGACAAATTTCATGCCATCATTTCTAAAATAAAGTTCGAAGCGTGGTTTCTAAATTACTTGAAGCACTTTCCTTGATTAAACTTGAGGCCTTTGAATTCGCCCTCGTAAGTAAAGTATTGCTTCACGAGCTGCTTAACCTCATCAGAGCCGAAGTCAAGTTTGCGCCAGTTGTACGAGTCGTAGTCAACCTTCCAGTCGTCAGACAGTTCGAAGGCCAGCTCGTGGCCTCGCCAGAACCACAGGCCGGCGATGGTGTTGTTCTTGTCCTCGCCGAAGAGCAGCATGTTGCCGAATGCATTCTTTCGCATCTTGTCCAGTCGCTGCATCATGCCGGACATGAGATTGCAGGTCATGAAGACCAGCGTCAGTTCTTCGGGGTACTTGTAGTCGCAGAACCAGATGGAATAGTTTTCCTTGTCAAACTTTTCGAAAAAGTACGCAATGGCCTCTTCGTCAGATTTATTCGAGAAGGTTCGCTTAAATTCGTCCATATTGAAGTTTCCTTTGGGGAAAGCTTCGAAAGGGTCCTTTGTAGGCTTTTCCTGGGTGAGCAGGTCGCACTCATCGAGCTCCTCAGCTGGTTCCGGCGTCTTAGGTTTCTTTGGTTCAGCCTTCTTGGCTTCCTTCTTCTTTTCCTTTTCCTTCTTGTGCTTCTCCGCACCCCTGCTGGGCTTAGCGTGCGCCAGAGCTTCAACAGCGGCGCTCACATCGTCACAGAGATGAATTTCACCGAGCACAGCCTTAAACTGCGCCTGATTGACAAGGGTGGTGAACCAGCGGTTAACATTGGCGTAGTCGCCACGTGCCTTGGGGTCAAGCACGAACTGGTAGGCGGGCAACAATGAACAAGCTACAACGATGTCAGCTAGGGTGATACGTTCGCCAACCAGAAACGTCTTGGTCAACAGTTGAGTATTCAGAACCAAGAGAGCTCGGTTGAGATCATGCTGGGTTCGTTCAATGTGCTAAATATAAAAAAGAAGAGCACGTTAGGTATTTATATGTCACGAACGGGAGGAAGCGCTCAAGTACCTGCTTGGTGAGGCTAAGAATATTCAGTGTCGGAAAAACACAGCCCAGAACAGCGGGAACGATATCGTTGTCAGAAAAGCTGAGCCACTGAATTATTTGGGCTTGATCCAAGGGAGTCTTGCCTCGGAGCTGCTCGTTTGCCACATAGAAAGCTATGGCATTGCTCTCAAACAAGACCTGTCCGGTGCTGGCTTCGAAGGCTGGTACCTGGAAATGGATTCAATTAATTGAATGTAAGGCTGGTGAAATCATTTTTTGTCTAACATTTGAGACAGCAATGTTGAATCAGCTTGACGATACTCTGATCCCAATGTCTTACGTCAATCAAAATGAAACGATTGATTGACGTCTTTGTAGGGATCATGTCGAACGTGTCACCGATATCAACAAGGTACTAACCTTTCCAAGAGGAAATTTGGAAGTAAATTTCTCACTCTTCTCGGTGACGCCGAAAGTGAAATCCTTGGCCACGTCGACCTTCGCACCGCTGTACTGAGCGGCGATAAGGGCCTTCTGTGTGCGAAAGCTTTCGGCATAACTGTAAATGGTCTGTTGAAAGGAAACAAATTAGAATGGTTGATGACAAATGGAGAGCAATTTAGTAGACTAAATTTAAATTCTACTTACACCTTGAGCCATGCTTGTTGTTCGCCGGTATATTTGAAGAGCGCAGAGTCAACGCAGCAGAGGAAGTGGAAGCGAGTGCACGTACTGAGTAGCAGAGAGAGCCAGAAAGAGGGAGAACGAGAGAGGGAGAGAGCAACCGCGATTTTCGATACCATCGACCATCGGAGCGGAGCAGAGCGCTCTCTCGCCTCTCTCTCTCTCCTTTCGACTCCCTCTCGCACCGTAAATATTGATGTCACATTAGGAGCTACAGATTTCTCTCTTGCGTTCTGTGTGTGTCTCTCTCTCCTTTCACTCTCTCACTCTGTTTCTGTGAACATCGTTCCTCCACAACTTAATATTACAAATTCCTTGATTACTCTTAGAACTATACTTACAAAATGGTGAGTAAATTTGATTTCTGTTATTAGCTATATCAGTTTGCTGTGAACTGTGATGTCGCCTTTGCGGATGACTTTTATTCGGTTACCATGCTCACTGGCTTCGCCTTTTGAGCTGTAATTAGAGTTACATGATCTCTCTTGCTTTAAATTAACCATATTTCAAGTGGGAAGCAGTAGGAATTTCGTCAAGTTTTAAATCTTCACAACAATTTCGTTTATTTTGCAGGGAAATGAAGCCTCCTTGCCGATGGAAATGTGCAGCACTTGTAAGTGAACATCATTTGTCTGTGTTTCCTTATAGAGCTAACGGCGTTCTCTCCCTCTCCTTCTCTAGTTGATGCCGACGAAATCAAGCGCCTTGGAAAGAGATTCAGAAAGCTCGATTTAGACAATTCAGGCTCCTTGAGTGTAGACGAGTTCATGTCGCTGCCGGAACTGCAACAGAATCCGCTGGTACAACGTGTAATTGACATATTCGATACCGACGGAAATGGTGAAGTTGATTTCAAAGGTAATTCAGCGCCAATTGTAGCGATGCAACTGCAGTGCAATAATACTTTTTATTGCACAGAATTCATCCAAGGTGTATCGCAATTCAGTGTGAAGGGAGACAAGGAATCAAAATTAAAATGTAAGTGGCACTGTTTGCTCGTCTCGTCTAATGATGTCACGGACTTGCAGTTGCCTTCCGTATTTACGACATGGACAACGATGGTTTCATTTCCAACGGCGAGTTATTTCAAGTCCTTAAAATGATGGTGGGCAATAATCTCAAAGACACTCAGTTACAGCAAATTGTCGACAAGACCATTTGTTTCGCCGACAAGGATGAGGATGGAAAAATCTCATTTGAAGAATTCTGTCATGTAAGACAGTTTGCCATTATGACTTACAAGACTAAAGTAATGACTAAACACTTTTGCAGGTCGTTGGTAACACAGATATACATAAAAAGATGGTGGTTGATGTTTGAGAAGTCGAACAGAAAAATAGAGACAGTTATTACGTTTAAAGGATCATCTCAGAATTATACAGTAACAGTATGTCTCAGTTCTTTCAAGTGTGCATGGAAGACAAACAAAGAAGCCTCGTTCGAAAAACCCCTTTCAAAGCATTATCCATTTCAACCCTTCAAATTTGAACAAGTTTCCTCTCTCACCCATCTCGGATGGTTAGAATGGTGTGGTCGTGTATGCTTGCTGAACAGCCTTAAAATGTTCTTTAGCTTTCAGTTTCTTTAAGTAGATCCGGTTTGGTCCCATATCCTCTTCGAGTAACCCATCGACAAGTAAGAGTCTATCCGCATAATGGACAAGTTCTAAACTTCGGCAAGAATCAAACCCACAGAAAATTGGTAGCCATTTGCTTTTCTGCCCTGAAGTCACCAAGTGAAAAATCTGGCTGATGAAGATAGAACTGCAAGTGAGGCATTTATGCACTTGACTCTGTTCAGTATCCATTTTCCTCTCTATCTCTCTCCTCCTCTCTCTCTTTCTGTCCCTCACCATTTCACACTATATATTTGTAAGATTTCCAAATGCAAACTCCACAAAACAACTTCTAGCATACATATGTATTATCATGAACACCTTGGCATGTAATATTTTTTGATTCTCTACATCTTTTCGTTATCTCTCTCTCTCTCTCTCTCTCTCTCTCTTCGGCCCAATCAAGACGTGTGTCAAACTGGTCATTACTGACCACTATTCTAGTCTCTTGTTCTTAAATGATATGTGTTCCTTAAAAAGTCATTATGTACTGTTGTTTTCTCCTCTGAAAGAACTACTAGTTGAACAAAAAAAATCTATTCATACTTTATTTCGAATTTTCACTCCTTGAACCTTTTCGTAAATAAAGATCATTGGCGCTTTTCGCAGAAAGAGGACGAGCGAACCCAACCACGTTGCAAAGTAATGGAAAAAAGTTATATAAACTCAATATTGTGGATTGCTCAAAGTCTACTGTAAACTACGTAGACAATATCTCTAGAAAATGAGAATTGAAGATGCTTGTCAAAGTACTTCACATATTCTGTAAATTACTGATCATATCAGCCATTTCTTTTTCTAATCATGATTGAGAAGATCGACTGGCATCTATGAAGCTGATCAAATATCTCCATCTACAGGACTGGTTTTGATTGATTTTTTAAAAGCACAGAAAGGAAATACAGATTCTTCCAGCTTTCTAAACCTTCGAATTTTTCGTTTGATTTCTTTATATTTGCTTTTAGTTAGTTAACGGGGTTTACACCTTTTTCTTGTTAATATTCTCTGCTTTAGTATATTCTTATTCAAATGTGTAAATGGGGTTTTTAGGCACTGTATGCCACTTGTGGAGACGAAGACCTTGGACTGTTCGACTGAGAAGTTTCGTCGGCCATGTTATGCGACTGTCCTGGATGGTGTCTTGCGGCGGAGAGTGATGAGAGGGTTTGCGCTGGGCTGGCACTACTTTTCGATGGGCCCCAAATTCGGACTGTTGCATCATCGGACGCACTGGCGAGCATCCAGGGATACTTGGGGTTCCACGATATGCAGTTCACTGTTCTTGAATGGCCACTAAGAACGGCGATGGGGTTCTCTCGTTTCGTGTGCCAAACATACACTTTGTTGTCTAAGGATATGATGGAAGGGGATAAATATTATTACAGAAAGTCATTCACGAACCTTCACTTCCACTAGCAACAAAAACTTGATTAACGCCGCCAAAGCTTGAATGAATGGTATAATATCCCTGAGTGGCACCTTGAAATTTTCTCACAAGCATCTTGTCGTCCAGGTCCCATAAATGCACTCCTTGGCCCGCGACATTGACGATTGCATAACGGCCTGATTCGTCGCACGAAAATGACATGATGGAATGGTCTTCTTGAATGCTGTATCAAAAGTAATCCGTAAGCTGGAGGAGAGAGAAGTGTCAGAAACTTACAGGTTGTAATCAGTTAGCTCTTCTAGATTATAAGATCTGATCCGATTGTGAGTGTCCGCAGCTAGTATGTGCTTGCCATCCTTGCGATATGCCAAACATTGGACACGGACGCCTTCCCACGAATCAAGAAGATTGCCGTCGAGATCACATTGGTAAAATTGCCCACGCGTGCCACCGCATGCAAATTTTTTGCCGTCTTTGTGCCAAGCACACGAAGTAAGACTGTCTTCCGTCGAATTGTTCATCTTGGTGCGCAGTTCACCAGTCTAAATTTGCGATATTAGAACATAGTTTCGAACTTCAGACACGTACTCTGACATTCCACACCCAGACATCGGCACTGTCGTCAGGACCGCAGGCAAGGAGATGGGTATCGTCGGGACTCCAAGCAAGGTAAGATACGCCGTAAGAGTGATTCTCCAGCGTGTATCTCTGACGAAGTTCATAAGTTTCCTGAGGAGAAAAACAAGACCATTAGGGCACACTCCAGTTTCGTCAAAACAAATTACCGGAAGCACGTCCCAGATAATCACAGTGCAGTCTTTTGAACCGGTGGCAAGTTTTGTACCATCATTGGAGAAGCGGCAGAACCAGACTTCGTCTAAATGATCGCTGAGAATTTGGTGCGTTTCAGATGGGAAGTTCTCTCTGTGCACAGAAACAAATATGTTAAACATCATCTTAAAGCAGTGCGATTAAGTCAGAAACATACTTGCTGCAAACATGATCGACAAGCAATGACAAACCGTCGATGCCAGTGTCGTGAAGGCTATTGTGGTATGGACATCGTTCTTTCTGCAACTCTACGGCCTGGCAGAGCAGAGCGTAGAGACGGCGAGGAGGAAGCATTACTGATGCAGGCAAATATGCTTGCAATTTTTCCATCAATTTCTGGCGCGACTTTTGCCCTTTGCCTTCCCAGCCAGTTAGTTCTTTCATTTCTTCCAAATTGCCAAACATTAAGAATCTGCTCAGTTCGTGAACCCTGTCGCGCTTGTAGTTGAGTGGAGTGAGTTCTTTCTGGAGACACTGCAAAGCCTCGAAGAACTTGCCGTCGTTGAGCAGCTCGAGATATTTCTGCTCCAGAATGAGGAAGCGCATATCCTGGAAGACGATCACAGTTACAATTTACGATGCAAAATGACTAATTTACACTTACAAGCAAAGCAAATTCCCTTTTTTCCAAAACATTACTGAAGTCGTGAAGGTCTTGAATAGCCTAGAGCATGGAAACGTTATGAGAATTGCAAACAACTGAATCTATTTCGCCGAAAAACTACCTTATCCCAATCACCATCCATGATGTGCGTCCTGAATTTAGCTGCAGTTGGATGGTCGAGGCTGCAACCCGATTCTTGCATAAGCTGCTCAACCGTGTTTCTAGGAACGGAAACCAAATTAGTCTTTACAGAGAACCCTTCTGCAAATTGCAATCGAGGTAATTGCAACTCACGTCAGCCCCAAATCTAGTAGATGTTGTCCAACAATTCGGATGATGTCTCTTTCAGTGTCAAGCTTTTTGTTTCTAGGAAATATCCCATCAGTATTGTCGCCATTTGTAAATGAGGAGCCATTTGCTTCAGTGTGAGTAATTCCATTTGAGCCATTATCAGCATGACCAACTGTTAGAGAACCATTCGTTGTCTGCATTGTCTCTTCACTCAGCGAGAGACGAGAACTATTAGAACCAAGTGATGAATTCGATGAATGGGACGCCAATGACCGTTCTCTCGTCGACTTCGGGCTAACTCGCTGCCTTTTCCGCGGTGGTGGCGTTGTTCCACCAACGTCCGAATCTTCGCTCGATGCCAGAATTTTGTCCTGGAGTCAGTGCTCTTGCAGGAAATAAAATGTAAAATATTATCAGTTTATGCCTATTACTCTATATGCTCGGCAATCTTTCATATACTGCGATCACAACAAGTACACGATCACCTGATGTGTGAAGAGAGAGAGAGGGAGAGGGAGAAGGAGGGGAAAGGAGAAGCGAGAAGGCAAGAGCGACTGCGAACTAGCGTCGAGGAGTGGCGTTGTGGAAGACAGAGAGGAGAGCGAGGGAGAGAAAAATAAATTACGAGAGGGAGAGAGGACTTTGTAAATAGCATTAGACTTGTCAGCCTTGCTCAAAATGTGTGTGTGTGATCATGAGCAAATTTAGAGCACAGTTTCAAATACAACCCAATTTTGCCACTTACTTTCAGAAAGTGAAAAGCATTTATTCATCACTCACTTAATTGGACAAAGCCTACGAAAATAAGGCCAAGTTGAACAAGTTAAATAGCAAGAAACATGACGAAGACCACAGAGAGGAGAGCGAGAGGGATAGAGAGAGAGGCTGAGAGAGGGAGAGAGTGAAACATCAACATAAAGAAACAGAGAAGGCCATCTGAGACTGCGCAAAGGCCTGACGAGCCAGCTGAAGCTGACAGACTTGTTCTGGCCTTCCTTTCGTCTGCTCCTGTCTGTTCTTCTTCTGCTAGTTGCTCTCTCTCTCCCTCTCTCCCTCTATCTCTCCCTCTCTCGTTCCCTCTCACTCGCTCTAGCTCTCTCGATTCCTCAAGCGGAGAGTCAGTTGAGTAAGTAGCGGCAATGGGTTCGTTCTGGTTCTACTCTTGCTCGACCATTGCTTGAACTTGCAACCATTCTGTCCGCCACGAGCTTCTCTCTCTCTCCTCTTTCTCTCAAATTCGAATTTGTCTGACCTCTCACCTATCGATGTGCACATAAAGAGTTCTCTCTCCTTAAAGTTCTTAGAACCGTACTGTGTGTTTACTTCGTGATGACCAAGGCGTTCGACTTCAACTGGCGCCGGCAAGTTCCAGAGACGCTACTCCAAGGAGGCTACTTCGACAGATGGGAGGAGGTAAGTAGCAACAACCAAAGACACACACATTTGCCATTGGAGACGATGAATGCAAGAGAGGGAGAGAGAGAAGGGAGAGAGGGAGAGGGTGAATCTATTCGAGAGTTGGCATACTTTCCAGTTAATTTAACTGATTGAACTGGCACTCTAAGTAGAACGCTTGTTGAAATCTATAGTGCTTTGTACTTGAATATTGTATGCTTTACAGTGAAGCCATAAACATGTGATTTTTTCTCCCTTTTTCAGTATGTTCTTGCCGTTCTTGGTATAGAGGAACATATTTTCTCTCTCCGTGCACGCCTATGTTACACGAAACTGTCAAGCTAGTGAAGACCAAAGATTCCTAGAGTTGTTTGCTTGAGATTGAATCTCGGATGTATATTTTTAGTCGAGATTTGCTAAAACGTTCTAAAGTGTCCACGAATGTCGAACTGTGCTCCCAGGAGGGAAGAATACTGTAGACACAAGAAATATGACTATGTTTTATGGCTTCGTGTCTGACTATTGTCTCTGGAAAACGCCTAGTCATACAGTGCGAAGAGAGAAAGAAAGATGGACGTGAATGCAATTCTTCATGACTCTAAAGAATACATGAACATATCTTTCTTCTTTAGCTTTTCTATTGCATGCTAATTGGGTTAGCCTGGGAGACAGTGTCTCATATTTATTGATCTCGCTCATCGCTCTCTCCTTCTTCCCTTTTTTCCGCTCTCCTGTGCTCGCCCTCTGTTTCTTTCTGACAGGAAAAAGGAGAAATCGTTTACGAGCCCAGCTCGTTATTCAAAGTAGACGAACATGGATTCTTCCTGTATTGGAAAGCCGAAGGTCGTGACGGACAAACACTAGAACTGTGTCAAGTGAACGACATTCGACTCGGTGGAACGCCAAAGGATGGCAAGCTGTACGCCGAACTGCAATCAAGAATCAAGCTGCAAGGCCAGCTCCTGGAAGACGTCTCCCTGACAATATGCAGTGGCACTGATATGGTCAACATCAACTACGTGCACGTAGTTTGTCCCGACAACGAGACGGCCAAACAGTGGCAGCTCGGCCTTCGCAAGATCACCAACAACAACAAGGCCAACAATGTTTGCCCGAAAACTTGCCTGAAGAAGCACTGGATGAAACTGGGCTTCCTAGTGGACTGCAATGGCAAAATTCCAGTTCGAAGTGTGGCCAAGACGTTCGCTTCCGGCAAAACGGAGAAGCTCATCTATCAGTGCATGAAGGAAGTCGAACTGCCCCATGATAAAGTGAGTCGCCTTATTCTTCCTCCTACTACACTATACTTCTACGGACATCGGCAGCCTTTTATGTGACATACATAATATAAATTGGGCTCTTCTCTATCCCTCGCTCGACGTCTCTTACAGAAGGGCTGCCTTTCCTCTTTTCAGGTTAAAAATTTCATGGTACACTGCATGTTATATTTGTAATGTTATCGTCTATCCCAGTTTTAGTTTTTCATTTTTCTCGGAACTAACCATCCCTCTTCTTTTTTTCCTCTTTCTCTGCATTTCCCAGAACGATGTCATAGAGCCAAGTGAATGGACATTCGAAAAGTTCTATCAGCTGTATCACAAAATTTGTCCTCGCAATGACATTGAAGAACTTTTCAATCTAATGTAAGTTCATTCAGTACCATTTTCGGTTCACTGCAATGAAATTGCAAATAAGGCTTCACTATGGCCTCCCTTTCGTGGAAGCCTTCTATAAAAGCTTCCTTTCGTCTCTCTCTTCCTCCCTTCCTCATGCTCTCGTTCACTACAACCGTCTACTCTCTATATAGAACGCAAGGCAAATCTAACCAAATCAGTGCCAAGCAACTGGTTGAATTCCTCAACGAAGTAAGTGTCTCGCACAGAGTTGGACTTTTTTCCTTCCGAAATTCAGATTTACATATACACGCTCTCTTGTATATATATCAACATTACCGAGGCGTACATACACTCCTTTTTTATCACGCACCAAACAATTTTCATGAGAATCAAAATGTCATCCATCTTGTTGACGTGAAGCATTTTATTTACAATAATTGATCGAACCTTTAGTATCGTTTTGTTTGCCGTTATAGGAGAACAAAGGGGTGCGCATAGGCTTCTAAGTTTGAATGAGTGTGCTCTTGGGTTTCATGAAAAGAAAGTAGCAAGGTGCGAATTACATGATATTTTACAAAATGCATATTCGTCTCTTACATATTTTTCGCTGCAAAATGAGCTCGGGTTTCACTTAGCACTCTTCGGTGCTAGTGGTTGAACATTGTTCTAACCTGTGTTCGATTTTTCATCTTTTCTTTGTTCTATATAGAAACAAAGGGATCCGAGGCTGAATGAAATTCTCTACCCTTTATACGACGAGAAGAGGGCCAAGGAGATTATCAATACATATGAACCAGATGCTCAGATGGTCACCGAGGGCAAGATATCGCAAGACGGTCTAATCAGATACTTAATGTCGGACGAAAATGCTCCCGTTTTCTTGGATAGACTAGAAATGTTCATGGACCTGGATCAGCCAATGTCTCACTACTACATCAACTCGTCCCATAATACCTATCTGAGTGGCCGACAATTTGGCGGCAAGTCATCGGTGGAAATGTACAGACAAGTTCTGCTAGCTGGCTGCCGGTGCATAGAACTCGATTGCTGGGACGGAAAGGGAGAAGACGAGGAGCCCATTATCACCCATGGAAAGGCCATGTGTACAGACATTTCCTTCAAAGTAGGTTACGCCAGTAATAATAATAACACCAGATATATATATATATTCTTTCATTTCCGAAACGACCTCGGTCCGTCTAACGTGTGCATTTCGGTATATCTGATATGATAGGATGTGATGTATGCCATTCGAGATTGCGCCTTCGTTACCTCTGACTTCCCGGTCATATTATCATTCGAGAACCATTGCTGGTAAGCGGGTTATGCAATGAAAACGTTCCCTATCTCTTCTCCAAATAGCATAAATATAGATTTTTTGTCTAAACTATTATTGAGGCTTAAATTTATTTTTCTCCGTCTCACAGCAAGAAGCAGCAATATAAGATGGCGAAATATACGGACGAAATTCTCGGCGACCTGCTACTCAAGGAAGCGCTCTCCAATTACCCGGTGAGACATCAATTTCGCTCTCCCCCGTCTCTCTTGCCTTTGTTATTACTTGGATAAACTGTAACTTGACGTGACATAGTGCGGACTCTGGTCATTGTCATATAAATGGTTTTCTCATATCACACTCTCTTTTCTTGAATTGCATAGCTGGAGGCTGGAGCTCCATTGCCGTCCCCGAATGATCTGAAGCGGAAAATACTAATCAAGAACAAGAGACTTAAGCCCGACGTTGAAAAGAGTAAGAAGGCAAGAGGAGAGAGAGAGAGAGAGAGAGAGAGAGATGAGGAGAGAGCTTCTCTCTTGCATTCGCCGCCATAACCGGGGACGCAACCTAGTGATCTAGATAGCTTTCAGTGGCTACTTATGACCTGACCAATGGTCTGGACATTGGATCTACTAGTGTCCTGATTGGCTAATGCCAAGTTCCTATTCACGCTCACTTAAACTTCTAAGTGGGCAGAGTTCTCTAGTGGTTTCAATTTATTTCGCAAAATAGCTATGGCTGCCAAGATGATCTTTGTTCTACATCTTTGACTCCATTCTGAATTGAATATAATTTGTTCCATTTTCTCTTTTCTCCCCTATCCGCCTCTTCTCATTCATTGCACAATTCTTCAACTTTCCCAGTGGAACTTGAACTCTTTAAGAAAGGCCAACTCCAAGCGGACGACGATGACGACGAACACGAAGATGCCAGTACACTACCTACAGAAATTCCTGTCGATGGTACGTATTGAGTTATACACAATGTTTGCGAACCAGTACGTTGATGGCCAAGCCATCGATCGGTATCACGTGCCCAGTAAAGAAAGAGCTGATTTACGTCTCTCCTTTCCCCTCCCTTCTCTTCGCCCATTTCTTTTCTTTGTCTCTCTCTCCTCGCGTTGTACCGATGGCAAAAATGGTCATTCATATATTTGCCCTTGGTAGACAAAAAGGAAGAAGTTCCCCCAGAACAGATCGCTCTACAGAACTACCAGTACACAGGGGCCACTGTGCACGTTCATCCCTACTTGTCGTCACTAGTCAACTATACCCAGCCACTCAAGTTTCAAGGTTTCGAATTTGCCGAAGAACAAAATACCCATTATATGATGTCGTCATTCGCCGAAACGGCAGCCCTGGGTTATTTGAAGTCACAGGCCATCGAATTTGTTAATTATAACAAGCGCCAACTGAGTCGCATTTATCCCAAGGGCACTCGGGCCGATTCCAGTAACTTTTTACCCCAGATTTTCTGGAACGCTGGCTGTCAAATGGTGGCCCTTAATTTTCAAACGTCCGACCTGCCGATGCAGTTGAATCAAGGGAAATTTGAATACAATGGCGGCTGTGGTTACCTTCTAAAGCCTGACTTCATGAGGAGGAAAGATCGTACCTTCGACCCTTTTGCCGAATCACCGGTAGACGGTGTAATTGCTGCCCAGTGTTCAGTGCGCGTCATATCGGGCCAGTTTTTGTCCGACAAGAAGGTGGGCACCTATGTGGAAGTGGACATGTATGGTTTACCTACGGACACCATCCGCAAGGAATTTCGAACAAGAATGGTGCCGTCAAATGGCCTGAATCCGGTTTACAATGAGGAGCCTTTTATATTCAGGAAGGTCGTACTTCCGGACTTGGCAGTGCTCCGCATTGCGGTCTACGATGAAAATGGCAAAATGTTGGGCCAGCGAATTTTGCCTATGGAAGGCCTGCAGGCAGGTTATCGACATATCTCACTTAGAACGGAAGGAAACTTTCCCATGTCACTACCAATGCTCTTCATTGCTATCGAACTGAAAATATATGTTCCTGACGGACTTGGCGAGTAAGTACTAGAAACCGGTGCTCTTAACGGACACGCTATGCATTTACCAGAACTCTAGGCGGCACCGCCTTCGCTCTCTTGCATATCACGTTCGAATTGAATGTACACACTTGCCTATTCACGAGTTATATCGAACAGTCTTCATGGCGCTGAGACTCATTCTGGCGTTCTACCCGAGCCTTGCTAAAGCCCTGACTCTTCTCTTTTCACCCTCTCTCTTTCTCTCCTTCAATTATCATTCATATAGCTTAATGGACGCTTTATCAGATCCTCGAGCATTTTTGCAAGTACAGGAAAAAAGAACTGCTCAAATGAAGGCTATGGGCATAGAGGAGACCGACATTCAAAATGTTGCCGTCGCTAACAAGAAACAGGAAGAGGAACGGAAAGCAGTGCAGGACAATAAAATTGTCGAGCCAGTTAGTATAGAGAATCTGAAGAATGACAAAGCTTACTTGAAGCTGACAAGGAAGCAAGCAAAGTCACTGGAATCTGTGAAGCGAAAGAATGGCAAGGAAAAGCAGTCAATACAGAAGCAGCAATGTACAACTATAGAGAAGATGGTCAAAACAAACAACGGAAAGAACAACCATGACCTTGCCAGTGACCCAACAGTCAGAGAAACTGTAGTCGTTCAAGTCAAACAGTGGTCCGAGATGCTAGAGCGACACCGGTTGTCCGAATCTGAAATGCTTCGCTCCCATATTGTAGAGAAGGGATCCGTGCTCAAAAAGCTGTTAGAAGGGTCGCATTTGCTTCAGATGAAGCAACTGGAAGCTCGCTTCGAGCGCGAGAACAAAGAGATGAAGGGGCGCCAGGCTAGGATTTCCGTAGAAACTGCCAAGGAAGTTACTCAGGACAAAACTTTACGGAATAAGGCTGAACGTGAGCGTAGACTGCGCGAAAAGAATAGTAATAATACAAAGAAGTTCATTGAAGAGCGAAAATCAGCGGCCATGAAGCAAAGCAAGGAAATGGAAAAGCTCAAGCAACAACAAGAAAAGCAAATACAGGAACTAGAAAAAGAGACCGAAGCCGTAAGTTCTTCCAGCTTTCACTCACACTCGCTCTCCCTCTCCCTCTCCCCCTCTCTAATCATGTTGTCAGGCACATGCATCTTGCGTTTCCTTATAGTGCCATTTCGAATTAATTAATTAGTACATCTCTAATCACTATGGCTTTGTCTCTTTCTCTTCCTCATACTTGTCACTGTCGTTTCCAGGCCCTTGAGATGTTCAACAGCCAAGAAGCCGAGTACAAGTTGGCAGCTAAAATGGAGTGCTTCATCTAGAAATGTTCCAGGAAAGAAATGTGACAAGAGTGATAAAGTCAAGTAAACGGCAGCTCATCATCATGAGACCGTCTCGGTGGATAATTTTTACTCCAGAAAACAACATAACCTACTCTCCGGTGTCTAAGTCAAATGACATCGCAACCTCAAGATGCTAGTCTAACTTCAAAAACTATAGCTAAAAGTAGCTGATATAACGAAAAAGTGTAGCTATGGAGGAGCTATTTTACTAAATTTCAGAGAGATTATCTATATACTTAAAAAAGTTAAAAGCTAATTCGAAACAGCTTAATTGACAACAAAAAGCCTTTTACATCTCTACTTACGGTAACTCAAAGAGAAAAATCACATGAGATTAGTGGAAATGATGAAAATTATATAACTGTATATTATTAGAACATATTATATAACTTGCTGCAGCTTCTAAAATCGATTGTAGAAAAGCCGAAGCGGCCTTTGTGATAAAAAGAAGAAGAGCGAACCCTCGTTTTCTATCTGAACTCCCTTTTCTCTGTGAAAGAGGTGAAAAATAATTAAGCTTTACTCTAATGAAAAATCGATGTACTACACAATCTGAACAATCTGGTCACTCAAACCAAAACGCCATGTTCCTCAGCTACTGACAGCTAGTGGGTCACTAGTGGACATGACAACTTTTCTACCAAGGCCTCCCGTTATTCCAGTATATACATATTTATTGTTGTTTGTTAATGGACAAAATTAAAAAAAGAAGGACAAAGAGCACTCTGCGTCTCTTTCATTCTCTTTTTCAATTAGTCACCATCAGCTTACTGGGGTCAGTGAATCTTGACGTGAGTATGTAGAACAGAGTCGGACAAGGGACAGCAAACACGAGCGGCAAGTACACTGTTGCATCCTTCATTTGTGTCAAGGCAACGAGGCCGAAGGCATGCAGTAGCCAGTGTCCAATTAGAATGACGATGCTGCGAACATCTTGCACCGAATTGTAGAACAGGGCCGTCATGCGCTGATCCAGTCGACAAGCGAAGTGCGAAGCTATGGATATTATCGATCCAATTATTGTCATGTAAGCGAACCCGTAGTCTGAGTAACGAAGAGGAGAGACAAATGCGAATAAGAGAGGAAGAGCGAGAGAGAGAGGGTTGGGAGCGGATTAGTTCGAACGAACAAAGAGACGGATAAAAAATCCGTGGCCAATTAGAATATGTCGTTCAACTTTTAAGTTCAAGAGGAATGACTTACATAACGAGATTTGTCTAGAAGAGAGCAACGGTCTACTTACATATTACGCCACCCAGAGAAGCGTGCACCACCACCAGGCCCGGTATCAGGTACATCGTTAGGTAAATGGTCTTGGAAGCATTCTTGTCCGTTACCTTTCTGGCAATGAATGGCCTGATTAGTAGCATTAGAGCCAGTGAGAGAGTGTAGAAGAGGAACACTATCGAGTACAATGGGTAGACGGCTTCTTGTGTGCAGCGTATGGTTTCCCTGTAACCCGGCGAAGGATTATAGAACACTGTATACCAGTCAGATAGGCCATTGACTCGACAATTCCTCAGAGAGAAATTTCCAAGCGGATCAGAGTATAATAGTAATGCCAGTAACGAAGCCGTAGATACCTCGATGGTTGCACTGCAATGCAATGTCATCACATCGAGGGGCAGGTTTCTCCGTTTCACCGAATAGTCAATGATGTACCATTCGAACACCAACAAGGTCAGGCTCATGAAGAGCAAATATAGCCAATCGTGTAGGTTCAGAGTGTCTTCGCATAGAATGCATTCTGAAATCTGAGAATTAGGTTGATGATAGGATGACGCACTCCGGTAGCCATCAGGACAGCGCTGCAAGGAGATAGAAAATGTCATAATTCTGTGACTCAACAAGCTCTACTTACGCCACAAGCACCAAAGCTACCGTTGAGCAATAAAGCACGGCCGCAATATAAGCCAGGACATTTGGTAAACATATTTCAACATAGATAGCTAAGTCAAACTTCGGCTTTAGCGGCGCTCATAATAACAACAGCTGTTCGCCGCCAGGTGTCACTTGCGAGCGGTAGCCATTGGAACGGCGTGCAGTTGTCGTTGTTTGACTTAATTAATTTGGTTTAGCGGTCGTCACTTGTTTGACTGGATTTAATTAACTATGGCTGACGAAGACTATGACGGAGATGGTGGTGACTACGGAGGGGGTGACTTTGATGATGCCGTCGACGATGAACTGCCAATGGATCAGGATGACGAGGGAAACTTCGACATTGTCAATGCTGCCGAAAATGGTGAAAAGGGTCAGAATGCTAAGAAAACGACGACTCCATACATGACGAAATATGAGAGGGCGCGAATATTGGGCACGAGAGCCCTGCAAATAGCCATGTGTGCTCCTGTGATGGTTGAACTTGAAGGGGAAACGGATCCACTGCAAATCGCCATGAAAGAGCTGAAGGCGCGAAAGATTCCAATCATCATTAGACGCTATTTACCTGATGGCAGTTATGAGGACTGGAGCATTGACGAACTCATTATCTCAGACTAATTTTATTGCCGACTAAATCAAGATTAACTTCAAAAGACCATTGTACACACAAGAGCATTGACCAAGTAAAAATTGTTCCATTGTTTCGCTCCTTTTCAAGAATGATAAACACGAAAGGAGTTGGTAATTGTTCTGCGACAGATTGGACATGCGTCTTGCCTTTTCAACAATAGTTTTCCACAATGGATACACGTGCACAAATGGTGGCACGGGTGTAGGACACAATCGCGAGGCTTATCCATGCAAACGACGCATTCTTTCTCATGGCTAATTAGACTGGAAACTTCCTTGTTGTCTTGACTAGGCAGTTCCATGGTAGAACCTAGATCTGGGACTCTGTGGACATATCGCCGACCTACTAGACTTCGCTTCCTCTTTCGCATGAAATCTTTGATTGTAAAACGTAAAGATTTAATGAATGTTTGTTCTCACAACGATTACCTGCTCTTCTAATTTCCCTTTGTTCTTCCGTCAGAACAACCGGTTCGTCGCCAGATCTAAAGAAGCCGACTCTGCCCATAGACTCCAGGAATTTTCGAACTATTCAAGACAAGTGTTATAGGGTCAACTATTACCAGTTAGTTCTCACCCTTCTCTAGAGTTTCGAGCGATGTATCTCTGAACGTCACTAGTTCGACTTCAGGTATCAAATGTACAGGATACAGAAATCGAACGCCAATGCAACGCTTATTTTGAAAATGGATACAATTTTGGTGAGTCGAACTCTGGTCTCAAGTTTCAAATATTACCTCTTTATGGGTAACTTCGTCAAAAATGTCCTCAACTGGCAATCGCATGGAACTGGTTGCCAGAACTACGTCATCGCTGCACAGTAGGTCGAGTTCTAGAACATGGAGTGTAATGTAGAATTATGATATTGGAATATGTCTGGCTCTCTCTCCTCTCGCTCCCTCTCGAGACTCCTTACGATTGAATAAATTTCGCTTGATAGTCAAGTCTTCCGGAATGCATTCGAAAACAAATTGCGTCCCTCGAAGTGCTTCTTCTAAATTGCCAAAGCAATATACGTCACCCTAGAAGATGAGCATCGAATTATTTACTTGCATTTCAATTCACAGAACTCAAGTGTGAGTTTTCGGTGAAAATTACCACAAAATTAGCATTTGTAAGGAATCCGTCTTCCTTTAACATTTGCCTATCTGCCGTCAAATGCAAATAGACCTTATTCAAAATTTGTACATTTGAATCGTGAACTCGAACTTCGTGGCCATCGTGAGCCAGAGCCCCTGTTGACGAGATGATTGACAAATTTCAAATTGAGTCAGCTAAGTGGACATGACCTAAATCAACATACCGGCAATCTTGATGCCGAGGACACCGCAGCCAATTACGGCCACTCGAACCATTTCGAGACGAACTTTGATCACTAGAACTTGGCCATTGTTTTTACACAACACAAAGTGTTGCCTGGCAATGGCGTCGCTGCCAAGCTGAAGGTTGTCCTTTGTTGCACTGTATCGAGGCAAGCTGTCACGTGACCTGGCCTTGACTGTGCACTATTGCTTGCTCTTTCGTGACTTCTTCTTGCTGTAATGTCCATGACGAGTTCCGTCGGCAACGAAACGGGCTCATTGGAATAATTTATGACTAAATTTAGTGAATCGTAACTTACAATTTTCAAATAAAGAAACTTCCGTCTTGCATCACCTTGAATGGGTTTTGAAACTTGTCGAAATATAGCCCTCGGCGATATCAAAGGTTGACACACTGAGTTGCAACATGCAAGTAAAAGTGGCGCCAAAATTTAGTTTGAACTCACAGATATTTGTTTATCTCGCTCCGTTGTCTAAGCTAATGATTGCTGATGAAACACTTGATATGAATGATTTATCTCTTACTGTTTCTCAGTTTGGTTTCACTAGTCATGTTGAAGGATCAAATTGTTCCCTTGTCTTTTCTAATTACTGCCTCGCTAACTGCGTCGTTGATTTATTTGTACAAACGGACCAGAAAACGCTACGAGACGGTTGGCTACGTTTCGAAGTTGACAATTTATCCAATTAAGTCTTGCCGTGGTATCACGGTTCCGCGACTGACAGTTGCAAAGAGTGGTGTTCGCTACGAACTGTTCAGAGATCGAGGCTGGGTCGTTGTAAGCTCTGAAAATCGAATGTTGAACTTGATACGAGCACCGAAATTGATCACCATAACAATTAAATTAAATGGAGACTCACTGGAACTTTTTGCACCTGATGGTCAATCTTGTCTTTGTAAAGTTCGGACAGAACTCAGCTCGAGCGATGTTCTGATTCAAACCAAGTAAGCTGTTCTTAGTTGATCGAACTGTTCTAAGTTTCGTGGACTTGTTAAACAGTGTATATGGTGGCGACACGGAAGGCATTGATTGTGGTGATGAAGTGGCAGAATTTATCTCTGGTGTAATCGAAATCAGTGGATGTCGTTTAATCCAGTACGTTGAAGGCTTAAAGACAAGACCCTCGAGGTCGGAAGGGAAGAGA
This sequence comes from Halotydeus destructor, assembly GCA_022750525.1. Lineage (NCBI taxonomy): Eukaryota > Metazoa > Arthropoda > Arachnida > Trombidiformes > Penthaleidae > Halotydeus > Halotydeus destructor. The sequence continues at coordinate 265,182 of JAIUWE010000037.1, forward strand.
GACAAGAAAAAAGAAGCCGCACATCAAGTGACTTATCAAAACTATTCGGACGTACATTTAACCACTGAAAGTTCACTCGAAGAGCTGAACCAGAGGATTATGAACAACAACAATGGCGGCGAGAGTAATACAGTCACAAGCGGCCATTTTAGACCCAACATTGAGGTCAGTGGCTCAAGTCCCTGGGAAGAGGACACTTGGGAATTTGTGCAAATAGGAGACGGCGTCGAGCTTTATCAAATGCAGAACTGCAATCGCTGTCCGCAAACTGTGGTCAATCGAGACAACGGTGTCCCTGAACAGGAGCCATTGTTTACGCTGAGACAGTGAGTTGACTTCAATAGCTTCATGATACTGATTTGCTTTGTTGATAACAGATTCCGACAAGCCAGTCATCCGGACGATAAGAGACGTTTAGGAACAAAGCCTTTGTTTGGCTCCCTTTTCGCCACTATCAGCGAAGGCAGTATTTGCACTGGCGACGACGTACTAGCCCATCGCGTGGATCGGATATAGATAGAGTGGTACTACTTGAAAAACATTGTACAAACCAATTAGTGTTAATCATTTTGTTTTCAATTAGTTCGTCACTCGAAAACAATGAGAAAACTACAGCAGTGGCGAAGCTCATTTTGAAATACAGATAAGCTTGCAGCGCCATCTGGACGTTGATTAGTCAACCACACTTTTTTAATTATTGCACTGAAGCTAGTCACAGTTGCTTTTTAGCGCTTTCCAAACTGATTTGAGCTTTAAGATGGTAAAATGGTCGATCGGCAGTGATGTAGAGAAGGATTGCGAGTAAGAAGCCGAAAAAGCCACTGACAGTGCTTCGAAATAGACAGGAAATGTTGTCATATTCGCTTGCTGACTCAGGGTGGCCATCATGAAGTAGAGGGCAAAGGTTTGTCCCCAGAAAAGTGGCGTGTACATTGTGCCCGCAAAGGAGAAGCCGGGCCAAGAAAAGAACTTTGATGCGTCACTGTCGCCCGTGATGAGTCTATAATAGACCCAAGCAGCGGAAGCCGGAAAGACCAGCCGGAAGGCGGAAGCGTAAATGGCGTCATACAGAGGTGAACCGGAAGTGCCCACTGGAAAAACTCGATTCTGCACTGCTAATAGAATGCACAAAGGTACCATTGAAATGAACCATCCGGTGAAGTTGTACTTGAACTTTGTCACCATGTAGCCTTGCGTGATAAAGTGCGCCATTGTGATTCCAATTGCGTAAGAGGCGAGATAACACAGTGGATTCGTGTGAGTCCACTGGCTAGTGGCGTGAAACAGTTCCATGTTCATGTCAGTCATGAAAAAGAATGCCGGTAGAGGGAGATAATATGTCATCAAGCCAACTATGGCCAATGCTGTGCCACTGAGCAATGCGAACACTGTGAAACCAGCCCTTGGATTGCGATAAAGTAGACCCATAAGCGGAAGGAAGATGATGTAAAGCTGAAAATCGGTCGCCATTGCCCAGTTGGTCGGTGCGCACTGTCATAAAACATAGGCTAATTAATTAAACCAATTATCATTTGCTCTTACCATGTCCGAGACACCGGTCATGAAGCTTCCGAGTCCCAGAAAGTCAAGCAGGAAGTTACGTTTACAGTTATCTTGGACATATCTCAGATAAGATGGCCACAGTGGTCCGGAAGCGAACTTGACTGAGACTGATAAGACGGATAGACTAGTGAAAAGGCTAATCGGAGCTATTCGCAGCCATTTTCTCAAGATGAGTCTCAGAATGGGAAGACGGCCTTCACATCGCTTCAAAGTTGATTGCAACGTAAAGTATGCCAAGAAGCCACTTCAAGAATATATTTAAGCATGCAAAAATAAATATGGACCGTTAACTGACCTCATGATGAACTGAATGCACATCACCATGGATCCATTCATGAATGGACTGGTGTAAAATAGTCCATCACTGGGAGGAAACTGATTGGCTAAAAAGTAGACAGTTGACATCAACCTAAAGTTAGATAAGAGATAGAAAACTTACGCAAGGATATGCGACTAAATATGCCGAAGATCAAGGTATGTAGCCACATAGAGGACACGACCATATTGAACTTAATGGCATCCAATATGGCCGTCCTTCGGACTGGACTTTGATTTTTCTGGCCTGCAAAGGCTGATTTGAAGTTTGCAATCAAATCAAACCAGGACAGCCATTTTGGGCCGCAATTTGTGTGACACAAAATGGTGGCCAAGACTATGCATGATAAATAGGCACCAAGGACACACTGGGCAGTGATAACTGTGATGTCCTCATCGATGTCCTGCAAAGATGTCTGACATTCACCGTAAATGGTGACGTTGTGTTCAAGGATACGTTTGCCAAGATAAGCTGATATCTCGTCATCAGTACACGTCGATGGAACACAAAATCCTAATCGCTGGGTTTTTGATTCCTTGCCTTTAGTCCCTGTAAATTGCGCTAGACAATATTTTCCCTGATAGTTCTCTGCATCGTGACGAATCGCGATACATTTGTCGAAGTCACCGAAATCGGATGACAGGTCGTTACTGATTGAATGGTGCAACTTGAACCAAGACTGGCCAACTGCTTAATTGTGATTAGCTTCTAATTTGCTGAACGTCAGCTGTCACTTACAACTTTGTGCCCACGATTCATTTCTCTGGATTGCTTGAACGAGTCCTTCGATGGAATGTCTACATTCCGCTTGAACGTATTTCAAAGAGTCTTGCAAGATGTCGGAAACATAGTCAGAACTTGACAGTGTTTCTAAATTCAGATGCTCAACTTCAGCATTTCTAATTAGCGGCAAGCAAATAACGCCCACAAAGAATGCGATTAGTTGGATTGTTAAGACCCTCTGTTTCATCGCAGCAATTTAGTTAGAGCTCTTACTTAGAGGAAAACATATCGGCAGTAAAACACGCCGATGAGAAAGTTAAACTGCCAGCTGTGGTTGCTTGGCAACCGATAACACTGTGTAGTCACTCTCATTTGTCAAAGATTATAAATTCCTGGTTGATGGAACAATCAGAGATGGTTAGCAATGCTAACTTAGCATTGAGTTAAAGTAAATAACGGTTGTGAATAGATTCCGCATGACATCTGGGCATGACTTGTCCACAGCCCACATTTCCTACCTAGTGACAAACGGTTCTGATAGAATTGATTACCATTAGTAACATCGCCAGCCAACATGTTTAAATGAATGAATGAGCTGCACTGTCAATGCAATTCTGCAATCTCCCGACCCAAACAGAAACACTGTTTCCGGTTACGGAGCTTGGAGCGCCATCTGTGGCCGAGAAATTTAACCTTCGAAGCGAGAAGTTTTCGATATTTCACAGGGAAGTGTTGAGCCACCAACCAATCTCTGCCAAGATATCCAGTTCAGCAAAAAGAGAGATACTTCAAATGATGAAAATTTTTAGCCATACCATTGAGTTGATTATTCTTCATACCGTTATTTACTTAACGCTCTATTAGGCTAGAAGAGGAATCTGTCGCATCAGAAATGAAAAGCAAAAATTTCCCGCTAAAGCTAAAAATGGATCATTATGTTATTCAACAGCTAGAAGTGGCTTCACGTGTCAGTGAAGCTGAACGATGTCACCCAGATAAGGGGAAAAGTAAAAAAGGATCATTGCTAAGCGTCACAATGAGCACCTTGAACTAGAGAAAAGTTTGATGAACCATGAATCATAATAGTTGATGCTTGATGGGCGGGGCTAGACTTGAATTCAATCATGATGAAATGTAGTCTAAGTTGCAAAGCTATAAAAGGAAACTCAGTATTGCAAAGGCTGTCATTTTTGAGAACAAGCCATCAAGTGAACAGTTCGCCTGGAAATGTACTTTTTTGCCATTTGTGTTCTGGCCATAGTTGGCTCAACACTCGCCAATGTACACGAAGACCCGAATAAGCAACTGGATCAACTTAAAATCAGTGCCACCTATTTGGCCAAGTATGTGGAGAAGCCGGACAACAAGGAGTCCGAGCTTGTGTTGAAACATGCCCGTGAGCACGATGACGAAGACTGCCTTTTGAGGACCATTTGCAAACTTGTTGCCGTCCCGGAACCGGAAGGCGAGTCCAAGTTGGTTCAGAAAGTTCGATCCATTTTGTCGTAAGTTGATTCTTTTCTTCTCTGGCGTGTTCTACTAACTGTTTTTTTCAGTCGTGGCTTCGAAAATGAGACACTCCACTTCAAGAAGGAGAACCCAAGTTTCGCTTTCAAGTATGCCGCTTACATTGGACATTCCAACAAGGATACCGGAAGAACTTGCCACGAAACGTTTCCGGTTTGCACTGTGAGCCATGAGAACATTATGTTTTTACTCAATAATTTGGCACAAAGCGTTTAAGTAGAAAACGGTGCGATTTTACATTTGCTGTCATATATCAAAGCGTATCTAAATCAACATGATCATCGTCGTACGTCTAAAATATTTCAAATAAAAAGATGAATTATGTTTGCGACATAGGAAAGGTGTCGGGGAAAATGTATGCCTAGAGCGTGTACAAGCTGCCAATGGTGACACTAATTGAAGTTAGTCAAATGATTCTTTGGTGGCCAAATCCTGTAGAAGTTTCATGTCACTAGTCACTTCCGAATTGCTTTTTGAAAGTTTGCTCAATTCAGTATTTTCAGTGCTGCCGAAGTTTTCATCTGCCTTGTCATCGGTTAAGCGATTGAATTCTATTTCCTCGGAAAGACCATCAAGTCCGTCATTGGGGCCGATCTGGTTAAGTGAGAAACATTTAATAACTGAAGAAAGATTTAAGGTTCGTGATATTTACCCCCTTGTGCGATGGTGCGTAAAGAATGAGCAGAGTGATGATGTAACAGTTCCACATTGCATAAACTGTTGTGAACATGGCACTGGTCCATTCCAGGTGTATTCCATGGCCAAACAAGTCGTCGTCCCACTGCATCGGGTCTTCACTGACCTGTCCCAGTATGTAGGCGATGATTGTAGTTGCTGCGCACACCAGTGTGCCGAGAAGCAGAAATTTGAACCGGTAAATGATTCCTTGGTAGATTAGCCGACGGGTGGATGACATTGACGGTAAAGTCGTTTGCTTCGACGATATGGTGCGCAAGACCAGCCAAATTTGCCAAGACAAGAAGCCAAAGTAGACTGACGACGCCAGACCAGCAAGGATCAAGAAAAGCATGGCAAGGTGAGAATCCACTTCCCAGATTGTAAAGAATGGCTCGAAGGCTTGAACTCCTCTGTAAAAAGAACAGCTGATTAGTTTCAAATGAAAGGCTGAAAACTATTACCGCTCGATGGAATCAAAGACGAAGAGAGCTGTTGAAGCAACCAGAACCACACTAAGCTGTTTGTAGTACGAAGAAAGTCTCGAACGATGGATTCCATCCTAAAAGAAAACTATTTAGTAGTTAAATAATTCTGAAACAATCAATTACATACCAGTAGATGCTCTCCGGTGAAAATGATCCAGAAAGAAAGCAGTGCGCTGTAAAGTAGTCCTTGTCTGAAATCGCCAAAGAAGTTGTTGAATGGTAAGTCGAAACGTAGCGAAAGCAATTCGAGAGGCAAATTCAGCTGGGTGATTGCGATCCCTGTAGAAGAGAATGAAATATGAGATGAACTTGAGCAGTTAGACTTCTTTCAGACTCACCTAGAACGCACAACATTTTTTCAATCAAGGTCTTGTCTCTCGCAAGCAAAGACAATCTGTGAAGACACATAAAGTCATCAGTTTTAAGCTCTACGTCAAATTCATTACCTTCTCCAATACCAAACAAGCGTCATCAAAGTGATCACAAAGAAAACCGATTTCAGTGCAACCCAAATCTTGGTGAAACCTCCATTCTGGTGGATGGCAACCATGTTCAGATCTGTCAAAACACCAGCATGTTGCTCAGAATCTGCATAACAAGGAATCGATATTAGCTGAACCCTTTGGTCATGGATAGTCGAAATATACCTAAACCGCCCAAGAATTCCACGTTGATCAGATAGTAATCGTAGTAAAGAGACTGTAGTTCAAACATGTGTATCATGTCACAGTCATAGTGATGTCCGTCAACTTTCTGTGAAAACTACCTTTGAGATGATTTCAGACAGTTACAATTTACCTTGTTTTCAGGAATAATGCACGATATCGTTCGCTGAAGATTGTCCTTTCTCGCATATTCTATCCATTCACCATCGTTTTCCTTCACTGCTAACCGTATTCTCATTACCAATGTGCCATTGATATGGTCTGGACCAGTTTTCTTGTTGGCCATCATGCTCTCGTACTCCACTTCAGGCATCATGATGGCCAGTAGGTTCATCATCCATCGGGAATAGTCAAGCTCAATGCCTCCCTTTGGCAAAGGTATTTGGAATGCAAAAACGACCGACCCATTACTGTAATCACAGTGGAGATTTAACAAAATAACAAGCATTCAAACATGTTCTTACGTGAACGTAGCTTGGGTCGGTCGACAATTCTTTGGCTGAATACTTGGTGAGAATCGGTATCGGGGTATTGACAACTCTTTCAGGTTGTCAGGAATGCACTTGATTGCTCTGATTTGGTCCGAACTCGATGGCGCCGGTGCTGAAAGGTGACAAAAACAAACAATCAACTGATGTCAACAAATTGTCTGACAGTGAGAATGCTCACCAATGAAGGCGCCAATGAAGAAGGAAATCAGTTGAATGACAAAAATGATTCCAATGACAACAGACAATTTGCGATTGGACAGATTTTCCAATATCGTCCCCGGCATCCTGATTCAGTTTCCGGTTCAGAAACGCAACACAAGGGTCATTAACAAGAGAAATTCAATTGTTCGCGGAAGCCCGGAGACTGTGCTGCATTGGCCACGCCCAGACACAAGTGGGCTGGGCGGCAATAGCGGACTCAAGCCAAGCGCAAATTTCACCGAGCAGTGGGCGTGACGTCTCTTTTTTGGCGCACTTTTCAAATTTCGTACTTTAGATAGTGATTTTTTTCTCAGAGAAAGTTATGAATAGAGCGAAGCAATTGTGTTAATATATTTTATTGAACTCAAGACTTTGCTTTTGAAAAAATCCAGATCAGAGACAGATGAACGGTCGAAATGAAGCGTTGTGCTTTTATTGAGGAATGTTACTTAAAACTTGAATTCAAGCTATTTGTTGTTCAAGCAAATCATTAAGTAGGAGTCCGCTCACTCGAAACCTGTACAGACTAAAGTTTTTCACTCAGGAATAAAAACTTTACAACTAGAAGTATTCGCTCAATTCAAAATACGCGCTTCTCTGAGCCCTCTATCGGCGAGAAACTTCAACCGAAGCTTTAGGCGGTTTGCATGAAAATGCAGCTGTTCTGTCATCTTTTTGTTCGCTTTGTACATTTCGAATTTTGAGATCAGCAAATGGTAATTACCTCTATGCTATATAAATTGACATAATCGTTTTCACCTTTCAGAGCACTCTGCAAATATCGTCCGACTTCTTCAAGCATGAAGCCAGTGTTCGATGGACAGTTCTGCCTATTCAAGAGCTAGGCTCTCATGGAACCGTTCGAAGTCCAGCTTTTGTTGTTCGGTTTCTCCGTCAATTCAAATGGTCGATGATTATCTCGAAGTCTAAATGCGGTAGCTATCACCGGACGAAAGTTTGCCTGATGTCTCGAGTCTTGGACGCACCTGAGATCACCGTAAAAGTATCAGTCATGGTTCTGATGGGAAAAGGCAAGAGATACCAGTTAGGGGACTTCATCCTGAATAGCCGTAGAAGTAAATCTACAGTCAGTGGTTCGAAAGCAATTCGTTTCCCACTGCTGAATGATTTGTTTGCCATCGAAGTCCATCTAAGTGTTATAAACATCGGCGGTAATCTAAATCAGTCACCAAACATCGTACATTATATTAAGAACCGTCTTGAGCTGGAAGCCCTGGACAGCAAAACTGGTGATTTCGACATAGAAGTAGACGGAAAAATAATTAAGGTACACAGAACCACTGTAGAATTCAAATTCGAATTCTTTCGAGCGATGATGAGCAGTCAATGTATCGAAGCGATGGAAAATCGGTGGATTATCAAAGATGTCGATTACTATACTATGGAAGTCATCGTGAGATTTATCTATACTGGAATGATTGCCTTCTACGATGTTGCCGATACTGCCAAGATACTTAAAGCCGCTCACAAATACTGCCTTGATGATCTAGTCATTATAGCAATAGAATACCTTGAAACGAAAATGCTTGTCAACGAAATGAAGCAAATGCTCTACTTGGGTGACTACCTGAACTTACGCGAACTTGAACGAGCTTGTTTCCGTAGAATAGCTTCTGAGTTTCGTCTTGATAAGAGAAACTAAAAAGGTTGAAGTCGACAACTATCCACTTTAGTCAGAAACGAGTCAATCCATTGCCATGCGATCTCAAACTATTTATATTATATATTAGTTCATTTTAATTTATTTACTATTAAACTCTGAGTTTGTACACCAGACTAAGTTGGACTTACTCACTTAAGTCATCTCAAATGTGTAGGACCAGATCACGTTGGTTCACCAGGTCTCGTCAGATCCCTGAAGTTAAGCAACGTCGAGCCCGGTCAGTACTTGGGAGGGAGACCACTTGGGAACACCGGGTGTCCTACACTTTTTTACTTTTTTTTCGCTGAAATATGATTCGTTCGATTCAGCTAACCACCGCTACGAAACAAAATTCACTTGATGAAACTAATCCTTTTTGTTTGCGACTCCGAGCGTCGGAACCAGATGAGTGTATGAGCGATGCGAAGAAGTTAATTTGGCAGCATTTTTTAATTCATTCGGGAATTGTTGACAAAGCGACTTAGAATGTAACAAGGTATAAAACTGTAATCGTCAATCAGCATTACTTTGGAGCCAATATTTCCGGATCTATACCATCAGCTATCATTTTAGGAATTAGAGCGGCGTACGGGACACCAACTTGAAGCATCTTCCGGTACCTTGCTATACCTGGGTCTTCCTCCACCGGTTCGCTCTCCTCTTCTACAGCAGTGGAGGAATTAGTTTCAGCCACAGTTTCCTTTTCCGGGATAATTTCTGACGCGGATTCATTAGCACTCATCAGTTGAGAAACTTCAGGCACCGACTGTTCAGCCACTACTGCAGGTTTAACTGGTGTCACTTGAGCTGACGCAACGCCGAGACCAGGAATGGAATTGAGCTTCGTTTCGAGAATAGTTAAATTGGCATTGCAATGATTTATCTTCTCATTTAAATCGTATAGCCTACTGTCCACAGTTACCGTCAAGTCGTTCAGTTGCTCAGTAACCCGGATCACAACATGGTTGATGAAGGCCACTAAGCGGTTCCCGTTCAAGGGCACAACCTTGCTCAGGTCCACGTGACTTTGCTCCAACTTCTTGATGGACATTCTCTGCAATTTTGACTGATCAGAACAAATCACGACATTCAAACATTACCCACCGTCACACAAATTGCAACACAAACCGAACGCCCTCTACGATCAGCTGTGAAGTCACGTGCTCAAGACAACTTCTCCTGTTGACGAAAGTGTAGTGTTTACTTTTTATCAAAATGGGTATTTGGTTCAGATATTGGTCTCGGAAATACCTGAGGAACTTTATGAGACCGATCGGTGGTGATGTGGCTCAAGTGTGGCACCGAAGGCTTACATTTGCGTACATCTTTATAGCAACGAACGCTTTCGGCGTTATGTACTATCAGTACAGCCAGAAAAAGAACTCAGGCGAACTGTTCCAGGACAAAACAGATGGTATGAAGCTTAAGTATGATCTCTTAATTAGTGTCTAATTAGCATATCCTCTTTCGCAGCCCACTACTTTGCCCGCACATTACGGCTAAAAAACCCTGAAGTGTATACCTTTACGTGGAAAGACGGCTTCGTGAAACACGAAATGACCGAGGCGGACTTTCCTGATGGTATAATGCCACCGGAAATGTTTCCCGAATCGAAGAGTTTGCCTGTGATTGAGTTGGAGGGTAAAATACCGGAAGTTGATTTTAACAAGTTCCCCAAGGATGACATCGAAGTGGACAGTGACTGGTTGAAACAACAGTTGCAATGATATAGCAATAGATGTCTCTGAATCCTTCGCTCTGTAATTAGTTAACTGTCTCCAGCAATCGTGACTGCATTTGGCTAGGAAAATCAATTAGTGGGCAAATATACACGTAGAACTGTCTGCGCCGTGCATGTCGTTTTGTGAGACTAAAAAAATCTAGAAGAAAAAGAATGACGTCCAAAGGGAGCCCAAGGCACAGAGTGGAAAATATAAATCAACTAATTAGAATTCAACTGTAATTATTTTTCCAGCCAATGACTTTGGGTGAACGTCAAAAAAAAGAAAAGAAGCATATAGAACAGTAGCTCACGCTAGGCTGAAAAACGCCGTCGGACTCTGTGTGTAACCCTGGCGACAAGGGTTGAGCTCTGGAACTGTTCTAAACAGTTCGAGAGAACTCGTATCAGGGTAGCTTCAGTCTAGGCTTTTGTAATATTAATATTCGCCTTGGAATCGCTTAAAACGTGCGCTCAGCGACCTAATTTGGTCCAGAGATAGAAGTGAACAACGAACCGAGAGGCGAAAAAGGAGGCACTATGGGTTCCCTTGAGCGCAGACAGTCCACATTCGAACTTCTCGGTGACACAAGTGAACAGTTCTTTCATGTTGTTCGACGTTCTTCGAGCACCGAGCCACCCTGGTCGTACCAGCGGCAACAGTATATGGACACTATGAGCCCAAAGTGGATGATGTCCTCTTCAAGTCGCGAAGTGGCCGCCATGGTCAGACATCTAGTGGACACCAAGGGCATCCGGAGTGCCGAGATTTTGCGAAGCTTCCGCAAGTCGGTCAAGCGAGGCGGTCAACTTCCGGAAGAACAGAGGTACGAGCTGTTTCAAGCCTTCCATCACATGTTACGCGACATCAACTGGAAAGTGGTCCGTGAGTGCACCATGCTCACGGTGGACATCGTACCACAGATGGGCATCTATGAGCTGGACCAATGTATGAACTTGGTTCTGCCACGTGTCACCCAAAACTTGGGACACGACAGTACAGATGTTCGACGCGCGAGTCTTCGGTTACTGCATGTCTACATGCGATACACAAACAACTTGCAGCGAGTCCTGAGGACCTACGTGACCTGTGGCCTGGAGAACGGGGAAATGGCGGCCCAGAAAGGCGCCATCTTGAGTTTACCACTGCTGGTCACCGAGGAACTGAGCAACGAGAATCTGTTTCCGCTTGTCCAGTCACTGGCCCGCTTGCTGGTCAGCTCGGACACCAATGTCTTCTATCCGGTATTCCTTGCCCTTCAGCGTCTCCATGTCTTAGTGGGCGACGCCAACTTCAAGGTCTACCTTGACCACATTCCGGCCGACGGTCGAATTTTGTACCAAAAAGTCCTGAGTCGCAACAATTCCGCCTCTTCGGGCCGTTCTGAGACGAGTGAACACATGTTCGACACCAGTTTCGACAATCTGACCGATCCCGATGGCGCCATTTCCATGGACAAGTTCGTGACCTGCGGCGACGCCCCGAAGCCCATGTTGGAGTCGTGCGGGGCAATGGCGGGATCTTTCGACACGGGCACATTTATGACGTCACCGGAAGCCCCCGATTATGGCCATGGTCTGGAGTGGGGACTGGTGGAAAGTATACCGGAACCGGAAAGTGTCAAACGCGAGCCTCAGCCCATTATCAATAGGAATGTGGAGAAGAAAGCGGAGAAAACTATTGAGTGGTCAATACCGATGACCAATGAGCAAACTGAGGACGAAATTACAACCAATCAGAATGACAGGTATGTTTGGACTCTGGTTACCCTGATGACATCTTGAGTCCTTAATCGTTTAGCGGGCCGATAATTTAATTGGAATATCAAATTAGTATTTTAAATCATTGTGAGCACCATCAGCCGTTTGCCTGTCAAAGCCTGGAAAGGCAATGTCCACTGACCTAGATCTAGGACATTTCGAAAGAATGCCACTGTGCGTGACCAAATGTATAGGCCGCTAATTATTCAGTTTGCACTAAAGTCACTAACTAATTATTGGCAACATTAGTTGGACTCGAGCACGAAGGTGGACATTATGGGGAAAAGTGGGACTAGAATGCGCACTCGAGTTAGCCATGCGTTTCCAGAGAGCTCAAAGTCCTGAGTTCCTGTTTTCTGAACTGTCCTAATTGTGTCATCGTGAACATACATGGCACACTTGCAAACTACATTTCCAGCTGATATCAAATCTCTTTTTATCTGCTTCCGGTAGTCGGCCACCGTCAGGTCAGGCAAACACGCGAGACGTGTCTCCCGTACAACCGGAAACAGGTTCCCAGGACATTGAGAGCCGCAGCCCGAGTCCGACTCCGGTTCCACCCCCGGCTCCGACTCCCATGGGCGACTCCCTGGAAATTGGCAACTTGCGAAGAATGTCGAACGGTTAGTGTCTAACTTTCTGTTAATGGAACTGACGACAGTTTACGCTAATAACTTACATTTACAGTAACTGGATCAATGCCGGCAATTAGTGTGCCTGCAGGCAATGAGGAGCAAACAAAGACAATCACAGAAGAGGATGTAAAACAAACTGAAGACGAAAAACCGGAACCGGAAGCCAAGCAAGAAGCCACCACTAGGGATGCACAAACACAGAAAGACCTGGACAGTGGCCGAAGCACTTGCGGAAGTTCTAGTTCAAGTTGTCGACAGCGAACAGTTGAAACGAAGCCGCACGTCAAGCGACGAGGTTTGCGTCCAAGACTGTCCAGGAGCATATCGCCACCTCGTGGTCACCGACATCACTACTATCACAAAACTATACGAATGCAACCAGCTATACCTGCCAATGCAAATATTCGAAGCATCCTTGAAAACGTGGCCAAAACGGAAGGACCCTTCGTGAATCCGGAAGAGGCACTTCGAGCCGCTGTTTCCGCTTTCACTCAGGATGTCTGGTACGTCTCTCGGCGAACTATTTACCAATTGTCCTAATGTTCTGAATCCAGGACCACCAAGGTTGAAGGCATGCTGGCGATCAACCGCCTAGCTGCCTATCATCCGCAAACCCTGGCCCGGGACATCCACACAATCTGGGTGCTCTGGCCTACGAGGTCAAGAACCTGAGGTCAAGTGTCGCCCGGTCGGCCATCTTTACCTTGGGTGAACTGTTTGTCAGGATGAAGAGATACGTCGAACCTGTAAGTTGTGTTCAGTGCACTTGACCATCACTAGAGCCCCGTGTGTCTTCCGTCTTTGAACAAACAGGAAATGGACATCATGGGACAAGCCTTGTTGCACAAATGCGGTGAGAACGTAATGTTCATCCGCGAGGACATTGACAAGGCCTTGAGCAACATGATCACGGAAATGCCCCAGAGCAAGTCCGCCATTACGCTGATTGCCAACGGAGCAAAGTAAGTTGCGAATAAAAAACTGGCCCCGAACTCAGACTAATTCGCACCAAAATGGCGGCCATCTTTGATTCAACCAGTCACAGGAACATCTGTGTCCGCCGCACCACTGCCTTCTACCTGTCAGAGCTGGTGGACAAGATGGGCGCCAACAAGTGCCTAACGGGGCCCCGGGACATTGGGGAGCACTTGCTGCCCGCCGCGGCCCGGTTCGTGATGGACGGCTCACCGCACACGCGCTACTATGGGCGCAAAATGTTCGGCCAACTAATGGGCCACGGCTTCTTTGATAGGCTGTTGCGCAAATATTTGAGTCCCACTACCTTTAGGAATATTGTCGGCATACTCGAGAGCATCAAGCGACGGGTATGTATGAGCATCATTAAGGCCCGGCCTTTGGGTCACATGGTAATTGTGTCCACTTTGGCCATCTTTTCTAGGGCATTGGCGATCGACCGCTTGACCTGGCCACAAAGTGAACCTTTGGACATTTCCTTACCTGAGACCACAATTTCTCTCGTGTTCAGAAAATGAGAATGAACAATCTTCCGCCGAAAAATCTTTGCTTCTTAATCTAGATCATGATTGCTTGAAAAATTCCAGTTAATTGGAAGACGAAGACACTCTTAATTGTTGAGACCCACGAACTCACCTTGTTTCCAATCTAGTTGTATCCTGTTATCTACTTGAAATTTATAGAAGCTTAAGCAAGTAAAAAGTTAACTAATCACAGGTACACCCAGGTTAATTGTCCAGAACTCTCAAGGTGGGAGTTTAGAAGGCGTTGATCTACTTCTAGAAAAACATATTTTCAAAGTCACCGATTGCAACTCGAAAAGGTAACACCTGAGAATTTGGCTTTGAATATGAGATGTCCTTTCAATGGACCGTGAAATAATGCACTGGGTCTGAGGCACCGGTGTTCTTTTCTTCGCTCTCCTCCTCTCCCTCTCTCCTCTCTCCCTCTCTCCTCCTCTCCCTCTCCTTCTTCCATCCCAGAGCTTTTTTAGCTTTGCATAAACTTTCTTTCTAAAGACGTCTATTCAATTTACTTCCTGTCATGAAAAGTACATTTCGCAAGTTTCCCGCTGACTATCTTCCCCTTACTCTCCCGCTCTCCCTCTCTCTCGCCCTCCTGATCTCCTTTGCGGTCTCTCTGTGTATGACCACCAAAGGTTCTCTCCTCTCCCTCTCCCTCTCGTCGCCCTTCTCTCTGCTCGTCACGCTCTTTCAATTTAGCCTCAGTAAACACATGTCTCTCTCGCACCTCTCTGCTAACGGCGATAAGGCTAAAAGCCCGAGAGACGAGAGAGCAAGAGAGGAGAGAGGGAGAGAGACGGACTGGTCTCCCTGCGCGCGCACTGATGGCCCTCTCTCTCCTCTCGCTCTCCCTCTCTCGCCTCTCATCCATTAGTGGGTCCGCTCTTTTTCTCAGACCATTGCGAACGGCGCAAAGTTTCAGTTGAACTTTTCTACGAACACATTCAGTCTCAGTTTGACTCTTCTTCATTCTCTCAACTTCCAGTCGCACCGGAGTTCCCTCTCTGCCCTCTCTCTCTCTGCCCTCTCTCCCTCTCTCGCCGTCATAGTGTCTCAAATGTCGTCATGATCCCATAATGCCGCCCTTGTTCTCCCGTTTGTACATCACTGTCACAATGTCCACGACTTGAATTAGTGACAAGACACCGAAAGCAACCAATCATGTCCATCTCAGCCAAGTGCGCCATCTTCCTCCCGGTGACCCTTCTCATCCTGGTGACCAGTGGTCAAAGTTCCTGCTCGTCGTCCAGTACGACCGCCAGACCACCCGGTCTGACCGGAAGTCGGCCGTCTCGGTCAGTGGTCCACTGTCCGCCCAGTTGTAGCTGTGATGTCCACCAGGGCCGCAAACGGGTCCAGTGTGTCGGCGGTGGCCTCAAGGAAATACCGGTCAGCCTGATGGACAAGCAAACTCAGGTAAACATACACACACACTCACCTGTGATCTACATTTCAATTTGCATGATTTACATGATTAACATGTCAATTGGCTAATTACGCCCCCACTTGGTTTTTTTCTTTGTGTTCTAATTGAATGTAATTGAACTTCTTCCTCTCAAGGTCCTAATTGTGTCCGGACCCAAGGAGAAGCCGAACTCCTTGACTATAGGGCGCATCTTTATGGACTTCAGCCTGCTCCAGGAAGTGGTCATCACCAACTCCCAGCTTCCGGCCATCGGGGACTCCACTTTCTGGCCCGGGGCGCGCATGGGCAAGCTGGACCTGAGCAACAACCGGATCGCCGTCCTCATTGACCAGGACTTCAACGGTCTGACCAACTTGGTCCAGCTGGACCTGAGTGACAACCGGCTGACAGGGCTCACGTCGGCCATCTTTCACCACTGTCCCAATTTGACCAAACTGTCCCTGGCGGCCAACAAGCTGACCAAACTGGTGCCCCGGCTGTTTTTCCGTCTAGACAAGCTGGACCACTTGGACATGGGCGGTAATCCGCTGACCGAAATACACACCGATGACATAAAGGATGCCCGGGCCCTCAGGACCCTGAGGCTGAGGGGCTGCAAACTGGAACGGCTCCACTCGCTCATCTATCAGTCCTTGAGCCGACTGGAGGAGCTGGACATCCGGGACAACCTATTCTCGTCCCTGGCTTCCGGTGAATTCGAGTATCTGAGAAACCTGAAGGTCCTCTTGCTGGACGGCAACAGGCTGACCACTCTGGTGGACAACACATTCTTCGGCCATGCCCTGGAAGACCTGGGCCTGTCGGCCAACTTGCTCGTCAAGCTGGACACGTGTACATTTTGCAACGCCACCGTCAAGAGGCTGGACATGTCCCGCAATCAAGTCCAGCATTTCCAAGAGCGTCTCATGGACCCCTTGAAGGACTCCCTCATCGCCCTGGTGGTGGCCGAGAATGGCCAACTGGCCGACGGGCCGCGCAGTGTCCTGAATCTGGTCAAGCCGTTGCGAAGGCTGAAGGTTCTGTCCGTGGCATCGACCAACTTGGACGACTCCATTGTGGACTACTTGTTCGAAGCTCAGGCCAACACGCTGCAAGACCTGCGGATGTCGGGCAATAAATTAGTGAACATATCAAGCAAATGGTTCCTGCCACTGAAAGTCCTCACGGAACTGGATTTATCTGCCAACCAAATGTACGGCCTTTCAGCTCAAGTTCTCAAGGCCTTCGACAACATGAAGACCCTGAAACAGATTTACTTGCAGGACAACCCCTGGTCGTGTCACCGGTGTCACATACTGCCCCTGCTCGACTGGATAGCCTCAGACCCGGTGGCGTACGCCGGGGTCTGTCGGGCAGACCAGGGCTTCTGTGTCAAGTGCGCCTCGCCCAGCGACCTGAGGGGCCGGGACTTGTCCCGGGTGAACGAGATCCAGCTGGAGTGGTGCGCCGACCCCAGTGTCCAGCTGAGGCTGACCACGTCCGAGCCCAAGATGGGCCTGGTGTTGGCCATGCTGATAATCGTATCACTTGTCATAGTCATCATTGCCGTCGTCTTCATGTACAGGAAACGGAAGGGCACGTACTACACTCACGAAGACGAACGGTTCACGGACAAGACCATCTTCACGGTCGAGGACCACAAGGCCATTTGTCGGAGTTCGAGCTGCTGCTGCAGCTTACCGGACTGCAAGTGCCCCGTGCCCGACTACCGGCTCATTTGCCCCGAGTGCCGGTGCCAGGGGCCCAGCTGCACGTGCCGCATGCCCACTTGCTTTTCTGCCATGAACCCTTCCAAGTTGTACCATTCGCCGCCATTTTCGCCCGGCATGTTGACTCCACCCTTGAGCCCTGAGTCCATAGACAACAGCCTGACTGATACGGACGCCTCGAGACCTGGCATGCCTTCGCCTACCTGAGAGCGGGAGAGGAGAGAGAGGCCTCTTCCCTCTCTTGCCTGTCCACGAGAAAGGGAGCGAAAGGCGAGAGAGAGAGGGAAAAGAGGACCAGAGACAAGAATTTTGTGCAGCTCGTTTTATTGATCAGGGTGTAGTCTTGGTCTCTGATTTATCCTGGATCACACCCAATACTATACTATACGTAGTGAATGTGAAGGCAAAAAATTGTGCTTAGATTTCAACGAGTACATGAAATGTACGTAAAGAGTGAGTGGGAAGAGACAGAGGGAGAGAGAGAGAATGGAAGAGAGGGTGAGGGAGAGGAGCGAGAGGACGACAGTTGCCGATTCAAACTTTTACAAGTCTTTTTATGAGATGACCGTCAAGCACACCACCTGGCGGATTATACTTGCAAAACACTCATGTACACACTCAGATGTACACATTGCTTCGAGTTCGCTTTTTCATGTTCGAACCCCCGAAGCAATGTACACACACATTACCTAGGTGTTGCCTGGACTTTTATTGAGGCATCTCCTCTCTCGCCCTCCTCTCGCTCTCTCCCCCTCCCTTCCAAGCAATTGCACACCCCAGCCATACCGTGTTAGCCTTTTCTGTCGTTTTAATCAAACAGCACGGCTATTGTCAGCATTCGTTAATTTAGATGGAAAATCGTGAAACTCAACTAAACTCACAAGAGAGTCATATCTAATAAAAACTTAAATTTGCAGCTAATCTAACAAAATTTGACATCATTACTGAAAATGCTAAAAAAGAAAACAACACATGTTTGCAAGTTTTGTTTTGAGAGAGAGAAGGATTTCCTCCTTTTTCTTCTATTGAGCACTATTACAGCTTTCTTAAGGCAGTGATTCGATTCGAACTATTGTCGTGTTCTTGTTTTTTATCAACTTGGCAACGGAGTAGTCTATGAAGCGGCCATTAATTTACAAAGCCTGATCAACAAATATTCTTTAAACAATTATGATTAACTAGTTATGTTCAATTCTCAACTGACAAATAATCTTGGCTTCCGTTTTTCCTTTTTTGTACTATTTTCCTTCCACACCTCTTTGCCGTACATTTGATTCCCCTTTTTTCTATAACTAATACTAAAAATCAAACAACTGTATATACCGGCTTAACATACTGGTTCCCTATATCATTCATTTTACATTAAATCTCTTAATTCTATGCAGATTAAATGCGCCTAGAGCAAAGTATCTTCCGTGAAACGAGAGAGGAGAAAGAGAGAAGAGAGTGTGAGCGAGAAAGTAACTTCTATCTGCCGTTGGCTTCTAACATCTCTAAAAACAACTTGTTCATCGGAACCTTGCCGTCCTTTCGAACTCCGGACCAATATCGACGAATGGCACCATCTGTCTGCCTTAGAAGGGGAAGGCAGAGTAACATTTGTCCAAGATGACTATGACAGTTCTGTGTTCGCAGTGATGCAATGCAATCTTGCAGTGATGTAAGTATACTGTCTCTCAACTTGTTGACAGATGGCGTATCCTCCAACTGGATGTCTGTAAACACAAGAGTATTTGAAATATGTGAAACACCATCATCTTTCTCTCGTTCGCTCTCTCCCCTCTCTCCTCAGAATTGATGGACGGGAAGGTAATAATGCAAATAGACAACTTACCGACATTAGTCAAGAGCAATGCTTTTAGGACAAGGTACTCTTCTTTAGCCAACTTGAGGCCGGCCAGTCTCTTGACAAGTTGTATACCATGACTGAATAGTTCTTCAGCTTTGCACTGAATGGCTTGCTGTTCGTCCATTATGAACTCCGTAGCAAATAAAAGCTTGCATTGCATATGAGACTGCATTATTGACAAGTTTGAAGACGATGAATTCATATACTGGTGAGATCTGGAGCGAAGAGAATAATTAGTCAAACTGAAATGCCAAGCTGATGGGGGAAGAAGGGAGAGCTATACTTACCGGTAGGCCAAGGAAAGGGAGAGCACTTCTCCCCATGAGGCTTGCAGTAGTCTCATTTGATCGTTCAAAACCAAATCAGTGAAGCCAGGAATTTGCTTTGCCCAGCCAATGGTGGCGACTAGTTCTTTATCAACGAGATCACTCAATATACTGATTCCTTTCATCTGAGCCGACGAAAATGAGCCATAGGATGGTGAAACCATAACCGGTTCGGGTTCACAGTGCAACAATGCGGTAACAATTTTGTTTTCTGTCCATAGAAGAGAGTGAAAGTGTGACAAGTCCAAAAATTGTCATATTTTACAGTTACCTTCAATGGGTAACCTTTTAACGGGTGAGCTGGCGGCCATTTGTACTTGGTAAGGACTGTCCGGCGTTCGGCGGTACTTTTGTCTGCCGCCGCGAACTCGGTCCAAGCGGACACCCTCCTTGAGCATTCCCATTCGCAGGCATTTCTGGAAGCGACAAGCTTGGCACGCTTTCCGCCTACGCTTATTGATCTCACAGTCATTGGATGCCGGACAAGTGTACTCGATGTTGCCTGGATAAGTAAGACATAGATTGACAAGACATTCAATACTGCTTTTCATCATGGTGTTATCAGTATTAATGTGAGCAATCCCTTACCTTGGATGGTACGCTTGAAGAATGCTTTGCAAGCTTCGCACGAAGCGACCCCATAGTGGAAGCCCGAAGCAATGTCACCGCAGACAAGACACAGTCTCTTGGGCGAACTATCACCATGTTTTGTGTCGTGAACGTCGACACTTGTATTGCTAGAGCAGTCACCGGTACTCGTACAAAATGTTTCTTGGTGGTTGTCAGTGGGCGTTAGAGGCGATGAGGCTGGCGAATGATCCATGCTTGAATAGAGACAGAGATCCTGTTTTTTCGACGTCAAAAAAGGGAGAAGTGAAAGTGGAGAAAGAGCAAACATTGAATTAGGTCACTTTTGCCATTGTGTTTGCACTTTCATTCTAGAACTACTAACCATAGACGAAGTAGAATGGGTAATTGTCTTGCGATTTCGTTCGTGAGGAAGAACATATTCGACATCGTGCGAAGCCTGTCGCTTTATTCGGACATTGGCCACTACTGGACACTGATTCGTCTTGATAGTTGCCGAAGATGGAGATGTTGAAGACTGGAATGAAACATGACCAGATTCGTGATCGTCGACTACTTCTTTCTTGATTTCAGTCAAACGCATTGTCGAAATATTGTTATTCTTCTTCATTCGTCAAACTTATAGATTATCTATGCAGTTACGTATGTTCAACTGATATATTGCAGCTCTTCCTTTCGTTTGCCTCCTTCTTGCTCGACCCTGAACCGTTGATTTTCCTCCTTTCTTCTCAGCTCTTCAACTTCAGTTCTATCGACTCACCGGAGAGACTACTGCAAGCACGTTGAAAGAAAAACAAGAGAATAGACGATTAATTTGTTTGCTCAAAAACAAAACGCATGACCAGAGGATACAACGATCGGAGAGGGAGAGAGGAGAGGAGAGAGAACCGACAGAACCAGTTCAATTTACATGATCTTCTAAGAAAACAGAGAGAAGAGATAGAGAGATATAGAGAGAAAGCTAGTGGTGGACCAGAAATTGGCTATGTGCATGGTATGCTCAAGTATTATAGCATATAAGAAAACCAGAACTGCACACATATAGAGAGCCTTTAGAGCGATTCAAGGCCAACTAGTTGTGTTAGTATAAAATATCATAGTACGGCAAATTGCTGAATGCATAACACTAAATCTACAGCTCAGTGAGAGAAGTAACTGGTTTACGAAGTCAAGCTCTCTTGCTCTTCCTCTCTCCCCTCTCTTTCTCACTCTGGTTAGTGGAACGAGATTTAGAAAAAAACTTGCTCCAAATCAAATACACGAGAGAAAGTCATTGGCTTTTTCTTCTCTTCAATAGCACAACAATTCACAGATCTGAGAACAACTAGAAGTGAGCTTGATGCCAACTGAGAGTGATTGCAGCTAATGGACTACGTTGAGACACACTTGTGATACACATTTGAAACTTGTTTCTCATTCACAGCTATGAGAGAACATACCTAAAAACTACATGTCGACGGTAGAGAGAG
Source organism: Halotydeus destructor (assembly GCA_022750525.1). Taxonomy (NCBI): domain Eukaryota; kingdom Metazoa; phylum Arthropoda; class Arachnida; order Trombidiformes; family Penthaleidae; genus Halotydeus; species Halotydeus destructor. The sequence goes on from JAIUWE010000037.1 coordinate 286,476, forward strand.
AGAGGGAGAGAGAGACAGAGAGGGAGACAGAAAGAGAGAGAACGTGCCTTTTTTCAAACAACTGAGTCATCACGAGCAATCAATAAATTACATTAAGAGACATTTGTAGAAAATACGAAAGAAGCAAAGCTATGAGATAACACAACAGCAAATTAGAGACGAGAATTCAAACGAAGTAGAGGGAGAGAGAGAGGAAGAAAAAGCAAAAGGGAAACATACATAAATAAAATTGTCTTACTTTGCACTATACGGAGCCACAGCAAAACTATTTTCGGACTTCGGCTTTCGGTTATGCCATCATGCTTCGTACACCGATGGGCACCCGGCTCAAAACACTCAGCTGCTCGCGGCTGTGCGTGGTGCAGTTGCAGCGGCAAGCCAGTGCGACTTTTGAGCCGTGTGCTGCGCTTCGCATGCGCTCCGTTCTCAAGGCTGTCTCCTCAAGGCTACGGAAAGTAACTGAGCACCACTGTGATGAAACTAATTAATCTACTACAAAAACAATCTAGATTATCTGCCTACGATTTGAGAGATATCTAAACTAGGAATTAGGCGTCAAGTGTGTTCGCTATTTCAACGGAAAGTACCGTTTTCTTCCGGTTACCGGATACTTCCAGAGCCGATTCGTGCAGAAAGTCTCGAGTCCGCAGTGGGCAAGCGCCTATCTGTGGCCCACATTGTCCGACGAATGGCGCGCAACCTGAAACCGTTGCCGAGTGTGGCTGCGTCTCTGTCTCTAGCTAGCTATTTGTTTCTCTGGTTTGCTTTATGGTTTACCTGATTGTGCGATCAATTAAGCGAGTAACAGTGTGAGCCAACTTGGAAGGCAAGTGCGCACTATCAGTACAGCTTCCTAAAGAGGTCCCAAAGAGGGAGAGAGAGAGACGAGTAATTGTGTCCTTGAATAGCAAACTCACACAGAGTGTGTGTTATTCTGTTTTGTTCTCGCTTACGCCAGCTACTCTACTTTCTCGTTTTCACAATCACAAATTCTAACCGTGTTCTCACTAGTGTAATTAAGGCAACAGTAATGGCTGATCTTACCTCAATTGGAGGCGACACCTCTGCACTACTGGATCAAAGTTCACTGGTCATGGACAGCCAAGAGCACATGAAATATCAAACGCCGCTCTCTTCAAGGTACGCCAGCAATGAAATGAGCTACAACTTTAGTGAATTCAAAAAGTTCTCTACTTGGCGACGACTATGGGTATTCTTGGCTAAGGCTCAAAACGAGCTTGGCCTTCCTATTAGCGAAGAACAAATTGAAGAGATGGAAGCTAATGTCAGTATAATTGATTTTGCCTTTGTTGCGGAAGAGGAAAAGAAGACACGGCACGATGTAATGGCGCATGTACACGAATTTGCTATTCGGTGTCCAAATGCAGCACCGGTTATACATTTGGGAGCAACTAGCTGCTATGTCGGGGACAATACGGACCTAATTTGCATCCGAGACGCCTTCGACATCCTTCTTCCCAAGCTTGCAAGATGCATTAACAGGCTCTCGGCTTTCGCGGATGAATATAAAGCTCTACCAACTCTCGGCTTCACGCATATGCAACCAGCTCAGCTTGTAACAGTTGGCAAGAGAGCGTGTTTGTGGATAAATGACTTGTTGATGGACCTGAGAAATTTGGAACGTGCTCGTAACGATCTGCGCTTCCGCGGTTGTAAGGGAACTACCGGCACGCAAGCTTCATTCTTGCAACTTTTTAATGGCGACGAAGATAAAGTTCGACGTCTCGATGATTTAGTAACAAAGTACGCTGGCTTCTCACGGTCCTTCCTAATTTGTGGCCAAACATATACCCGTAAAGTGGATGCCGACTGTCTATCTGTACTGGCAAGCCTGGGTTCATCGGTGCACAAGCTATGCTCTGACATCCGTTTATTAGCGAACATGAAGGAAATCGAGGAACCGTTCGAAAGCACTCAGATTGGATCAAGTGCCATGGCTTACAAGCGCAACCCTATGCGATCTGAGCGATGTTGCTCATTAGCTAGACATTTGATTACTCTTTCGAGTAATGCCTTCAACACCCATGCAGTGCAATGGATGGAACGAACGCTTGATGACAGTGCCAACCGTCGTGTAACTTTGCCTGAAGCCTTCTTGACTGCCGACATTCTTCTCAACACTCTGCAGAACGTTACCGAAGGTTTAGTTGTTTATGAAGCCATAATAAATCGTCACATACAGCAGGTAGGTCACCCGGGTAGATAGGAAATCACAATTTAACTGAATCTCTTAATCACCATTAGGAACTTCCGTTCATGGCCACCGAAAATGTGATAATGGCCATGGTCAAGGCTGGTGGCAATCGCCAGGATTGTCATGAAAAGATTCGTGTCTTGTCACACGAAGCCGCCGCCCAGGTGAAGCAACTGGGACTAGATAATGATCTGATTGCACGGATCAAGAAGGACGCTTACTTTGCTTGCATTCATGATAACATCGATTCTCTCTTGGATCCAGCAACCTTTGTTGGTCGTGCTCCTCAACAGGTCACAGAGTTCATTAAGGAAGAAGTTGAACCTGCTTTGAAACCGTACCAGAGTCAATTGCTCGGCAAGGCTGAAGTCAACGTTTAATTGGTTGATTTGGTTTGTTCGACATGGTTCGAAAAAGTTCGTTTTTTCCTAGAAATAATAGCTTTTTAAACAAGAAATCGGTGATAACGAGTAGAATAAATAAATTTTAGAAATCTATATCACGAAGGATTATCTATTTACATTCAATCATGGTTGTGAGTGAAAATGCTTAAAACAAAGTTACTGGCGTAGGTTGCACGGACCCGCGGACCTGGCCTTTGCCCCAAATCACAATGGTGCCCTCGTCGTTGACGGCATATAAATAGTTGTTGTCCACGGAGAAAGCCAGACTGAAAAATAGATTTCGTGTTCTAAGAATAGAATTTTCAGAAGGCGCTCAGCACACTTACCATTTGACAGGTCTTGAGAAATTGTCTGTTTTGAGGACATTAACCGGAGTTAGGTCCCACGAACTCCAGAGGCGTACAGTGCCATCTTCGAAGCCAGTTAGGAGGACGTTGACAGAAATTCCTTCCGGACATGAAGAGTATGTCATAGCAGTGATTCGTGATTCCGTTTTGAAGGCACATATTAGACTTGCATTGATTGTATGGCACATCAAATAACTTCCGCCATCTTTTTCACTCGAGCAGCAAGCTATGTCACCCAGCGTGGGACTGGCACAGCACACATCTATGGCTTGTTCATGTTGCGACAATGTTCTGATGTAGCTGAAGGTATTCATGTCCCACGAGATGCACGTACCATCAGTGCCACAAGTGATCACAGTTCGAAATTCTCGGTTCACGACAATGCTGACCACGGCGCCATCATGACCGTAAAGCCATGAAGTTGGTTGACTTGGCTCAGTGTTTGGCTGGAAAGAAATCTGTCAATCATTGATTAAAAGAGTAGAGACTAACCTTGAGCACATCATTGAGTGCGTATATGGCAACCGAGCCCGACTTGAATCCAGCGAAGAATAAACCAGTGTCAGGTATACAGGCACAATAGGTCACCTGAAGGAAAAAATGAGCAAAGAGCTGAGATTGTGAAACTAACCGAATCAATTCCAACGTTGATGGCCAGAAAGGGCTGAGCTGGTTGTTCTCGCTGGTGCTTAATTCGGATAACACCGTCGGGGTGGTTCCAGGTGATTATGGAGGCACTTGTGATGTAGATGTCGTTCGATATGGATTTTTTCTGTTTGCTGTATGACACGTGTAAACAAGAATTAACTGGCAAGCCAAAAACTTCGTTGTTCATCAGAGGGACTAGGACTTCAATTTTACTGAGAGAATTACTTCGGAAAAGAACTGCAGGCTCTGGTTGGGAAGGTGAGCCCACGTAGGTTCCCCATTTGAGGCCATTTATCTCTCCCGTAACGGGAACTCCGCCAGAGTATTCAGGCTTGGATGACGTCGAAATGTGAGGTCTAGTAAACAGTTGCCTCGGCATTTGTCCAAAGGTCTTGATCATCGTTTCCAGAGCTTTTCGACGCAGAGGGTCCTCAATGTTGTCAACTTCGACACCAAAGTAAGTTGCAGGATGAAAGACATTGATGGCCTCTTCGGCACTCTTCCCGGACTGTTTATACCCGAAAACCAGGTCAATCCATTCGCTCAAGTGCTCGGTAGCATGGACTGACTCCATGGCTTGGCGGTTGATGAACACGAAGAGTCTAGCATCTCCTCGACACCACAATGGCAGCGCGACATGATCTACAGGTATTCCGTTGTGTTGTCTCATGCCAAAGTTGAAACGCTCGTTGTTTTGCAGAAATTCGGGAAGGTAGAAGAATTCGGGAACAAGTTCTTTGAAGTCAGTTGTTGAGCCACCACTAGCTAGTTTCCATGAAGTCTGCATCGAGTGGAATGTTCGATCTGGAATGTCAAAATTTCGGTCTTGGTACTGGATGAACATTTGCGTAAACGGTGGCAATCTGACCAAGAAATGCAAGACAGTTCCACTATTGCTATAATGTGACCCATAATGGAAGGGCGCCATGACAGGCATGAAGACTTCTTGCGAAGCTCGAGTGAATTCGTTTTTCAAGTAATTGAACTGATTGATGTAAAGTTGCTCCTTTGATTTGTCTTGGATTGCCATTGGTCGAGACAAGTCTCGAAAACATCGTGGGTTCCGGAAGTCCAACGAGTCACTCTCGTAGTCCGACAGAATGAACGGAAAAACAGGATACTGCATCAAATCATTGAACGATCTTCCAGCTGCCTTATTTAGGTACATCAGATAATCGAAGTTGGTGATTGTTCTGTCTTTCCACATTTGAGTAACAGCTGACAGGCTCTTACTTTCGGTCACATTCGGCAAAGGACATGACGACAAGACGGCAATGAATTCTTGCCGATCAGTGGCTGACTTGAAAGCGATCAAGTATGACGAACCATTCGTGAGAAACAACTCGATTGCGGTATTTTTCAGCTGATACCGTCGCTCTTCTACTTCGCGAATTTCACTGAATGGCCACAACTCTTTGATCAGCTTCATGCCACTGTCTTCATCGTTATGTTGACCGACAAAGTGGATGGATGATTTACCAATGAGCAGCTCTCCGTTTAAGTCTTCTTTCGGAGTGACGATGGATGCTGGTGTAATAAAAGATATCCGCTCGTTTGTGTGGATATGATCTATCATTGCTGAAGAATCTATTTCGAAGCGGTTGCTCTCGAAGAGATAACTTAATGGCTCTAATGGCGGAGGTATTTTTGATTTGGACTTGAATTCGTCAAGAAAAAATTTGCTTGGGATGGCAAGGTGACACCTTGTGAGTCGGCGACGAATCCTTGATGGTCCTTCGACTGGATCAAGTGTCCAACTTGTAGGGAAGCTTTTGTCTTCATACCAAGTAGCCTTTTCATGCGTTAAACTTCGAATCAACGACTTCCAACACTTTCTCGTCGAATACTGAACCCGATTATGTTCTTTCATCAGATGCAAGTAATTCGAGCGTTCTAAATTTTGAGATTCGATCACTCGCTTGGTGACATCCATCGCTTCAGAACGCACTTTTTCATAGAGCCAGTTGAGTCGACTCAGCATCAATTCAGTTTTACCAGAGACATTATTCCAATATGTGATGCGGGCTTTTTCAAATCTGTCTTTCCAGACATTTATTTCCTTTAGCTGATGATCCGGACTCCAATTTCGTCTACTTTTACCTTTTCTGAACAAATGCTGAATTTTTCTTTTCAAGTCATTGTCTATCACCTCTGACGAGTACATTTCAGCCACAAATGCTTCGGCCAAATTAAATTGGTGAGCACTAAGTCGCAAGGTCAACCCATCCGAGAGAGCTGCGCTTGTTAGCTTTTTCGACACAAACTTCCTTTCGCTTGCCCGCTGTGCGGGAGAAAGTTGAAACAAGAGAAACTCTGACCATTTTTTCTTCAAGGCATCCTTGACAGGTAGATATAAGGAAGATAGCTGGGTTCTTCCTGGCTCGTGGACATCTGTCATAATTTCAGTCAAAGAATCAAGCAGAGTTCTGCCAAAAAACTTTTCCCGGTCCCAAACTTCTTCCGCTGGATCTAGGGATCACACACCATGATAAGTAACAATACCTCACACGCAGCAACATACCTCTGTGGATGAAGAAGTCAACTGAACGGGAAACGGTGACTCGTAATCGAGCTGCAGCTTCATTATACGGAAGTAGAATGCGAACATTTGGTCTTGGTCTTTCATCTGGCATTTCTACACTTGATTCAGATTCACTCAACGTATTTTGACCTGGATCATGAAGTGACACGGAAGAATAATTAGACATATCAGTTTCGCGTGGAGTTAACAAGCCAGTGTAGTCCAAATGAATCAAACCTAGAGTTTTGAGGATTTTAAACGGACTACTAGAGAAGTGATAGATCAACCTACCTGTTATCAAGCTGAATCGTCTTTTTGGCTGAGCTCTCGCTTCAGTCACGTGTTTAGCGATACAGTCAAAGCCTGCCTCGAACAGGACGACAACACACTCTTGAAAAATCGCCTCCAGTCGGCGTGAAGAAGATGACTTCAAACACATAAAAAGATCGACCATGTCATTGTACGCTTCGAAAAATATGCCACCAGCGGAATTGAACAGAGCATAAGCCAAAGTATAGAGGACTCGAAGGGCTTCATCACAGACAAAATCATCGCCGGCGGTGCCAACATCTTCTCTGGGCGAGCGAGATTCAGCTTCAATTAGAACATTGGCCACACATTCGCATATACCATTGTCATATATGAACTTCAGCACTGGACTAGAATAGGGTAATTCGTCGATGAGCTTGTTCAAATTGAGAAGAGCGTCATGGCACATTGAAGGATCACGGCAAGAACTGACTAGTAGGGAAAAGAGAGGAACGAATGCTGATGCTTGACAAGAAGTGATTTGAGTCCAGTCTCTTAGCAGGTCTGAGTCTTGGACATACAGGTCTTCTACATTAGTATCCAGTATGAAACAGAAAAAACTGTTGAACAGCTTTCTTGTCGCCGGATGCGGTTTCAACTGACTCGCCACCAGCTGAAATCCATGGCGATTGACGAAGTCGCTAGATAGTTCTTTGGGAGCTGTTTTCAGAATGGCCAGCAAAAGGCGGATTGAATTAACACGTACTCTCTCCGAATCACTGTTCAGCCAAACTAGAACATAATCAAACTTGAGAATCTTGCCCACAATTTTCACTTTGAATTCCGGTGTCGAGGTGACGACAACGTGTGTCAAACATTGCAGTAATTCGCCAAATATTGCACAGTGTATATTGGTCTCGGAGTGATTTTCGATTTCCGAGGATATAACTTGCCATTCTTCACTGAAAGAAGATACCGAATCGTCAGAGTTTGACCGACTTGTTAGAGTTTCAAAATTTGGCGGGAAGATGTAGTATGCCGATGACTTTGAAAAGCTGACAAAGCTTCGAGAGGCGTTGTGCAACAACAACAAACAGTCTGTCAGTTCCGAAAAAGACGCCAGATCTTCCGAAAATTCAAGTAGAGACTGTATTGCCTTCGATAGCAGCCTAGCATCACCATCACTAAACTTGTTCAGATATTCAGCTTCGCCGCCAAGGAATATGACTTGAAGGAAATTGAGTGTTGCACGAAATATGTGGGCTCTGCGCAACAAGGTCAGATTAATGTCTCTCCAAGGATTTCGTCTATCAGTGAGCTCGCAAATGACTTTGAAAACTTCACCAGCCATATTTTCGATTTGAAACCAAACTTTCCAGGCCGAGAAGAATGCTTGTAATGCGGTGACTGACCGAATGAACGATGTACCGTAACTAGTTCCGGAAAGGACTCTTTTCAAGTATACGTCCATCATGGACTTAGACGGCATTGCCTTCGAGTTCTCTAGTGCCGCATTTATCATGTCATATCCGTTCGAGGATTCAAAGTTTTCTCTGAAGCTACGGTTTAACTCGGTGATCTTAAAGACTGCTTCCAGAGCGAGAGCTTGAAGTTGCGGTTCAGGGCACAATTCAATGACTTTACCGAACAAGAATATCCCAGAATCTACTCCACCAGTTTCTGAAATGGCTTGATGGACACCTTCGTTTAACTTGTATGAGAGCATAGAGAGTTTTATAACTCGAACTGCTTGAATGTCACTCAGCGGTTTCGAGATGCTGAAATTTCGAGTCAATATTCTGAAAGTTCCGCTTGAAGTATCTTCTTGTGTGTATGCAATGGCAACATCTTTGTCGTCACAGTTGTAGCTCAGAATGGCGTTAGATCGAAGTTGCAGAAAAATGTCTTCAGGATTCAAGTTTGTATAGAGACTGGCCTGGTCGATGTCATTAGCGTATGCAGGTATGTTGTGACTTCGAGCTTGACCTTTCTTTGTGAAAGTTTCACATCCAAATTTCTCGTAGAACATGAGTGTTTGCTGGCTTCTACTTAGGGCTGACTGAAAAAGATGCAGATTGCTCAGTTGAGTGATGACATTGGAACATTTCGTGCTTCCAAGCAACATGCCCAAAGATGGGTCAGGTGAAAAGTCAAACTCAACGCCGTCAGTGACGATGCTTTCAGAGTTACCATTGTCAATGGAAACAGAAAACTGGACCGATGGCGCCGCTCTCGAGCCTACTTCCGTCAGGTTCACGTAGACAAAATGCCATTTGCCATTCAGAGAGATATGGGACTCTGTTTGCAGTTCACTGAGAACTGAGACTGTATGGCTGTCGAATAAGCTGGTTCGACGTAGTATCAGCTTTCCGTCTTCGGTTCGAAACCATAATTCAAAACTATTGCGAGCAATGGCAAACGACAAGATGTGTACTTCGAGTGAACCATTTCGTCCGATAGTCTTCATCAGTCGTCGATAATTCTGCAGCTTTTCAAGATTTCCATTCAGACTGAGAGACGAGCAAGAGAACCACAGAGTGGCGGACAATTGTTTCGGCAAGGCTGGTCTTATTGTAAACGGAAGTAGTACTCCAGCCTCGTTCCATCCTGTAGACAACCCATCGGGCGACGAGCTGGATTTCGAATTGATTATCCAGCTCTTTTTTGCGTCAGTCAGACTTTCTTGTATTTGCGATGTCAGTAATGGCTCAGAAGGAAATAGCAGACAACTTCTAGGGTTATCTCTACAAGATTCCAGTAAAGTGTTCAGTGTTCTCAACAGTTTCTCAAATGGTGAACTGCTATTTTTGAATAGATTAAAGAACTGTTTCATTTCCTTGCCATTAACTTGATGACAAGATATGACGAGAAAAAGTTTCAGCATGAGGTTCTGTAAAGCTGAAACTTTAGGATTCGAAGCTTTCAATATCAAGGAGAATTTGTCAAGCAACAAGCTGCAAACACCAGAGGCGTGAAGTATTGAAGCATTTTCAGGATCTTGTTCGCACATTTGAATCATGGCATCAAAGACTTTGCCTACAGCGTATGTGTGACTTGCGATCAACTCTGTATCCGGCAAATTTGTGAGTTCGTTCAGAATTTCAAGTACCGAATAGCACATTCGAGGATGACTGATTCGATTAGGATAAGGCTCAATGCTACCAACGATATCCCGAGACCGCGTATTCGTTCCAAAGCACCACTCATCGTCAGCATCGTAACCATATTCCTCTTTCAAAACTGACTCTGTGATGGAGAAAACACCGCTGACAGAGTGGACATGGTCACTCTTCTTGCTGATCTTCAACATCGAAGTGTTGCTCATGCCAGGTCTATTCCATTTCTCACGCTCAGGGACTGATAGTGAACAGTTTAGCACAATTTCGAGAACGTTACTTTCAAAGAGAACTTTGGACGCTGACAAGCGACTCACTATCAAGTCCACCAAGTCGTCTTCGCTGACACTACTAGAATCTTCGATAGGCAAAAACTTCAAAGAAGACACCATCGACAGCTTGAAGATACTGTGAAACAACTCCACCGAGCCGCCTGTAACTGAATTGTAGGTGTCAATGTCAACTTTGGACAGGAAGTTTGCACAGCACACCAGCAAGTTGTAAGCGTCCACTGCCACATTATTTCTAGCTGCAAGGCAATAGTCTTTGGAAAACTGACAAAGCTTCGAGTTAATCTCCCATGCCAGAACAGCTGACTGCAGGCAGTCTTTCATGGAAATGTTATTTTCGTTATCAGTAGAGGATGTGGACAAACTTTCAAATTGTTCACCATTGGTCAACTTGAAAACCGACCGGAAGTAGTCAACCACAGCACTCGATGAGTCTTGAAGCGTAGACCAGAAAGCCTTTAACGTGACATTTTCTTCCATTTCTTTAGCGTCATTCGAAAACTTCAGTTCGTTAGAAAGAACAGTCTCAATTGCCCCAGAAAGCAGCAAAGGTACTTGGTGTTTTTGAAGATATGCACACAATTTAGAAAAGCCACCAATGTTTATGAAATGCTTCGATATAGAACTCCGTTTCAGCGATTCACAGAGCAATAGAAGCGAATTCTCGAGTATTTCATCAGACTTGGAATTGGTAAAAAGAGGTAGAACGACACTCTGATACAGAGGCAAGTTGATGGACATACAGTCTAAGCGACAAAGTGTCCAAAGATGCTTAACAACTGCATGTCGACATTCGGACGATTCTGACTCCAGTAGAGCTCGGTAATGAGAACTGGCGGTCCATGGTTTGACTTGAGAGTCTTTGAGCAAACTTGTATCACTGTGTATTGCACTATCACTGCCCGAATTGTCTGGACCAGCTCGATTTGCTGATTCCTCAGGCTTGCAACACCCAAAATATTTCTTATTATCCCAGATAGTTTCAATCAAATTAAATATCTTCTTTTTCACGTCAATAGTGGCTTTTGATGCAACTTCAAGAAGGTCATTATTCAGTCGTGAATAGCTGGAGCAGCAACATACACCACATGTTTGCAACACGTCCACCACAGCTGAAATACTTGAGCCGTCAATCAGATTACCAAGACTTGACACCAACATGAGGGAGAGCGCCGATATACAGCAAAGAGGATAGCGTAGGAAAGTGCTATGCGATAACTGAGATCCAAGTAAATCACTGTGATGAAACATCAACGTTTTCAAATTGCACTTGGAATGTTTCTTTTTCTGACACTGCTCCTTGTGAGTGGCCAAAATTTTAGCCCTTTGCAGAGAGCACACAAGCTGACCAATGGCATCGGATAATTTGGCAAAAAGCGAAATGTATTCTTCACCAGTCAACAGGTCGGTTACCTCTCGACCAGCAATCGTTATGAAGACCCGGTTCAAACGAACCATGGCAGCATATTCTTGAGTCTCAGATAAGAATTGAGCAACGGCAATCAAGATGTGTACAACGGCAACAATCAAGTCTTCCCATTCTTCATCATTCACTTCTCTCAAGGCTTTGACAGTCCTATATAGCTTGTCGATCAGGTTGATACGCTCGATCTGAGTGACGCCCGTGGCTGAGCATGCAACTGTTGCTGAAGAGGTCAACATTAGGAGAGACAATTGTTTGCAGATAGGAACAAGATAAGACTTCTCTTCGAAGAGACACAATGAGCTCTTCCAACAAGGGAGACAATACGTCCAAGGAATTCTGGGATGTGACGGGTTTTGAAAAGGCGTAGAGATGAACAGAGTTCAGGCAAAACACTCGCTGTTCATAATATGCGGTTCGGTTCAAAATTCCCAGAGCAGCAAAGCATATGCAAGTCACAGATACTTGAATCTGCTTCACCTCGAGATCACAGCTATCAGCGATTTCTCGGTATTTGCCTTCCAGTTCAGTTTGTTGATTACCAGATAGCTGTTCTAAATCCGTCAATGATCCATAGTCTGTCAACGAACCGACTTCGCGGTTATTGGCCGACATTTGATCATCGTCATCTGAATCAAATGCAGGTTCAACGCCTTTACGATATTTTCTCGGTTTTCGGAGAGCCGGTTTTATGCTAGTAAGCCTTTTCAATTCGTAGAACTTCAGAGTTACTGGTTTGAGGTCGAGCCGAGTTACTGTCCTGAAGCTTTCTTGCCACTTGTTGACGCTCGGTACAGTTAAGTTTGTATACGAGCTGATGGACGTGGTATCATGATTACCAGAATCTTCTTCAAATTTTGATACCAAAAACAGGATCTCGATCAGTATGTTAGCGATCTCATCTTTGGAAGAGAATACGGACTGTGTGATTGACGTGATCTTGCTGAGCGTAATCAAAAGTTTGGCTCCCCGTTTCTGAACGAAGAAGTATCTCTGTATTGGCTCGGTATCTTCATCGCCCATCATGGAGCCTCCAATTTCAAGGACATCGGAATGGAATACGTGCGACAGGATGTTGCCCACGCTGTGTAAAAAGTCGGTAAATACTGTCGGATAGACTTTGTCTTGTCGCCCGTCATTGTCGCTTGCGCCAGACATTGACGCCGACTCGTCGTGCACCCATACAATGAAGACGTTGAGGAAGTCATCGAGAGCATTTGACTTGGCCTTCACGAAGTGATCGGATTAGTAGACAGTTTAACATCACACTAAAAGAAATACTCACATTTAGTGGCGACGCGACATATTTAGCCCAGAAATACCTGAGCAATTTCTCGTCCATGATTGCAGAGTCCACGAGACTCCGATGTAACAATCATCAATGGTAGAAGTTTCTACAACTGCAATGCAACATGCAATAACAACCAGAGATTAGCAAACAGAGAACAATTGGAATTTAATTGCAAAAAAGTAAAGACATGAAAGAGGGCGAGAGAGGGAGAGAGCAAAAGGATAAAGCACACGCAATACACCGTTAGTCGAACAAGTGCATGTAAACAGAGCGAATACGGGCAGCGCTGCACTCTGCTCAGTGGCGTCACCTGTGGACATCTTTATCAACTAGCGACACCTGCGCGTCTGCAGTGGCGTCGCCGTCTATTGCAGTTTGTCTAACGCAAGTCAAATGTTCAGTTAGAACTTTGTACTTTGGCCTATGTTTGCAGTCACCAGTAATTCGATATTGTACATTTGATTTCGCTCGCCAACCTTAATTACGTTTTCCGTTTCACATTCTAAGACGGAGCGCTTCTGAGCCGAGAAGAAATATTCAAGGTAAGATTTTTGCGACACCATTGTCACGGTCTGTCGATTAGAACAGTTCGACTTTTCGTCCTTTCCATTTTTTTCTCAAGTCGTGAGCAATGAACAGTTCTAGCTGGATAAATAAAATCACACACATACACAAAATTGTCTTTTTAAGCAATTCTTAGATTTTTTCATTCGATCGAGAGACAAAATGGAGTGTTGATTTTGAATATAGAAGCAGGACTATTTTTAGCACACAGAAAAATCAATGTACATGGAATGTTTTTATCTCTAGCCAACTGTTCGTCAAATCAAAGGAAAATCTGTAAATCGAATTTAACCGCAATTACGGCGAAAGGCCGAGGTTCAGTTCATTAGTCAAAGCATTTTCGATCCCAACTGTTAGTTCCCCTTTCTGCGTAATCCAGTGGTTTTTCGCTCTGACTTTATAAAAATGTGTGAAAAAGTACTCGAATCAGTTTCTTTTTATCTTGAATGTTCTTGAAACCTCGAGAGGGAGAGGGGGAAGGAGAGAGAGAGGAAGCTATGTAAATGAGCTTTACAAAGAAAACCCACATTACATGAAACATTAATCACTTTGTCTTCGTAGTCACTCTCTCTTTCTTTTTCTCTCCTCTCTCGCTCGCTCTCACTCTCCCTCTCTTGCTCTCGGTCCGCCGTGAATTGACGACAGTTCCATTAATCAACTTTGTCCTATACAGACTGAAATGTCCTTAATTAGCTTGCAAATAACCAGTACATTCTTTTCGCCAGTTCGATCCTATGGAAGACCTTCAGCACCAGAGTCCGATAGAACTCGAGAGCAAGACTTAGATGGGTTCTACGTTCACCTTGTTTGCTTTTGTTGTCAAATAACGTGCCAAGCTGTGTGAACTGCAAACTGGATTAGGGCGGCCATTTTGGAACTAGCGTTGGTGGCCAAGATGTCTGCTCCTGCTAGTTAACGAGACAAACATAATTAGAAGCTTCAGAATTCCTGCTCCAGGCCCCCTAAAAGAAAATTAGTCGACTAGACGCGAATTGATTGCCCGATCAAACCCGATCCGAGCCTGGTCTGTCCAGAACTGTCCAGTAAATCGAACTGTACATCGTCTCGAGTACACGTGTCTCATCGGTTGCTTTTGTCTCTCGGTAAACGAATACCCAGGTCATCAAGTTTCGCATAAAATAGTTTCTCCCTATCTACCTATATCAGTCTCAAGGGCTTACCGGACGAAAATATGATTGAATCACTGATAATATTACACGCACATGTATACATGTCGTCGTAACGGTTATTTCAAAAAGACGTGAAATTGAAATTCGTTCTAGAGAAGGCTGATTAGGTAACAAGTTTGCCTGATGATCAAGATTCATCGCAAAGATGCTTCCGCTCGAGTTCAAGTATCTTGTCATGTAGACGGGCTTTAGTTTGTCATCCACTACTGAAGGGTTCCCTGTGAAGCGCAAACAAAAATTTGCACCGCAGAAAGCGGACGCAAAGAGCAAGGGGGAAGCCACCGAAGAGGGGAGGGAGGGAGAAAGGCGAAGGGAAGAACATGTGCACTTGAATTGTGTGCGAAGCAGTATCACTTGTCGAAGTCACACAAGCATTCTCCATTTCCAAAGTTAATCTTTGAGCAACTCATTTAATTATTGATAACTCGCTTTCAATTAAAACTTCCTTGCTTCCTCTAGGAGAGGATCCTCTCGCCCTCGCGCTCTCCGTCTCTCCCCTTCTCTGGCACTTCTCGCCGTTGGCAAGGCGCTTCCCTATGGAGACGTCAAGTTCCAACTTGCTGCTCATTCTCTTGCTATCAGCGTCAGCGCTAACGAATGGCTTCAACCTTTACAAGAAGCCAGGTTGCCATAAAATAGGTGAGTGGAAACTTGCACTGGCCTGATAATTAATCATCGATTAGCGTTTGCTTCGGTGATCACGTGATCACTATCATTTGAGCTCGTGTACACTGCTACCCTCTTTCATTCCCTTTCTCTCTCCCTCTCCCTCTCTGCTTCTTCCATGTCCGTCAGAGCACACTCGAAGGGTCAGTATACCGGACTGCGTCGAGTTTGATATGACAACAAATGCCTGCCGTGGCTTTTGTGTATCATACTCAATACCTTCCGATGAGTCGGTTCTGCAGTTCAATCCTAATCAGCTTATCACTGCAGTTGGTCAATGTTGTAATATTATGGAAACTGAGGATGTAAGTTGCCTCTCTCTCTCTATCTCTCGATCTCTCTTCTCCCTCCTTCCTCTCCTCAGTTGACTCTGTGTATTCCTTTGTGTGCGCTCGGATACAATTTGCTTCACATCACGCCAGGTGGACTTAGACAAGCTGAAAGGAAAGAGGGAGAGATAGAGGAAGGAAAGAGGGAGCGAGAGAAGCAGTCACTGGAGCACAAATCTAATCGTTTCTACTCAAGTTGAGTAATATTAGGTAATCAAGTGAAAGACCATGAGAATTACTGGACAGCCATCAGCTGTCCACCTTGGGAAGTATTTAACTTTGCATGCAATCCCGTACAAGTTAGGCAATCCTTTGTCTCTCCCTCCCTTTGCTCTCTCTCCTCTCTCTCTCTTCCCCTCTCGGTGACATACTTGGTTAGCGCAGTCAACTAAATTGATCCATCAAAGAACAGAATTAGTTGTCGCGCTCTTCTACTCAATTTTCTCATCAACTGGCGACGCTATAAAAAATTAATGAGCTTTCCTATAATCAAACACATGCATAAATTGTGAAACTCAAGCATCCATAAAACCGTATCCGATGTCATCGTTTTTAACTCATAAATAATTTTTGCTCCCTTGTCACCACATGTACACCAACATGTATAATGCATTGTCTTCCACATCATACATCTTTCTCTCCTCTCTCTCTCTCCTCCTCCTCTCCTCCTCCTCTCTCCCTCCCTAGGTGAAGGTTCGAGTGATGTGCTTGGATGGTCCCCGAGACTTGATATTCAAGTCGGCTAAAACTTGCGGATGTTTCCACTGCAAGAAAGACTGATGGCAAAGCAAATGTGTCACCCTGATTAAACTCACTGCGAAACTAGATTTAATTAGAATTAAGCGCCCTTTCGTAGATTGTTAGCTTTTGCTTCCTGAGCGTTCACCTTCAGTTATCGCCGTTTTGGAAGTAGTTGACTAATTTAATTATCTGTAAGTGTTGTTTACGTCACGGAACGTTACTGTGCTATGAAGTGATCAGGTTTAGTTTGAGACAAATTGTTACCAAAAATAGAATGTCACGTGATTTTAATTGGATTTCACGACCAGTGGCTGGTCACGGAATTACTATGAATGATTAAAGTGATTCAATTGTCTACATGTTACCTTGATTGTGCAACTTTCTAGGGTCAAGGTAATCCCCAGAAAAGAGATGTTTCATCATGAAACTGGACGCCAACTACAGTTTAAATTTATAATAATTCCCTTCCAATGTCATAATTGATAAAATTGAAACCACTTCCCTTTCCTGGTTTAGAATTTCAAGAACCAGGCTCTAGTTTATCGGAAACGAAAAAGAAATCTCCCATACCGGGAATCGAACCCGGGCCTCTCGGGTGAAAGCCGAGTATCCTAGCCACTAGACCATATGGGATGTTCTAACTGTTCTAATGGGTGACTCCGGAAACGGAGAACAGTTCACGTGAAAAGGTGACGTGGCAAGTGACATGCTGATTGAACAATTTAGCAAATTTTCTCCCACTGACTTAGAATAGTGTGTGTCTTAAACTCAGTTGAAAGTTGTATGTTTCATTTAGAATTAGCTGATTCTTTTACTGTCATGTTCAGTGGCGGTCAAGGGCAAGCCTCAGCCCGGAGCTGGCGATGAAGTAACTAAACGTCCTTCCAGTATTTTTAGCCGAAATACGGTTGCCCCGTTGCAAAACAGGAAACGGAAATAGCACAATTTTGCAACCCCAGAAACAATGGCCGGTCTATTTATTAGGCTTGCAACTGGGAAACAATGCATCAACGGTTTCGCAGCTACATTCACATCCATTGTCCATCATATCAAGTCATTTCCCTTTTCTGTCCAAATGCCAGTTCGGCATATCAATGAACACACATAAATGTGCTAAATTGAGCTGTAAATGCCTATTTCTATGACGGGTAACATTGTGTCGGAAGCCTTGTACACCAGCGCTCAGCGTTGGCCACCTTCTTCCGTTAGGTCGAACTGTTCTATGCAACAAGAGAAGTGTGCCAAAACTAATTGACCGGCAATTACACTGTACGTGGAAAGGTGTGAAATTGCTTTTTGGCCGTATTTAGAAGCGCAATCAAAAAAGGAGGAGAGAAATTAAGTGTACAACTCAATCTAGAACATTTGCCGGAGAGCGATCTCTCACATACAATAATTTCAGGAAAAGTTGGGCGAATTTAGCTCCTCTCTCCCTCTCCCCCTCCTTCCCTTTATCGAAATACCTTTATGATAGCCAAAGTATTCAGTTATAACGGTGATCAAGTAATTACCGCTCTCGAGTTCTTAATTAAAGCCGCCCACGCTGTCCGATGAAGTCATTAGCGTTCTAATAATAGGACCTCTTGCACGTATAGCTGTATATTCATACATGCTCGTCATACACTACACTACGTACGTGTACGTGTTCAACAACTTTAAACACATGTTCGTACTTGTCACATGTGTCTACATGTAGTACCTTTTCTTCTCTCTCTCTCTCTCTCCAGAAAATTAGGTGATTGACATTTGCGACGCCTTCGCCAGATTTTTCAAGTGTTTGTGACACTTTGCTCGAATAATGTTGCATTCTTGGATTACTATAAAAGGTTGCCCAGTGATACTGAAATATTTCGAGACAGCCTAAGATTTCTCTGAGAGAGAGAGAGAGAGAGAGAGCGAATGGAAGGGGAAAGGAGGAAAAGTTACTTATCAGGTTTCATTGAAGCTGACATGACGTCATATCATTCCAAATGTTCTCAACTGTTTGTCGACTTCGACTCAACTTCAGAACGACAAATAGAACGATTGTTGAACAAATCAAATCTAGTTGTGACACCGAATTAAAGCGTAATATTCAACAAGTTGACAATGATTGACAAGGAAAAACATCCGCGTCTATTTTTAGATATCAGACAGAGATTAAACCAAAATCGGAAGTACATTCGGAATACACGTGCAGCTCATACTCGGACACCTAGCGAACCAGTAGGTTTAATATCCCAAGTCTGGTCAGTACATATCAGCCCCTGGTAGTCAAGCTACTAATAAGCGAAAATCTCGTTACGCAACAGTGACAGTAGTACACTGAACACAATGTCCGCGCTCCGTGATGTTCGACTATTGTACCTCAACATTCGGTAGCTGTCAATCGCCGTCTCTGTCTCCCTCTTCCCCTCCCTCTCTCCCTCTCTTTAGCACTCTCCATGGCCTCTTAGGACAATGTTCACTTCGAAGAGACTACACGTGTCAGCCAAGTGTAGCAAATAGTAACAGATAGCCTGTCGAGTTCTGAGACTCCATACAAGTTTAGCCGTTGCACGACATTCATATCATATCTATATTTTCTCTGCCAGTGGCTCCGAATATATGTTTAACATCACGAACAAAATGATATACGACTGTCCACATGTGTGCAAGAGCACAAAGCGCGGGCTCAGTTGGAACTGTTCAGATCAGGTTAGAACAAATAAACAACATCGGTACTGATTCTAGCCGTGAACAACTTTTTTCCTCTTGTTATTATAAGCCTTAAAGCAAATGTACAGCATCATGAACTAGAAAGAGAGCAAGAAAAGGAGAGAGAGAGAGAGAAAGGAACACATACTCGCCATTGTGCAGTGTTTACAATGAAAAGTAAAAGGTAGCCGAGGGAAAGAAAAGGCAAAGAAAGGAAATGGAGAGAAAAGGGAGAGACACTGATGAGTCACATTTGTATCATAGGTAGGTTGTATTCAGTATTTAGTCTATGGGGCTCTGGCAGCTCCTCCGTAAGGTGTCCCTTCGCAATTGGTCGTAGATGAGTGACAAATTTGACACGAACAGCTCAGTGCTTCGGTGTACGTATAGTAGCGCAGTTCGAGCGAAGCCTTCTCTGAACAGTTCTTGAGACGAATGGTTCGTAGGCGTCGCTTGTCGAGTAAGCAAACTGGATGGTAAGATTTCTTGAATGGGAACCTCCAGTCAGCTATCTACAGAATAGAGAGGAGAGAGAGAAAAGAAAAGGTAAACAGCAAGGTTCAGGGGTCAGTCATACAAAATGGCGGCCAACTTACTTCGCCAGTATCACAACGTCCCCAGCAAGAGAGTGCCTTAACATATTGCCAACACTGATTGCCATAATTGTCCGTTTGACTTGCTTTGAACGTATATTCGCGCCTATGGCAAGCTAATGTCGTCCTCGGATCTATGTAGGCTTGCTTCGACAACTTGTTCGACATTAATTGCGTTAATTTTGCACTCTGGTCGTAGTCTTCGTCATTGGGCTCCAAGCTAGTGGCTTCTCGGGCAATTTTTCCACTCGTAACTGACAACCAACTAAATAGCACAACAAACCAAATTGCAGTTGATAGGGAACTCTTTGTAATCATAGTTGAACGGTCGAAGCTTCGGGCAATGTTATGTTACGCAACTGATAATATTCTTACAAAGTTATAGGTATGTATTTGAACTGCGTTTCAACAGAACATGAGGGATAACGTTGACCTCATTACGATATAGTTTTAAGCTTTGCGTAGAAAGGGAGAATGTTGCCTTGTCCTTTAAAAAGCGAACACTATAGAACAGTTCTAAGTTTGGACAGAATAGTCGAACTAGTTGCGCACATGACCAGCCAAACTCTGCCTACATGCTGGCCTGCCATTGGCTGAGACATGACACCCACACATTCATTTACGCTTACCATGCATAAAGTTGTCTTGACCAGTTTATGCAACTACTTTCGACACACAAACTGATTACATACTTATTCTGATAAAATTAGGATTGACAACTGTGGTCCACAATTCAACAGATTCGCGAACACAATTTAAATCAGCCGGAGTGCGAACTGTTTGTTTCGAGCAGCGCCATCTAGCGACAGAAAAGAAATCAAGAGCTCTGTCTTCGTATTTCTTCCGGAAGATGGCGTTGCTGGCTAACATCACAAATGGAAAGTTCACCCTTATTCTGTTGACGACATTGTGTTAAAGCTTTTCCGAAGAACAAAACTAAAGTGAGAGTACAAAAAAACTTTCTCTGGTTTGAAAAACATTTAGAACAATTCCTTTCTTTTATTACACACGCCCCTTACGAGAGTGAACAAGAAATAGAATTAAGCTTATCGCGTCAGACTTTTGTGAAAGTAATTAAGTTACAGCACATAGTGAGCGGGAAAGGGGGAAGAAAGAGGAGAGAGGGAGGGGGGGAGATGCAGTGTGCAGTAATCTTACAAGAATCATTAGTGAGTTTTAGGCGTGACCTTTTTTGCCAGCAAATTGCTGTGTAGGCTGAACAGTGTTCACGGTGAAATATGCAGCAACTTGAAGGAAGGTAATCATGATACTAGGGAAAAATAAACCAGCCCACAGGTATAAGACATTCAAAGGCGCACATTTCGACATCTCTTCGTCCAGGTAATCTACCTGAAAGCAATCTACCTGAAGTTTTCCCAATGTTTTCAGAATATTACAAGGAAAATATTTCGACATACGTAGGAATTGAATATTTCCCCTACGGCCAACTTTTAGAATGACAAACATGATAGAAAATTCAGCAAATGGCACCATGACGGACTAGTACACCTCGCACCAGCAGCCAATGGTTCAAGTTCGAATTAGGACAGCGAGAGCAACCTACGCATTACGCCTCGTGCCACTAATGGGAAGTAACTGGCAACAGTGTACAGTTGTAAAGGTTCATGTTGCGACGGTATGTCCAAAGGCTCAGCGACTAGGGAGTCGGCCATGACGCGGACCTCGTTAAACCAACACTTGAGGCCCTGAGAACGGGCAACACTTGCAAGACACGTACTCAGTTCGAGTTCTGAAGCAAACTCGATGTGTTCTCGTGAGCTGAAAAGAACTAGTTCAAGTCGCAGGTCTGGTATCTCTTTTCCCCTCTCTTGCCCTCTCCCTCTCTCTCTTCCCCCTCTTGACCATTGCTGTTGCCTTTTTACGGACTGCCGTTATGTTTACCGTTGCAGAACTGTTCGAGAGCAAACAGTTCTATATATTTCGAGCACACAGAAAGAACCATTTTCGAAAAATGTGCCTCACATTGGAAAGACGAAGCTGAAAAGGAGTAACAGCTTAATTAGATTGAGAACTCGGGAAAGATGGAAGGAGAGAGAGGAAAGAATTTTCCCTTTCCAAAGGTTTGGAAGTGTTCTATGGGAAAATTAGGTAATGGTCATCGCGTGACCGATGGGCACGTCTAACCAAATTTATGCACTTGGCATCCGAGTGGTCAAGAACAAAGAAATGGAAAAGAAGGTTTGTTGCTTCTATGAGAACAAAGAGAGGTGCGTAGGTTCGAGAACAATGATACTAGAACATTTTTTCCTTTTTTGTTTTATGTATCTCTCTTCTTTCGTCGACAATGAGGGGGCGTTCCGTGGCCTTTGGTCTATTGTGCCTAGTGAAAGGGAAGACAGTGGTTAAAGAGCGAGAGGGAGAGAGGAGGAGAGGGCGAGAGAGAGAGACATTCCGGTCACAGCTGTGCGCATGTGGCCATATCGCAGGTCCTGATGGTACAAAACGAGACAGACCATGTACGAAGGGATAAGAGAGGCAACTGCGCGTCTATGCGAAATACAGCCAGCTAGGGGAACAAGTAGAGAACTAGTGACTTAGAACCGAGAGACAGCCACTAGTGGAAAGTTCGATAAAAGAGACAGAACCGAGAAGAGAGGGAGAGAGCGAACGAGAGGCATTTCTTCTCTTTCCTTCGAACTAGAGAACAAAAAGTCAATAATCTATATCCAAGTCCTAACCTGTTGGATATCTATATAGAAATATATATCATACGGTTACCTTTGACTTTCACGGAGTGTTTCACTTGAGTTTCCACACAGCGACGACACAAATAATACCACCCCTAGCAACTGGTTGCTGCTATATAAGAGACCCCACCTCAGAACCACACAGTTCGACTCGAAAGTTCTGTCCCTCTCTGTCTCTTTGCTCTCTCGCTCTCTGGCGACAACCACTCTAGAGCTAGACTACGTTGAGAAGAGAATGAAAATGCTCATGAGGGCTGGAAACGTGAACGTGCTCGTCTTTGTACTGTTCGGACTCGCCCGGGGCGCCTATCTTATCGACTTTGCCCATGTCCTTCACCGGAACGCCGCGGGCCATGTCAAGCGAGAAGGTAAGTCCCTCTCTCCTTTCCTCTCTTCCTTCCTCTCTCCCCTTTCCCGCCACCTAGGGCCAGGTAGACGGCTCTGAGATTCGGACCAACGTCAGCTTGGCCGTCAATCTCTCTTGTCTTACTTAGTGCGAGGTGATGCTGAGAACTTCCTCTCTCGCGCCTTGGCGTTCATCTTCTCTCCCTGTCGTCTCTTCGGAGATGTGAAGCGATAAGAACTTATTTATTCATCGGGTTCAGAACTGACACTCAGTTGCGAGGACGGAGAGAGGGGGAGAGGAAGGGAGAGAGCCAAATCAATGGCCTGCCCTCAGAGGGGTAGCTTTTGTGAATGGTTCCGTTAATAGTTGGTCCACTTCCGGTTTTACGGGAGAGAAAGAGTTTCGTGTTGAAAGTTTCATTTGGTTTCAGAATATGACCTCGTAAATTGTGATCACTTCAAAGTCCAGTCATTTGAGTCCACCAACGCTCTCTACCTCACTTTCTCCCCCTCTCTCTCTCACCCTCTTCGCCTCTCGCTCTCCCGTTTCCTTCTATCGCTACTCTTACATTAGTTGCTTTCAGACATGATTGCTTGGTACACAGGTGGAAGACGCTAATGTACACTCGAGAAAAAGGCCAATACAGTACGTGAGAGGGGGAGGCAGCAAAAGGGACAGAGATAAAGCAAGGAGAGCCAGCGAGGGGGAGAGAGGGAGAGGGGGAGCGAGAAGGAGAGAGAAAGACGGTATCGCCGTACCGAGCTATCGGCATAAAGTCATCATTGTGTATATCGACCTGAATGTATTTCCTTTACGACCAGCTCTATATGGTTCAACACTGTTCATGTGTATACTTGGTATGAAAGTAAGACTACGTGCCATGAATACAAAGTTTGCTCTACACGGGAATGCTCTGAGACCCAGAGACAAGTTTTTCAGCTCCTCTCTCTCCCTCTCCCCCTCTCGCTCTCCTTCACATCTTTGAATAGAACCTGAAGGTCGACAAGATAAGTTCTAGAGCAGCTTTCTGAGGTCAACAAGATTCAAAACGCTAGATGTTCGCATGTTTCCCTATTTCACGGAAGCATTAAGTTGACTCAAAACAATCTAGAACTGAAATTAGATTTTCCTGCGAGGCCTAAATTCGAATTATGCGTGAGTCGGTGTTTTGAATGAACATGTGAAATGTAACCTCAGAACGGCACGGAGAGGAAAGGAGATTGAAGGAAAGAGAGAAAGGAAGAGACATCCCTTTCAGGGAGAGGGCAGAAAAATAGCCGTATCCTTTAATTAGAAGCTCAATTGTTCGTTAAGAAATCTAGAGATTAAGTCGAAATGAATGGCTGACATTTGTGATTAGCTTGCTGCCAGTTAATCGCATCGAGATCAAAGAGGAGAATGACGACAGAGAGGGAAAGGGCGAGAGGCACCCTTTATGGGGTTACTCTTGAGGAGGATGCTAGACTAATCCTTGGACCACGACTAGACACTAATTGAGCATCAGCTAATCGCACAATTAAGCGCACCAAAGTAAACCGAAAGCCTATGGCATCTAAGAATAGGCCATTACGCAAGACGCGCCATCTTGTTTTTCTTGGCCTAAAAATGGCGGCCACAGGCGCTGCACAGCTATATCACGTTGCCGAAGGCAAATATTTATCCTTCCATGATCCAATTTAACAATGTTGATTTTCGCATAAAAGCGGAAAAAGTATGAACCTTGGAAAAGTGGTCACTGTTATTCCAGAGCGTCAGGCCGACGCCATGACAGTTTTTGCTAGTGTTTCCGTTTCCGCCAAGAAACGACAGGCCTCGTAGTTATGTGACATATATACACTAGTGACAAGTTGAAACGTGTTCGAGTGACCAGTGACGAGTCCGCTGGGATTTGTCACGTGATCACGAACCCACGTGTCAGTCAATTCGCGTCGCCTACGCTCTCACGAAGTTTGATAGAGCTCTTCTTACTTCTAATTAACGCCATTTTGTTCATTACATTGGCGTTATGAAAGCACAGAGCATGTAATATCGAGACACGGGTGATTAAACGCAGCGAGAAGAAAAATGTTATGAGAGCTTTGGCAGGAAATGGCGCGAAATGTCAGTTTGAACCAATTACCGGATTAAAGGTTAACCGAACTTCTTTCATGTTCTAATATATCAAACATATGAGATACGATGCCCTTAGTAACCTGATGAAGGAAGTATAATGGAAGGAAAATATGTATGTCAAGTTGTTTACACACATGTCACAAAATTACTTTCGGATTACGTTCAGACACTGGCTCGTGTTGCGACTTTGTACATTCCGATGCCAGGCCTGACTGAGCCCTGCCTTTCCCAGTGCTGTGTGAATTTTGCTGAACTGTTCTCTGTGCTAATGACTGGTAATAGAGAGTAACTTGATAAGTGAGAGAAAAGTAGGCCCATAAATATTAATGGCTGCTACATGTTCAAGTTTCGCCCGAGACACTGAACAGAAAGAACGCTGTTTTTTCCAAGTTCTTTAGAGCTTTGGCCCAATGTACAAGTTCGCCATGTTGTTCGCCTTCGAGGGCATCAGGGGTGAGTAATTACCCGATTACCTTGGTCAAAGGAAGCCCAGAGAGCTTGGAAAGTCTAACCAATTTGATCGCTTCACGTGACGTCTCTCTCTCTCCCTCCCTCTCCCTTTCTCTCTCCTTCTCGCTCTCTCCCCTCTCTGGCGTCTCTAGGTCAGGGAAACAAGAACCGAGCTGAAAGCTGATTGTGACGCTTCGTTGCTTCTCGATATCAAACTGTTCAGTCTCAGGTGACCTGAGAGCCAGTCTCATTGTCTGTGGTAATTGAATATCCGTCGGATGTCCGGCTCCAGAGTGGAAGTGACAGAGAGGAAGAGGAGAGCGAGAGGGCGAGAGCGAGAAAGAGAAGAGCACTGGATACTGCGTAAATACACAAATATAACGGCAAGAGACTTGGAGACTCAATGTAGTGTTATGAGAGGGAATATTTATTTTGCTTCTCATAGTTGCATTCAGAGTGTGAGCCGAAAATACTGAACCTTGCAATCGGATACAAATTCGATCTTCGAACGCCTATCTGACTTTGTCGATAGAGAAGACACGATATCCTTTCAGAACTCGAATCATGGTAGCTTCTCTCGCTCCCTCTCCTCCTTTCCCCTCCGCCTTCCTCTTCCCTCTGCAAAAATGTACATGATACACTTAGGCAACTTGTTCTCTCCGGAACAGATTCGCCTCGCGTCCCATTGATCGCGTAGAGCAGCGCAAAGCGCGATCGAGTGCAAGTTCTAGAACCTCGGGTTCGAGTCTTTAGCCTTCTTCGTTCTGTGACGACACAAGCAAACAAAGCGCAGTTTACATTTAATTTTCAAAATGGAATCCGGTCACGAAAGGTAAACTTTGCACATGGACCTGCTCTGGGACATGCGAAGGCGAGTGAGCCGTCAAAGGGAGGAGAGAGGGGGGAGGGGCAGAGAGAGAGAGGAAGGGATTTTCTTGACGCTTCGTGACTCGAAACAGTGCGAACTGCTCGGCTTACAAGTCCATTCATCATTGGGTTGCGAAACCCTAATCATACTTTGTCTCGCCGAAAAGGAATCTCTAGACTCATTAGACTGACAATGGCTGAGCACGGTGTCGAGACAAGCATTGTCGCCCGGGAGAGGGAGGGAGACAAGAGAGGATGATGGAAGAAAGAGGAAGAGAGAGGGGGAAGAGAGCCGAAATTATACAAGCCCTTCTACTGAGACGGAAATGAAGAGAGGGAGAAGGGCAGGCCTTAGTCGTGTTGCTCTACGCTGCAAATGAGTCTCTGTGCAGAGAGGGAAAGGGGAGAGGAGAAGGAGACGAAGAAGCCCAACAAAGAACCCACCATGGTAATGCCTCTGGTTGCTAATCAAGCCTCTGTCACCCCCTTTTTCCCCCTTTTCGTTCTTTTCTCTTTCTCTCTCACTCTCGTCCTCTCTCCCTCTCGCTCTATCTCATCTCCTTGGAGACTTCATTCTATTTTGTTGATGTTTGAGTGCATAGCTACTGCTCCTCATAGACCCGATGAATCGTAAAAGCGAACTTGCCGAATGAACTTAATGAATGCAAAGAGAAGACAAATATTTGATGTCTCTCTCCCTCCCTCCCTCTCGTCCTCTCGCTCTCCCTCTTCCTCACTCCTTTCCAAGGCAACTGAAGCACTACACTTTTTCAAATGTCAAGTACAAAAATGTTCCTTATTCATTATTGATTCGAGCGTCTTCCCATTCCGGAAGCCATGCATACTTAAAGCTCACGTTTTGAAGAGTCGAAAGTGTGTCACGTGACTGAATTGAGCACTTTTCACTACCACATTGTATGCGGTAATAAGGTGGCAAAGGTGTTCACTGGAAATCTCAGGTACAACGGGGGTTAAACGAGTGCCGTTTCCGCTTTGTGGTCTAGTCACGGTTCCGGTTCTCGGATCACGACAGAGACCGGATGTTCAAAGACGGAACCGACTTGACTCCAAGGTCCTCGGGGCAATTTATTTTGAAGGCATGGAAGACCGCCTACTTGTCGGCTAGAGGAAAGGAGGAGAGAGGGAGAGAGAGATACATACACTCAAAAATGCCAGTTGAAAGGAATTCTTTTTCGCTAAAGTTACATTGTACTCGATTTGCTGCAATTTTTTCGGCTCATTAATGATTGAAGCTAAATGAGAATCTGTAGTTTACTAGGTGAAGAGATAATGTGAGCAACATAACTGAATTTAGCCTAATCAGTCCGGCAACTCGCGGCCTGTTTACATCTTGTAGCTGTCAGCTTAGCGAAGCATTGCCATTGATTATCACTTTGGTCAACAAAGGTCCGAGAAAACAAAAACGGGAAAACTTGCTCATCTTTCACAACTTCCGCTTCTAGAACATCCATTGTCGTTGCGATCAGTTTCCATCTTTCCGTATCCAGTGTCCATCTATTTTGAGCCATTGTCTTAGACGACATGCCACTCAGTTCTTATAAATGGCCATTGTCCGTGATCCTGGTTCGAACAGAGGCTCTAGACGTAAAAAGAGGGGGGGGGGAGAGGGAAAGGAGAGAAGAGGAGGAGAGAGATATCCCTTTCGAGCGAAAGCAATCTAACGACCCTTTTATCTGATCGAATGAACAAACTTGTTTTTGAACTCTATATGGGTTGTTTTTTCGAACTCGGCTTCTCTTAACATACATCTACTACTATCACGAGTAAAGTAATTCAAGGCACGGGATGTTGTGTTGAGCTATGCAACGGAATACCATCGCTGACATCATACCGTGCTTGTAACTGGAGCACGGAATAGAGCACTCGAACGATATGCTAATATTTCCTACGTAGACATGACTTTGAAGAATGAACCGTGGCCCGAAAGTTGATTCAGCACCGATGAAGAGAGAGGGACAATCGAATTAACTGAGTACACTTTTTCCACTAGCGGCGAAAAAGGGTTCGATTGCGATCGATTCGGTTCCGCTGGAATTTGCTCTCGCTTCAAAAGGTTCCTTCGGGCGGCCAAGGGTTCGACAATGTCCGTCAGTGAAGTTTATTCTCGGCCATCTTCAATGGGGTCTTAGAGGCCTTCCAGGGCCACTCGGCTCAACAATGGCCAGAGAGAGAGAGAGAGAGAGAGAGAGAGAGAGAGAGCTATGTCAGGTTCAAGTAAATTGTATTTCAAGGCGTAAATTGTCAAAGGAAGCTGCTGGCTTTGTACAAGTTCTTGAGAACTTTCTTCTTCTTTTCTTTGGCTGCACGTGAATGTGACCATTGTTCAAATTGAAGGACATTGTCCCGAAAGTCGACATCTCGAGTTCACAGTGGGCAATAGGGGCAGACATTTCATTATGCCGGCCCACGCTCGGCCGTCTCGTGCAGCCCACAAGGTCACTGCCAATCTGGAGATGCTTTGTCTCCATTGTGGGCAGAAAAAAGGAAAACGTGCTCACGATGTTTATCAATAATACTACTACGTCTTCTACTATATCTAAGTTAATGTATCACTTTCCCTTTGCCTTCCAGTGGACCCGGAAAGATGTCACCCGATTCAGCCCTTCCGGTGCCCCGGCGAGAGGACCATTTGCATATCGATACAGTATCTGTGCGACGGTGCCCCGGACTGCCCGGACGGTTATGACGAAGACTCACGTCTCTGTACTGCAGGTAAGTCCCTTAGAACTCGACACAGTACACGTTGGTATGCTGACACTAAATTAGAGCCCCGTATCGATCTGGTTGCATAAACATTGCATGACGAATAGTTGGCCTGTCGCGGCATCATGAATTTCCATTCTCTCTCTCCCTCTTTCTCTCTCCCTCTCCTTTCGCGGTATCC
The DNA here is from genome assembly GCA_022750525.1 of Halotydeus destructor. Taxonomy (NCBI): domain Eukaryota; kingdom Metazoa; phylum Arthropoda; class Arachnida; order Trombidiformes; family Penthaleidae; genus Halotydeus; species Halotydeus destructor. The sequence goes on from JAIUWE010000037.1 coordinate 315,127, forward strand.
TTAGTCCCTTTGAAATGCAACCCACGAAGCGTGATCATTTCTGTGTATGCGAAATAAATGGGCATATATGGAACATTTTATCTGTTCAGAATAAGAATGGATGAAAACATGGAATGTAACTCACTCATAATGTACATTCGGTTAGATGGATATGAATGTTCTCCTTGCGTTCTTTGTGCTGAACGTTAGAAGTCAAAAGGTTCGCGGCACGAACTCGAGTTCTGGGACACACGTGAAGAGGATTCTTGCCGGTGCCGAAAGGGAGAGGGAGAGAGAGAGGAGAGAGAGAGAGAGAGAGAGAGGAATCCTAGTGAAATTCATGGGCGGTCGTCAATTGTCTACTCAAGACGTTAATTGAATCAAATGTCGTAGAAACTAAACGCCAAAAAGGCCGCTTCGTCACTGTTTACAGGCATGGTCAGATCCAAATTAGAAGTAAACTCGAGTGGTCACATGCTGGAAGCGTGACAAAATCTCATTAAGCTAATGAGCTTTGCCAATTACTTTCCGGGAAATGATACGCTACTAAAATGACTTGCATATGAGAGCCCCTCGTGTATTGTCTCTGACAAGGAAAGATATGCAGGGAAAATTAGCCAGCCATTTGTCTTTGTTTAGTCACCAAGGCAACACTGACCACACAAAGGCCACAAAACGGAATGCCGCCTCTATGACAACAACAAACTAACTGAACTTTGAACTTAATCCCTCTCCTCCCAACCGGCAATAGCGAAACGGCCCCCGCTCGAAGAGACGGCCAACTTTCTGCAGACGCTGTTAGCTAATCACGGTCCCAATTACTTGGAGAAGCTCTTCGGCTACCGAGCCCGTAATGCCCTTGCCCCTCTGGGTGGCGTTCAAGCCGTGGCCGTTGCACTGTCGGGTAAGGCTCTGGAACTGTCTCATTAGCGGCGCCGACTAATTGATGTAATCTGTTTGTTGTTCTAATTCACGTGCACAGAGAGTGAAACTCTGGACGACTTTGGCAAGGCGTTGCACTTGATGCGAACAGACCTAGAGCATATTCGGAATGTGTTCCAGGCCGTGGAGACTGGTGACTTGAGTCTACTTAAATCACTGGGCATCAAGGACACCGAATTAGCTGACCTCAAGTACTTCTTGGACAAGCTGGTCGGCACCGGTTTCATGGATATCTAAATATATACGCCTAACCCTTTTCATCGGCGACTACGACTACAATTGTGAAAATACACTCAAAAGAAGAAAACATGTTTACTTTGACAATTAACACAAGCCCACAGATATGTCCGTTTATTGCCTCAGATCACCAATATAGAGAAAAAAGCTACGATAATACTTCAAATATGACCATCATGAATAGCGTGTCAAGACAAGTCAATTTCCTTTGTACTATTCGATTGCAAACATTGTTCCCTTGTTGCTTCTATTATGGCCTCCTCATTCTCTCTCTCCCCTCTCCTCTCCCTATTACTGTCTCGCTTGTTCTCATAGTAATTACCTAGATGTACAATATAAGTTACAAGCAAGAGCAGAGGCAAACTAATTGCATTGGGTTCCAATGAGAGGGCGGTAAATATACGGTTACAATTTCGCAAGAGAGGCGGATATATAAACTGTATTACACAGCTATTATATAACGCCGTGAGCGATGCTTTGGCGCACAAACACTTGCTTAATTATGTTTCTCCCCCCCCCCCCCCGCTTCTTGGCTACGAGCTAAATTGTTCTCCAGTTGTTTTCGCTAGCATTACTGCTAAACCGCTCTACATTTGAGGGACTTGTTGAGAATGAGAGGCATTACGTCACATGTCACACGAGGGACTCTACTTTTCCTCGGAACGACGTTGCAAAGGAATACGTGATATTTGCTGCCAATGTAGTTGCTTTGTTATTCAAAATGGCGGAATATGGTTCTATTGTTATCCCATTGAACTGCGTATGCTTGTTTTGTTCTTTCCTTTCTTTATGGTCACACTGGAATGATGTTGAATTGTGCAAATAGAGAGTGCTGTCAATGTTTGTAACAAGAAAGGAAGACCACCGAGAAGACAGTTCCAGAGATGATGTTTCAAGGCTTGACATTGACATACTGTTTCCGTTTCCAGTATTCTGAAGAAAAGTTGTTCATGGTTGTGTCTTTGCTACATATCCTACCCAGAGAAAAAAATGTTTGAAAGTTTCATATTATATTATTCTCTCAACTCATTATCTTCAAGGCTTGATCCGTAAATGTACTCCTTAGAACTTTTCCGAGTAGACAATAAAATCTTTGACATGAAGACCTCTCTAAGCTGTCCACTAAGACGATAATGTGCTGCTCTCTCCCCCCCTCTCTCGCCCTCTCTTTCTCCCTCTCTCTCCTTCTCTCTCTTCCTCTCCCTCTCTATCTTTTATTCCCGCTCTCATGATCTAGAAATGAGCAGCTCACTGGTTCGAACTCGTGATATTCTTTGGTTCTAAAGGCTGTAAGTTGGTTCTAGAACTCCGAAATCCGACCAATTTGTGACCGAATACCTAAAATATCGCAGCCACAGTACATTCTCTGGACAATTTAAAATAAGTATCACTGTACTTGAGGCAAAACTTCTCTCGCATAGAGATACGCATACATAGGGATGATCTTAGGATGACGACCTGACTTTCTGATGTACATTCCAATGAACGTTTCGAATCGTGAATGTACTCGCAGCGGAAATCGATCGGTTCTGTTCGACATAGACTCCGAGACAAGATGTATTGAATAACGCAGTGCTCGGAGTGTAGTGTACACGGAATGCCACTCAAACACTGGACTCGTTAATGGAATAAAATATGAGAAGAGGGAAATCGGCGAAGGGGGAGAGAGGGAGAGGAAATGGCTTTCTATCATTTCGCGCATCCGGTGTAATATGTGGGTGACGACTTTTAAGACAGGAAGAGAGGAAGTGTCTCAGGCAAACAGAAGCAAAGGGCTGAAAGAGGGAGAGAGAGAGGAAGAGAGGGGAGAGAGAGGGTGAGAGGGAAGAGCGAAAAGAGCAAAAATGGAAGGATTCTTCTTTCAAGAGGCGCATTATCAAGACTTGATGCCCAGTGTGATATCTCGCAGAGCTGTCCTTTAAACTTACCAATAATAGATGATATCAAGGATAAAATGAAAACTTCCACTACTCGAATTTGAACAGTTCGGTACACACCGTGTAAAGCCGGAAGCTACAAGGCTTACGGGCAGTTCTATGTGTCCTCCGTTAGAGAATGAAACGAAGATGAAACAACACTCGCACACAACTTCAATTTCGAGTATGACGTAACAAAGCGACATTTACTAACTACTGCACTTTATCCATATTTACTTTCTCCATAAACACATCCAGCATAATTAATTATAAATGGTCACATTATCTTCAAGTGTATCAATGGTTGATTTTTGCATCCCTTGTGAGGGATGTTTCCTTTCATGGTCGAGAAGATGAGCATACAAGAGACGAGAGATAACGAGAAAAAAAACTCGCCAGAGAAAAGATGACACAAATGCGTTAGTTTTTTTTTGTACTAAATAATTTAGATTCCTGTTCTTTCGTCTCACGACGAAGGCGGTGTTTCCTTTATGTGCAGTCATTACATAGCAACTAAATGCATAGTTCATTTTAATTTAATCTAACCAGTATACTAAGTTTTGAGTAAACAAAGGCAAGTGTTTGACAGAGTAAACCAGAGATAGAGAGAAAGAAACTGAGGATCAAGATTATCAATAATGGGTCTATGGGTGCACGTGTACGTGGTGTGTGTGTGGTATGTTAGATATTTGCAAGAACCTATATTCGATACGGTGTTGGGATATGCGATATATAGATAATATTTGGCACGAGATATTTAGCAAACTACAATTGACATCATTTTACGTATTTTTTTCTTTCCCTAGGCTTTCGGTTTTTCCTTCATCTTGATAAGCGTTCTATGTGTAGTTCATGTTTAGAGTGGAGATACAAAGGAAAAATGCACTTCCTGCACATCGAGGCAACGAATATTACTAGTAATGAGAGAAGAGAAAGTTGTGTAATTGTAGTTGTTTGTGTGTGTGTGTGTCATTTCATGTGTCATTGCACCGGATACAATGTCCAGAGTTTAATGCTGGATATATTACCAACTGTATAATAATGAAGTAATAATGGAAGCTCTTTCAGAGCGACAGTGATAAAGTAACTACTAAGCGGAAGGATACACTACACATAGGTCGGCGGAGTCGGAGAGGCAGAACTGAGGAGGGAAATCATGTAATCATCGATGGTTGTCGCTAGAACAGCTGATCCATATATGCAGAGCAATCAACATGTTTTTCTCTTGACTTCCATTTTGACGAATCTTTTTTCCTCTCTTGCAGAGCGAAGGAAAAGTATGAAACAATTTTAACTTAAGCAGATATGCACATCAATTGACCATCAGCGTATGAGATTCCATAGGAGCCGCCGAATCGTAGAGCGTGTCAGTGTCCTGTGTCGGTTCCCCTTGTAATTGGCACTGGTTGTTCAGTGTACCAGCGCCACAGTCACAGAAAAACCTGAATAGAAGATGAGATTTAGCATTCATCATTCAGTGAGTTGTTGAGCAGCCTTACCTGTCATGGCGAATGAACTCAACATCATGGCCAGCATGGCAGGTTTTGATACAGTTGATGCAGATTGCATTTCTGTCTGTGGTGTTACAAGTACGGCATCTATGAAAGGAGATAAATCAGTGGATTAGAGGTGATGTTTTCAAGTAATTAAACTCTAGGGCTCACCTGTAGAAGTCATGCATGGGAAAACTGGTATAACTAGAAATCTTGTATAAGCATTGTCCAGTATTGACAGCCTTTTCAACTGCGTTATGATTGTCAAACATTTCGTTTGACTTGAGAACCGGTTGGACACCACTAGCTAAGCACAAACCACCAAAGCGATTGTTGAATATTTGGTTAAGTTCTAGAGTCGCAGTTGCATTGTTGGTAATTTCGACACCGGCAGCATGGCCGTCAAAAATACGATTCTTCCTGAGCACGGGATGACTTTGGGTACTGATCAGTACACCGGCTTGAGCATTTCGGAATATTTCGTTTTCTTCCAGAACACCCTTTCCTCCGTTGAAAATGCATACACCACCATCTCTGCCATCGTAAATCTTGTTTTTTCCTTAGAGTAGGATTAGAGTCCGTCTTGATCCACACACCAGCCATTGCATTATCGAATATTTCATTTTGTTCAAGAATACCCAGGCCACCATTATACACGAGAACACCACCATTTTGCCCTCCCCATATCTTATTACGGCGAATCACTGGATTACTTCCTGTCCTGATTTGGACACCAGAGTATAAATGGTTAAATATGTCATTTTCTTCCAGCCTCCCGTGACCATTGTCGTAAAAGTAGACACCAACTTGCTTACCACTGTGAATTCTGTTTTTTCTCAACACGGGAGTGCTTCCTGTGGTAATCCAAACGCCCGCTAGAGTATTAGCATAGACTTCATTGTCTTCTATTAGACCTTGGCCTTTCTCGTGAACGTATATACCACCATGTTGGCCGTGATGGATTTTATTATACCTCACTATAGGATCGCTGGCAGTTCGGATTTGAATTCCAGCCAGAGCATTTCCATAGATATTGTTCTGTTCTATAAGTCCACGACCCTCGCCGAATATGTAAACACCGCCTTGATGGCCATTGTAAATTTCATTTCTCCGAATAGTGGGATTACTTTGCGACGTGATCCATACTCCTGCGAAGTTATTTGAGTGAATTCTATTTTCAATGAACTGTCCCCGGCCATTTTCATGGACATATATACCACCGGTTTGTCCATGATGGATTTCACAACGAACAACAGTCGGATTAGCACCGGCTTTGACCTCGAAACCAGCAATTCGATTGTTATGTATGTCGTTTTGTTCGAAGTATCCTTGGCCATTGTCAAAAGTGAAAACACCGACATCGCGTCCATGATGAATGTGATTTCTTCGCATAATCGGATTTGCATGGTTTTTAACCCAGACACCGGCCAGTGCATTTCGACTAATTTCATTTTCTTCGTAGATTCCCTTAGCGTGATCAGTTATGTAGAGACCGACATTTTCGCAGTCACTGATGTCACAATGCTTAATGACAGGCTCAGCCTCTCGACCACTGACACAAACAGCAGCCCCTACTACGGAGGTACTACGAATGATGCAATGGTCAATAGTCGGAGAACAATTTTCCGTTATTTCTAAGCAATAGTGCTTATGATGTGGAACTGATGATGTGACGTCAGGTGAAAACTTTAGGGTGACGTAACCCAAATAAGCTCTTTTAGCGCCATCGACAAATGTAATCGTAGATTCATTCTCCTTCTCAAGGACAACATTTTCTGCAACATTCCCTGGAGCTATATTGAGAGGTCAAAATATTATTTCGGTGACTCAACCAATCAATATAACAAACATTACCTGCTCCTACAAGTATGATGTTTGAATCAATGACAAGGTACTCCGGCTTATACGATCCTGCATGGATGAACACAAGTGGTGTCCTATCGCGTTCTTCCCCTTCCATTTCCTCTTGCTCATTCTCAGAGCAATTAAATGCTTGTTCTATCGTCTCGAAGAACACTAGATTTCTGCCCTTGTAACGCTCAGGGTGTTTTTCGTACTGCTCTTGGTAGCCAGGTCGCACATGAACACCTCGATACTACAATACATCGGAAGACAAGAAACAATCAGTCAATATTTAGCGACACTGATTGCGATACTGACCAATTGCTTGAAGCTTTCCTTCCACGGATTATTGTAGTCCGACTCATCGGCTTGGGTAAATTCGAACTTGTTCTGTCCACGGCGAAACAATGGCAGATCATATTCATACACTGTTGAATACAAGTTTTTCCTGAAAGTCGAGAGAAATGTTCATGGAGAGGTTAATCGATACAACCCCGCTGAGTCAACTTACCAGACTTCGCCGTCGCTAGCAATGGTATGGAAGCGCTTACAGACTTGAGCCACTCGGCATAAATCTTGCTCCAGTAAATAGGAAAATATGGTTAGCAACACCTCATCCGGAAGTTCGTAGAGCAGATAATGGGCAGCTGCAAACCACAAAAAAAGATTAGATTAACTAACTCATCAAATGACACAACTTACCTTCATTTGGCAGATTGCAAAGTGAACAGTTTCGTTTTGACTTTTTTCTAGGCACTGATGTATTTGAATTGCAACTACTGGCACTTGAATGCACACAATTTGAAGACCCTGTTGAGGCGGCAAGGGCACAGCTCACTTGGTTAGCAATTACCCCTTCATGATACAACTGAGAAGACAATTTACGCCTAAGGTCGTATGAATGCTGAACTTGGTTCGGTGCATGGACCTGTGGTTGGCTGCCAAGTAAATTACCAATCGGAGCATTACCAGCTAAGTTCGAATAGCACTGATGCAATTGATGGCTGCAGGACGGTGATGGTAATGCCGAAGGAACTGATGGAGGAGGCGTTGTCCGCTGCGGTTGGCTTTTGGGTGATGATATTCCACTGTTGCCATTGTAAGAGAATGACAAAGAGCTCCGACTACATTCACTATCGTTACTATTGCTGTTGTGGTCTACAAGCAAATGAGCATCGCTATTAATCACAACAATCAAGGCCTAGTAGTTAAACATACCAGAATCCCGGGCAGTGGCGGCTGATGATGGGCAGAGAATAGATTTCTTACTAGGGGCTGATGAGGTCTTCTTCCTTGTACGCTTCAGTGGCTGTCTCTGGCGCGGAGCAGCGCTGGACATTTCGACAAAAACTCGCTAAACGACTCACTGCACTACTTTATCAGGCTTGTTTAATTGTGAATCACTTAAAATCACAATGAAACAAATGTTTCGGAGAACAACGTGAGGCGAGCAGCTTATTGAGTCCCAGCCATTTTTGGCTCACAGCCTCAACAAAGACTTGCTCATAGGAAGATCGATAATATCGAACTGTAACATTTTTTCTAATTTTCTTCTCAAATTCGCCAATTTCACAAACTATTACTCTTCCTATTTGTTATAAATGGGCTTTCTGTATTTAAGATACTAGATTTACCATGTAAATAGCAATCTTAATCCAGTGTCATACTTCGATAGTATCGATAGTGTGGTATGAAAGAAAAGGGGGACGGAACATCAACAAGAAGCATGATACTCTTCTCACGCTACCGTATCTGCCGAAAAACCCCATTTTAAATGACTCTAAACATCGCCGGCACTTTAATTTCTAGCCAACTTGATTGAATTTAGAATGAGTTTAGAGCATCTGAGCAACTTGCATTGCAGGGCGTATTTTATTGACCCATTACAAAGTTCATATTATTTTATGAAAGGTTCTAAGAACACCAAGCAACGCTCTTCATGCACATTCCGGCAAACCAGACATGTTGGAGATCATTTTGAACGCCAGGAGCAACCTGAGAGGAAGCCTTTACTGTCGGAATGAGACGCTTGTTGTTGTAACGGTGTTGATGTTCAACATAGGCGTCTTTCAAGTTGAGTTTAGTCGAAGGGTCCAGACAGTACGAGCAAACTTTACACTTTGGCTCCTTGCAGCTCAAGTGGCAATCATCGGAGGAGCAGATTTCCTCATACACGGAAAGATCTTTATCTGATACCATCATGTTGACTACGTCGCGGCCCTTGTTGGACCAGTTTCGAATATTGAATGACGAAGATAGGCCGGAAAGGGACAAGATGTTGAAAATGACTTGTTCATAGAGAAGTTGATTCGGAGCAAAATGAATCGAAGACAGATTTGGTGACATGTTGGCTTCCATCAAGTAAATGTTGAGCTCTTCGTCGACAACAAAGTCAAAGCGAACCATCTCGAAAAAGTTTCTGTTATTTCCGTAAGCATGAACTACTTTATCCATCACACCATGTTTGGCCAAGTAAACGCTGCGTATGGAATCTTCGATCCGGGACCACATCCCATCCACATCTTTACCAACGGACCGCATATAAGCGTCGAATGCTCGCTTCATGTTCATGTTAGAATCAACGAAGTACTTTCTGATGGAAGGAATCTAGTCACAAAAGCCAATCAGTAAAGTATTGTGCGACATTGGAGCACTGGTTAGCCCTTACCTCCCACATTGGGGTGTAGTCATCGCCGACGACGTAAGATTCGACATTTGTGGCGTTGAACGGGTAATAATCATAGGCACAAAATCGGAAAATGGCATCATCGTAGATATACACGCGAAGAGGATTCACGGAAGTCATCGTAACGTAAAGTCCAATGTCGAACTTTCTACTCAAAATGTATTAGCTAGATACTTTCGGTATTTCTCTGTTCTCACCGTCCATCTATGAGATAAGGATTCTGAACAAACTCTTGAACAAAGTTCCCTTGAACTTCCATATCCAAAGTTTTCAGATCTTCAATCTTAATTCCTCTGTGCTCATTATTTTTCCGGACCCAAAGTTTGTCTGGATGTTCTTCGGTCTAAATCAAGAAAATCAGTTTTCTGGTATCAACTGCGATCAACCCACTTACGTATTTCACAAATGCAACCTTTTCTTTCGGCAAATGGAACGCTTTAGGAATATGCTTTAACCCGGAAGTAGCCAAGCTAACTTTGTTGGTGATAAAACCCGAACCGGGAAAATGGTTGACTCGTTGATGCGGCAAAACTTGACTGTTCAAAATGGCCGGCGTAAAGGGGTAGTCATGGGCCCAGAGGACGTCCCAGGGCTCTTCAGTGCCGTTGACGATTCGATAGCCAAGGCGTTCAAAGACGTCGAAGACATGTCTCAAGTAGCCAGCTTCCAGCTGTGAATAAACATGGCGTCAGTTTACCGCTATCTGATTAATCGAATTGACGTCAGTTACCTTCTTCCCTTGAATCCACACCCTTGGCTTATTTGCTGCATAGCTGTCATCAAGTGGACTCTCGGTCGCTTCCGAAACTAATTCCTCGATGATTGTGTTCTGCAGAGTTGAAATCTCATCGAGCTTCCTGTAATTAGCGGCTCCAATCAGGATGGCCAGGACGCCGAAGAGGATGACCAGGATGCGGATGTCATTGGAACTGCTCTCCTTGACAACCTTCATGGCGGGCTCATTTGAAACTGATCTACTTGAACCGCTGGCCTTAAATTGAACTAGATTAGTTTTCCAACAACTCACTGAGAACTTACCTCTGAAGATTCTTTTTTCGCTATGCGGCGTCTTATCTCATTCATTTCCAACGAAACACTTCACCCTATGTGTCAAACTGAACTCAAGAGACAGGCAAGAGATGATGAAGATGAGGAAGAGGGAGAGAGAGGTGAAAAGGGAGCCCTTGAATAAGAATACTGCTCAGGTCACATGGACACGCAGTAAGTTGCCCAACAACTCCATCAAGAAACTGCTCTCGAGAAAAACAGGCCGTTTTTGTGTTATGTAATGCCGCTCAAGGGCGGAGAAGACTAGTTTTCTCTCTATTCACCATCCGAGCAGGTATACACACACCTGTACAGGTGACTTGTACAAGAAAGAAAAGTTGAGCCCAAAGAAGAGTCAAGCATTGCCTATTAACCTGAAAAAGAGATACAGCTTGAGAGACACGGTTCCATTTTTTCAGTGTCGTCTCATATCTCTCGCTGCACCGAATAAATGGATAGTATCTTGGTTTAATAGGTAACTAGAATTGAATTAAGAGTTTAGTTTAGTTATTATGTTGTTTGTTTTGCGGGCATTCAGAAACTATATGTCATCTCTGTAGTTTTTTATCAATATGATAGAAAAATTTGACTAGACAGATTTCTTCTACTTTTTTGTTTCGAAAGAAAATCACTAATTATTTCAAAATCACAGGCGCAAGGAAAGAATCTGTCAATTGTAAATCAGGTTATGAGTATAGAGTGCGATTATGTCACGATATTCTAAAAGGTTAGAACATCTCTCTCCGGTCTACCTCAAGCAAGTTGATTAGATATACTAGGGGCAACGTTGGCCGCCTTAGGCCGCCGTCGACTGGCCACTACTAGTGGAAATGGACCCATAATTGCTGGGCGATTTGGGCAATTCGGCCGGTGGACTCTGGATGCCATGAGCGGTCAGTTCAGCCAACACGGGCGGCAAGTAGAGACAGGCGCAGAATTCGCTCTTCTCTATTTTCTGATTGGGTCTTCGGGATGCGGCCTGTTGTTGGTAAGTGATTAAGGCAATCAGGTAGTTAGTTTCGAACTATCGGCTAAAGGACTTTCTTACATTGTAAGTTAGATGATTGATGTTTCTGAAGCAGTGAAGAAACAATGACCAGAGAATAGAATTAGGGCCGCAATGACGGACACAACGGATAGGCCGGTGACGTTGCTGTAGCCAGTTCGCAGAAAGGAGAAGGTGAACACTTGAAATTGCATCATTAGTATTCCGATGTGAAAGAACATAATTGCGGTCGAGTGGATCCTGTCGTTGATCTTGCTCGGCGTGTACACGTAGTAGATGTTGTACCGATCGACGAGATGTTTCAGAACCATGTACAGCAAACCTAAATGGCATTTTTGAGTAATGTGATCAAGTCGACCAGCTAATTAACTCACCACATGGTGCAATTAGTGGACACGAGAGACTGTAGGAGACCACCATGCAAAAAATTAACAGGATTCTCGGGTAGCGAACTCCAAAGGCAAAATCGAACACAATCTGTTGTCGGGCAGCTTCGTATTCAGCCTAAAGAGAAGATTCATCAATTTAACATGAATGCGAAAAAAGTATGACTGAACGGTTCAAGAGGACTGACAAATGGGATCCACTTACGGGAGTCCTGGTGTAGAACAGAGTGGCGAAAAAATAGAGGAACAGCTCTGGTATCCTTAAAAGCTCCATAGCATTACCGAGGAGAGCCGACTGAAGTACATAATTGATGAAGAAAGCCCCGTTATCGACCGGAAACAGGCATTGCCATCTGAAGCTCTGGTCGTTGGTTGCCACCCGTTCCAGTAATGCCTTGGCACTGGAACGATTTGAGGATTAGTCAGTTAGATTGTCTTATATGCGCTAGGGAGAAAAATGGCGGTGTCTCAGTTAATACCTTGTTAGTCCTAATGAAGGTAGCAAGAGTACCATGAACACGAGAAACAGGTACACTTTCCACATTATGGAATGATTTTGCTCCGAAATTGTCTTGTAAGGTAGATACTGGCAAGTGCCAATCACCAAGAAGGGCAAGATTTGCGACGCTATGACAAGAAGCAGTGGGCTCATGTATTCCGTCATCAGTGGGCTCTGTGTGTGGGCACAAAAATGGTGAGTGATCGTCGGCAAGGTCACTAGGCATTACTCACCACGTGACGCAATCCCGAGGACAAGGTGTCTGTCAACTTGATATAGTTCAAGGTGTTAATCAAAATAGACGGAGTCGTCAGAAAGAAGAACAAAATGAACAGCCAGACATGGACAAGGATGCGACGAAGCCACAGCATGCCATAGTCGACAGATATGTTGTCCCTGGAAACAGAACTTTATCAGTGTTCGGGGAAATTAAGTTCTATATACACTCACCAGAACACGTCCTCTGGGCTCGGTGCATAGCTAACCAGCCACTGGTGGCTCTTGAGATCGTCGACGCGCTTGTTGAAACACCAATTCATCAGCCAGGCCCCGAAGCGGAAGCAGCACGTGAAACACTGGAAATAACTGCAGGCTCGCTCCTGGTTCTCCCTCAGATACTTGTACACATTCTGAGCCATTCGTTCGTTCTGAAAGGTCACAAAGACCGACCCGACGGGACTCGATATTGTGTTCCGGTATTCTTTTTCAACGTCCTTTTCCAACTCGTGTTCTTGCGTCTCGTAGAACCGGTAGCCGTCAACCTTGGGACAGCACTTGCAACAGCAGCACAGGCCGCCAAAGTGTCCAAAGAGATAAGGGCGAACTTCGCATCGCTCGCGATACTCGTCCGAATATTCGCGGCAGTAGTATTTCGCATTCACAACATTAATGTAGTTCTGGTGCAGAGCCTTCAAGTTCTTCGCGTCGTAGACAAACTGAATGCCTTCGACACGAGCGCTGGGCACCTTTTCCTGGATGAACTGGACAAGAATGTCTTTCTTTGCTTGAGATTTGGGTATTCGGCGAATGAACAGAGTTCTTTTAGCAACCTGTTCATTGTCCGTTTTGATTATGCTGGAGAAGTGACACATCATGGCCAGACCGATGGGCAACAGGGCTATTGAGATTATGGCATGGGTCCACAACAAGTTCGACGACGCTTCCAGATTCGACACTGTGGTTCTTGCGTAAGGCTTGGCCTCTTCCTCTGCAAACAACAAACTTCGAGTTTGAACAGTTCAGTTAGTCAATAACTAAACTACTTACGTAAGCTTCCCTGTAAATTAATTGGTAAAACGATGACAATGCAAACTACTGTCAACAGGCTGAGAAAATATATGAGGTAACGTTGAAAGACTAAATACTGAACGGCGTCGATGCCTTTCTGTCGTTGAATGTCCTGGTCAGATATTGAAAGAGCATCGAGCAATCTTCGGCTCATTTGTGTCACCGAATCAATGGACTGTAAGTGCAAGAGAGACCATTAACATCGAATCAGAGTGCAGTGAAGGGATTTTGAACTTACTAATGACCTCTCTAATCTTGTTCTCGTATTTCGGCGAGCTTCAGTTGACGTCGGTCGACTTCCTTGGCTCTCGACATCATCAGTCAACGGTTCATAGCGCTTTTTCACGGAACCCTTAGATGAGAATCTATCTTGATTCGCAGTGTCGGCCGGACCGCTAATGGCTGATCCATTTGATGACTGATGGGAGGAAGAGCTGACCACATTTTCAAGTTCTTGTTCAGCTGTATGATTCTGAACGTTCTTTGATATTGTTTCAGTGGTTCCATTCTGATGGCTAGTACTATGCTTGGGCGGAGTCAATAGATTTGGTTCCCTTGTCAGATCGTGAGTGTGATGTTCACTCTGGTGAATCTTCAACACTTGTCTCCGTCCATGAGACTCTCTGTCACCATAAATGAACTGTAGCCATCTGCATTGAGCAAATAGAGTTCGATTAGACAATCATGTTTCTTGTTACAAGCACAACCAACCCTTTGTGAGTCCGGCTCAGCTGAGTTGATTTTTTGTTCCAGGCTTTCTTACGGAGTAGAGCGAATGCAAATATTGTAACCTAAGAGAGCAACGGTATGACGCAGTTAAGTCAAGCCTCAACCGTTTACGGCATGACAGTAGCACTTACACAAAAAACAAAGGTATTGACAACGAAATTAGTGGGAATTCCTTCCCAACCAGGTTCAAATTCGAACTGTGTTCCACTTGTGTTCCTCTTGCCAAATGGAATGATTAAGCTACAGTTAGCTGGAATATCGTCATCGTCTCCACTCGGGGAAAGGGTGGTGTCGAACCACGACATCCAACAACCGAATTTGAATCGTCGACTTGACGACACCTATTCTTCACTGACAATCAACAGCAATTTGTCAACACGGCAGACATTCACATGAGAAAATAAAATTCTGAACAGGTACTCCCCTAACGCCTTCACATTTACAAATCACAATTGAGGTGTACAAAAATGCTCTTAGGGTGATGTAGGTGTAACCGATTATACCATATTACATCGTCAACTACGAATAACAATTAGCAAAACCATGGAAGGTAAAAAGAGGCAAAAAGATTGATTTTTACATTAGTTACACCACTGAAGGTTGTCACTTGCTGGCGAACAGTTGTTGGCATCCAGCCGTTGGCACGCATGTCTCTCTCGCTCTCTCTCTCTCTCCTTCTCTCTCTCCCTCTCCCCCTATTTTCCTCTCTATCTCCCTCTCTCGTTCGCTCACACATCCCTCTCTCGCAATGACTCATTCTGTCGCTTCTCTCCTATGGCGGCATTTTCAATTTCTCGTTTTCTTTCATCTCTCTCTCCTCTCTCTCTCTCTCTGTCTCTCTCGCTCTCCTCATTCCTGAGCGCGTTTTTAGAATTGTTTCCCAGGAACCTTTTTTCTTAAAAGCATGAAGGAATGTTCTTACAAGTAAGTGACCTGCATGTGTTGGCAAGAGAAGTAAGTTTAGAACATAGCTACATGTGGGACAACCTCGGCTTTCAATTTGTGTTTTAGCTTTGCAAAAACTTGTTTGTCACGTGCAAAGTTTTTACTTTCGCTCTCCCTCTCTCTCTCCTCTCTCGCTCTCCTTTTCCCTCTCCCTCTCTATGGTCATCCCCTGTCGTATATGATGGTTAAGTGCTGCTTAACTTTTACAGTTTCCAGGTATTTAAACTTTGCGAGAAATATTGGTTGGAACACATTTTCATGGCCTTGCCTCTCCTCTCTCTCTCTCCCTCTCTAGTCCATGTCTACATGTGTAGCATTTCATGGGAAAGAATAACACTTGTAGTCGCATTTTTCATCTCTCCCTCTCCCCTCTCCCTCTCCTCATCTTCTCTCTTGTTTTCTCTTTGAACTGAATTGACCGGTTGAAATAAGGCGGCATTTAAGTGAGTGTATGAGAGAGATAAACTTTCATGAGAACAAAATAGATGGATCATCACGTTTCCATAAAAGAAACAGTCAAAGTTCACAGCATGAAGAGCGAGAGGGGCCAGTGAGAGAAGGGAGAGAGGGAGAGAGGGGAGAGAGATGTTGATTGATTGAATAATATGTGTATAACGATAGAAATGTAATAATAAGGAGTTGCTCTGCAAACCAATCAACACATTTCAAAACTGAAGTTAGAGAACAATTCGCGCTCTTTAATAGAACTATCATCTTGGCATGACACATTGCGTAATTTTTTGTTTTAATGTACTAATCCCCAACAACCTAGTGAGAGAGCAAGAATGAGAAAAGTCAATTGGTATACATACATAATATTCAGAGAACTGAAGGAAGAGAGCGAGAGAGGGAGAGAGAGAGGTACATTTTCAGGTATGTCAGACAGGAAAGGGAGTAGTGTAATATACAACAAGTTGTGTAATCCGTTTTCATTCATCTACACTACTCTTCATGCATCATTTATGATGATGCAACTGGTCATCTACATGTGGTGATACTTAGAGAGCGAGAGGGAGAGAGAGAGGGAGAAGGGAGAGATGTGCAGCTTCGGTAGTTATGTACATGCCTATAACTTGGAATGGCTCATTTGGTTTCTCGTTGAAAATAACATGATCTACTAAAAGTTACATGGCTCGTATCTTTGTATGTCATTTTGGAAAACATATACAATTTAAAAAAGGAAGAGAGCGAGAGAGAGAGGAGAGATAATTTAAAAAGCCATTCATCTTTCCTTTCTTTCACATTCTTTTCTCTCAACGATCTCTGCCAAGATTATCATCTCTTCACAACACATGCTGCGATTCTCTTCTTCTTTTTCCCCCAAATACTAATCATCTTGAACGTAATTAGGAATTCATCAAGTAACACAGAAGCTAATTTAATCGTTGGCTGAAGTGTTAACTTTATAATTATGATGACAATGAATAAATTAAGGCCGAGCATTTTTGTCTACTAGTTGGAAGAGAGGGAGAGAGAGAGGGAAAGAGAGAGAGAGAGAAAGCGAGGAGAGCGCCAAGTTTCTTTTTTGGAATAGATTTTCAATGAGAGATGATTTAGCTAATTGTCTTAAACAGTGTACACATTTGTTTCATTAAGTCTCAAGTTGATGATCAGCTGGGAGAGAAGAGTTAATTACAATTACAAAACTTGAAATTTCCACTTTGTTTCGGAATTATTGTAACTTTCTAAGCAGTCAGCTGTGAGGCCGCCATTGATGGAGGCGGGCGACGATCGGGTGGGCGGTGGCTGATGGCTTGCCCCGTGAAGCCCGTGAGAAGACATGTTGGCATGGGAACCCATTACCATGCCGCTGGTCATTTGATTGGAGAGGGCCGACTGCATCGAGCCCACGCCACCGGTGGGCCCCAGCTGGGCATGGTGGTGGCTCATGGGCGACGGTAAGTAGTCGCCCATATTACCGTAATGGTAGGCCGACGGCGGTGGCCCATAGCTCTGGGCTGAATAGCAACTGCCAGAGCTCGGCGGGGCACTAGTGGCCATTTGATGTTGATGATGATGGTATGCCGCTGTTGCCCTTTGCATGCAACTATTGCCGCTCATTAAGTCCGACACTGGAGCAATGGCCGCCGGACTCCAGATGGAGCTGTAGGACACATTTGAACTGTTCCACAATTCGGAGCGAAGCGAGAGGGAGAGGAGAGAGAGACAAGAAAGGGGCGAGTTAGAGATTGCTTCGCAGAAAAAGAAGAGAGGTGACGTAGTGTCTCAACTCACGCAGCATTGTTCTGTGCAATGGAAGTGGCCAGGTTGCCTGACATGGAACTGGATATGCTGGTGGCACTGGGCAGCGAAGGGGGCTTGTAGGGCGAGTCCCGGCTAATGGACGGCGGAGACACGCTGGCCGACGAGCCGGGCGGCTGGGGGCTCTTGGACTTCTTGGGCCGCTGCTTGGACCCGTTGGCGCTTCCGTTTTGCTGTTGTTGCAGTTGCTGGCGACACTTGGCCCGTCTATTCTTGAACCAGACCTATATCCGAAGGATGGAGGCAAGAGACGAGAGGAGAGGGAGAGAGAGAGAGAGAGCGAGAGCAAACTGTCAGTCAGCGACCTGTCATGATGGATTCCTGGGACAGAGGGGAGAGGGGGAGCGAAGCCTTACCTGGACACGCGACTCAGGTAGGTTGATCTTGAGGGCGACCTCTTCTCGCATGAAAATGTCTGGGTATCTTGTCTTGCTGAACAGTGACTCGAGGATGTCCAGTTGAGCCCGCGTGAACGTTGTCCTCTCGCGCCGTTGCTTTCGAGGCGGATTCGGCCCATTGGGCGATAGGTTGCCTGGATAGAGGCCAGCAGGGAGGAGAGGGGGGAAGAGAGAGAAGAGGCAAGAGTCGAATGAGATAGGGAGAAGACAAATAAATGCTTGTTAATTAGGATTACTGGGGAGAGCAGGAATGTCTCTCTCTCTTCTTCTCTCGCTCACTCTCTTGCGAGTCTCTATCTATATACGTGAACATGTGCGACTTTCGCCTCTCTTCCTCTCCTTCTCTCCCTTCCTCTCCCCTCTGTCGTTTCTCTCATTGCAATGGTGCAATTATAGGGTCTCTGAATGTCACTGCCACCCTGAAACTGTCAGCTTGACGCTGGTGTGGCTTCCAGAGTGCAGTATACAACAAGAAAGAGCGAGAGAGGAAAGAGAGAGGGAGAGAGAGGAGCGATTGACGAAAAGGCTTCCTACGTCCTGGACCTACCGGGCCAGTATAGTAAGTATCAAGCTCGGAGCCGGGAAATGAAGCTATTGTTACAAGATCAAGCTCACGAACACCGGGCTAATCCAACTCGGAGAGGTCGAGAGCGAGAGAGAGAGGGAGAGAGAGAGCGGGAGAGAAATTACCAGCGGTTTCACTGTATGTTGCTCTGCGACTCTCGACATTTGCATGCACGCCAACCGAATGTTTGGGAGGCCATATGCAGCTCGGGATTAGCGAGAACAGAATAGCTTTGAAGAAAGAATTGGAAGAAAGAGCGAGAGAGAGAGAGAGAGAGAGAGAGAGAGCGATGCCGAAGAGAGCGAGAGAGAGAGCGAGAGGGAAGCGATTTCTTTCTTTGGCTACCTTTTCAGCTTGTCATCAGAAAAACCTTCTTCGGTTCACTCTCTACGCAACTTCCCTTCGGGAAAGTTTAATCCGGTATTTGTGTTATTAATAGTTGGCAATTCCATCCCGCGATTGGCCTTTGACACAATGCAGGCAAACTTAAGTCCGAAAGAGAGGGGAGAGCGAGAGGGGAGGAGGAGGAGAGAGAGAACGAGGCAACTTTAAATGGCTCACCCAGGCCTTTGCACTGTAGTCTCACGATGCGATTATCCTGACCGAGGAAAGCGAGACTTCAGCGGCCTGAAAAGTTCTATAATTTGGCCCCGAAATAATCTCCCCATTTCATATGTAAGTTTTCAATAGACAGATTAAGTCGAGCCATTCAAGTCACATTCTCGCTCTCTCCCTCTCCTCTCGCTCTCTCCCTCTCTTGTCGGAAAGATAGTACAATGCAAAAAACGGACAGACATGTTTTTCACATACACAAGCGAACCCAGACCAGTTCGTTATGAAACTCACATCATCTCTCTCTCTCCCTCTCTCCTTCTTAGCCATAGAGGCGGCGGCCTCTCGCTCTCTCTCTCTCTCTCTCTCCCTCTCAAACCCTTCCTTCCAAGGGTCAGCCTGGGACCGAAGTGGACAATGGTCATCGGAATGGACACCTGGACGAGCCATGTGTCCAGAGCACCTTCGTCTCTCTTCCTCGGCTATGTGGGAATTTGGTTGCAAACTGCAACTCTTCAAGATGCTTTTCTACAACGAAACTTTTCAGGACAAGTAGCACTTTACGCCTTGCTTCTCCTTCTCTCCTCTCGCCCTCCCTCTCTCCTCTCCTATTCCTCTCTCGTTTCAGCTTAGCCTTAATACTTGCTTCCGGCGTATTTTCTATTGGACTTGGCTACACAGTGAACACTCTTACTAGTAGCAAATTGAGTCGTTTCTTTAGCCGACTGCATCTCTCCGCCGCCCTCTCTCTCCTTCTCTCTCTCCCTCTCCCCTCTTTCTCTAACACCTCCGCTCTCTTCGACTTTATGCCAGAAACAGAAACCAACATTGCAATTGCGAAAAGAAATCGTGAGAAACGGCCTACGATTCAACAGCAGGTGTTTTCGTCAGAGAGCGAAGAGCGAGAGAGGAGAGCAAGAGAGGAGAGAGAGAGAAAGAGCGAACGAGAGGCTGCATATAGAGGCAGTCTCTGCCAACTTCGCGGAGAAGGAATTCCAAATGCCGCACGTGTCCCTTGACCTGGAATGACCAGCATTTCTAGAAGCAAGTGGACTGGCTTCAGCAGGGTGAAGAAGTGCGAGAGGGGAGAGGGAAGGAGAGAGAGGGAGAAGGATCTAGTGAACAACGGAGACGAATCCAGCTGAACCAACAAAATGTAAATAGACCTGAGGTGTCCCGGGACACCTGAGTCTCTCTCTCTCCCGCTCCGCATTCTATTGCTATACTGCTCTTCGCTCGTCCTCGCGAGAGAGGGAGGGAGAGGGAGAGAGAGACGAAAGACATCCCAGGCTGGCTGACAAAGCGACCGTTGCCCCCAAAACAAAACGAGAGCTGAGAGCGCCTTGTCATGTGTTCTATGCAAGGCTCTAGCAGCCCTCACTGCAGCGAGAGAGAGAAAGAGAGGGGATAAGCCCGGGAGAGAAAGAGAGGAAGGAGAGAGAGAGAGGGAGAGAGGAGCAAGACAGATAGAGACGAGCAATTTGCTAAAATAAACAAGCGTCAAATTAGCAGGACGTTCACTAGACTTGGTCTCTTGTTTCAACACATGTCACTCACTAGTCAGTGGTCTTGGCAAGTCTCTCTCCTCTTCCGGAAATGGAACGGTCAAAACGGAAGCCACATGACAAATCACGTACATGTGACGGCACCAACTGTCTCTCAGTGGTTCCTATTGCTTGATACACAACGGCACACATAGCTATGCACACATGCCCTTCCCCGCAGTCCCGGGCCATTGTCAGAGGGGCACAAAGGGGTTGGTGACAAGGTGGACCGGCTTCTCTTTTCCTCTCTCGCTCTCCCCTCTTCTCCTCTCTATCATGTGCTATGCCGAAGGCAAAGCGAGAGGAGGAGAGAGAGAGGACAGAGGGAGTGAGACTGTTTTGCACACTCATTTACGGTCGGCTTGCTACTCAAGATAAAGCAAAGGCAGAAAGGTGCTGCCCAGGTAAGAGAGAGAGAGGGAGAGAGGGAGAGAGAGACGGTGACACAGGTAGGAGAGGTGACACAGGTAAGACTCTTGACGAAAGGAGAGCAAATGTACAAACAGAGGACATAGACGGCGACTTTTTGTGTCCAAGTGTCCTCATCGACAGTCTTTGGACAACTGAACCTTTGCTCGGCTAGAATAGTTCGCTTTTATAGCAAAGATTTTAAGCCATTTGACCAATAATCCTACACGATTATAGCTAAACTATAAGACACCTCATTGGATGATAAGAAGCTTTAGGTATATACTTGTGTAGTCCCAAAGTAATATACTATAAGCATGGGACAGGAAGTCCTCTCTCTCTCCCTCTCTCTCTTCGTCGCTCTCTTCGCTGGCAGTCCTAAATTCCGGATTAGCTCAACCGAGTTAACAAGTTTAATTCAAACATTCAACTATATGTTTAGACTAGGATCACATTAAGCTACTTTACCATGGATAGTAGTTATTCGATATATATATATATTTATCCATTATTTTATTATGTTGCTTACTTTATTAACGGAGAAGTGTAATCGGCTTTCGACTTCAATGTCTCGGACTTTCACGCTCTCTCTCTCCTTCCCTTTCCCTCTCACCCTGACTAAATTCTTTGAGACGACACAGAGACGACTAAGTCCTAAGACGCTCCTCAGGTTCTAATTCGCCATTTTGCTTGAGCTTCTCTCTCTCCCTCTCCCTCCCATCTCTCTTCATACCTACTTACAGAGGGTTAAAGGGGAAGCGAAAATAAAAAGAGTACAAGACCATAACCTACGGACTGTCCCACAGTGTCTCTCCCTCTCTTGCCCTCTCCCTCTCCCTATGGCTAAGCCTCTTACTCGCTTAGGATCAGTGGCTGGTGTTAGTCCTACACCGTTGCATCTCTCTCTCTCCCTCTCCTCTCTCCTACCTTCGATTCTTTTTAACCAGATTTACTCTTTAAGCCGGCTTTGTTGAGCTTTGGTTCATGGGCGCCAATTTATGGCAAATCTGGTCTTTATGTATGACCAGAAAAGATGCTCAGCGCAAGTGAAAGAGTATCAGACAGAAAGAGAGAGAGGGCGAGAGGGAGAGAGCGACTCGGCGACAGAGAGGGAGGGAGAGGGGAAGAGATTTCGGTATATAAAATCCCGCTTACTTACCAGGATAACCGACACTCGGATGGAGCAAGTCACCGGGTGAACTGATGCCGATGCCATTCATGGCATACGGGTTGGACTTGAGGTACGCCATTGCCCCCGAGGGGCCGCGCAGGTCACAGTTGGTCTGGTGGTGGTAGCCGGTGGAGCCGCCGAAGAGCGACCCCGAGCCGCTGCCGGTCGGATGGAAAGCCAGCGTTGCTGCCGTATTGGTAGAGGCCAACGATGGCCACAGATTGGTGCTCAGGGAAGATGAGGACGAGGCGGAGGCCGCGCTGGTGGTGCTGGTGGTCAACTTGCCGAAGCTGCAAGATGGCGCCAAGGAGGGGCAGGTGGTCAAGGGGTGGCCACTGTCCGCCGCTGAGCTCGATTCACTTTGCAGTGAGTCCGATTCCGAGGGAGCGCTGTCCAGGTGCCCCTTGTACGAGGAGGAGGAGAGGGAAGAGGAGAGGGACGACAGTGACGGTCCCGCTGGTGGCTGGTGGACAGGTGCAAGGTGGTAGTGGTGCTGCTGCGGCTGCTGGTGGTGATGGGGAACAAGATGATGGGGAAGATGATGGTGTGACGGTGTGCTGGACGATGATGATGCCGACGGTCGGGACTGAATGGTGTGGCTGTTGCTGCTTTCACTCGCTATGGACGTGGACTGTTGTTGAGGCGAACTGTATAGAAGAGAGAGCGCGAGAGCGAGAGGGAGAGAGAGAAGCACAAAATCACGTATAGAACATTGAACGAGAAAAGCCAGCTTGCAGAGACTGCCAGAGTGAGAAAGGAGCGAGAGAGGCGACGAGAGAGCGAGAGATAGAGCGAGAGAGAGAAAGAGGGAGAGCACGGGAGGGGAAGAAGCGAGAGGGAAGCGGAGCGAGAGACTTGATCCCACCCAAAGGCTGGACGAGTTCGCCGAGTGAACGGCGCAAGTTTGCACTGTTTCAGCGCCGTCGACTTCATCCTTCTCTCCTCTCCTCTTTCTCGCTCGTCTATCTCTCTCCCTCTCGCCCATATCGTGCGTCCATTCGAAATAGTATCATGGCGGCGAAAAAGCCATTCTATACTGATTTAGTCACTTTTCGGCCCAAATGATATAGCACAAAATGAGCGACTAGCTTGAAAAAGAGAGTCAAATATTTGAAATGGGTTAATGCGGATCTCGCCTCTCTCGGTTTGTCTATCCCTCTCTCTCCCTCCCTCTCTCCTCTCTCTCGCATCCTAGTCCCCTTGTTTGTGCAAACTCTTATCCACGGTGTGTTACAGTTTTTTCTGCATTGTAGTGGAATTGTAGAATGTTTTCGCGCCCATTGTCGACTAGTTTGCTCGGGAAACCTGAGAAATGTTCTCTGCAATTTGATATCTCTGTCGACAGGAACCACGAATTTCTTTTTTCCTCTCTCTCTCCCTCTCCCTCTCTCGCTCTCTGTCTACTTCACTCTCCTCTCGTGCGCGCTCTCGCTGTCTCTCTCTCTCGCCTCTCACTCCTCTCTCCCCTGTCTCCTTCGCTGTCAGAGGCTTTCAAATGACCAACGACTGCCACAGTTGCGCCGAGAAATGAAAGAGCGAGAGAGGAGAGAGGGAGAGGGAGAGAGAGAGAAATGGTTGATGTTGCAACGAAGCATTGTCTGTCTGTCTCTGCAAGAGGTCGGCGCTCGGCTCGGTTAACCTGGTCCAAGCCTGGGGCTGAATATATCTTCTAATATTGAGAGAGCAAGAGGGAGGGGAGAGAGAGCTCTTTTAAAAAACATATGTCCTGCTCTCTGTCGAGCAAGTTTTTGTCCATATCGGCTCCTGTTGTCTCGCCCGACAGCGAGAGAGGCAGAGAGAAGGAGCGAGAGGGAGAGAGGGAGCGAGCGATGAGTTGCTCATCATTCCATCTAATCAGCGGCTCGATCGACTTGTCAATGTTTCAAAAGCAAGACAGAGAGCGAGAGAGGGAGAGAGAGCGATAGGAATTTCCTACCTTCTATACCTAGGATGGCTCCGAGAGTCTGACCTCTCTCTCCGCCTCTCTCTCTCTCCTTCTCCCTCTATCTTTGCTGACTTCAAGCAGCGTCATCATAATTCATAAGCACATAAAGCAAACACTGAAGGAATATGGATATTTTTTCGGGCCGCTATTTGTTTTCGTCTATCTCGGCGCGCTCTTCTCTCTCCGCTTTCTCTCTCTCTCTCTCTCTCTCTCTCTTCTCTCTCTCCCTCTCGCTCTTCTCAGCTTCTCAGACTTTTTGTTTCAAGCTCACATGTGACATTTTTAGTCCCATTTAATCTGCTTGTTTTCTTTTTAAATCTTACACTATTGTCGGTGAAATTGTTTTTGATCTTACCCAGAGACTTAGGGTGCGGGATCGTTTTTTCTATCTCGTCTCTCTCTCTCCCTCCCTCTCGCTCCTTTTCTCTCTCCCTCTCCCTTCTGCCCCTCTCTCAGACCTGAAGGATTAGCTGACGGGCAAAAACTTTGATGGGCTTCTCTGATACATGAGCTTCTTTTTGCTCTTTCGCTCACTTGGTCATACATTTTTACTTCATAAAAACTGATCAGCGACAATGATACCCTGAGCTTTACCTGACTGTCTTTCTCTCTCTCTCTCTCTCCCTCTCAGCGGCATATCTAAAAACATATACAAGTTCAACTTGAGAGAGAGAGAGAGAGAAGCTGCAGAGACAAAGAGAGAAAGAATGAGAATACCTGAACAGAGAACTTTGACGATTATTTGCGGCTTCTCTCTCTCCCTCTCTTTCGGTGACTATTTTTGTGCCGAAGAATGTGTTTTCAGTTGAAAGAGGATCTCTCTTCTATCTCTATCTCGTACTGTTCTCTCGCTCTCTCTCTCTCTCCTCTCTCCCTCTCAGCTCTCATTGTCCTATCGGATGGACAGAAAATTGGCTGAAGAGTGTGAGGAAAACATTCACTCCAAAGGCGCGTCCGGCCGAGAACCCTTTGACGCTTTCATGCGTCTACTCGACGAAACGAGAGAGGGAGAGGGAGGGAGAGAGAGGGGGGAGAGAAGAGCTAGAGAGAACCACTGTCCGTCGAATCAGCCAACGGATCGTCGCACGCGTCTAAACGGATACAATTCCAATGAAGCCTGTTGCACTCTTCAGTCTCTCGCTCTCCCTCTCTTCTCTCTCTCTCTCTCTCTCTCTCTCTCGGCAAAATGTCCAGCTGTTCTATGACCCCGACCAGGCCTGGGGCGATTGGCTGGAGAACAGTGAGCATGGAGTGAGGAGACAGAGAGCGAGAGGGAGAGAGAGAGAGGAGAGAGCCGTAGAGCATAGAGGGCTTAGCGCTACTTAATTAAACGCCCTTCAATTTGACTCGACTAAAAGGTCCCTCAAGGTGGGAGGTTGCTCTCGATGGTCAAGCTACACATCACGCTGACCAAGCCGTGTCCAGGTGTCTCCGGACAGTGGCCAGCTACTCAAGAGGAAGAAAGTGGTAGACATTGAGTCTCTCTTCTCTCTCTCCCCCTCTCCTCCATCCTTCCCCTCTTGCAGTCATTTGAGGCTGAGGTGCGAACAATCCATTTCTCTCTCGGTGGGATCTGTTCCCTATTTCGTGCTCTCATTACAAACAATGGCAAGAGTCGAAGGGAAAGGCTTGCAGGTCATCCCACAATATGTAGGTAAAGAACGAGAGGCAAAGAGAGAGAGAGGGGGGGAGAGCGAAAGAGAAAGAACTGGCTCAGCAACTTCGCGTCTCTCTCTCTCTCTCTCTCATTCCAAATCGAAGGGAGAAATTGCTATCCCTCTCTGTGTTTGAAAGGACAAACATTAGAACAATGTACAGAGAAAATATCTCTAGGAAAAAATCGATGTTAAAAGAAAGGCTCCCCTAAGCTGGGCCTGTGGCGGAAACGAATGTCAGAAAGTGGCGTCTCTTTCCCTCCCTCCCTCTCTCCCTCTCGCTCTTTCGTTCTTTCTCCCTCTCTGAGAGGAAGCCTGGAGTCCTAATATTGTTTTTAAAGGATTAACTTCAATGCAAGGCTCCAGCTAATGGCAGTTTAATGTATCTGTCCGTGATATGGGAATGAAAGAGGGAATGAGAGACGGAGAGCGCGAGAGGGAGAGAGATGGGAGAGAGAGAGGGAAAGAGGAAAGCAAGGAAAGTCAATGTGAGTTAAAGCGGTCAAGTTTTCCAGCCCGATATTGACGTAACAAATTCAGTAAATTGAGAGAGAGAGAGAGAGAGAGACGAGAGAGAGAGACGAGAGAGAGAGAGAGAGAGAGAGAGAGAGAGAGAGAGAGAGAGAGAGAGAGAGAGAGAGAGAGAGAGAGAGAGAGAGAGAGAGAGAGAGAGAGAGAGAGACGAGAGGAAGAGATGGGAGGGAGAGAGGAAGAGCTCCCATTGCATTCTCGCTGCGGGAGTAATGTTATCCCAATCACAACTTCCCTATTTTCTGCTTCGACAAGTCGAAATGAGAGAGGGAGAGAGAGAGAGGAGAGAATAAGCTGCTCAAGAAAGAGCGAACCAAGTTGTTGAGAGCCTTCGCTGCTGTCTCTACTTCGATACTTCTTATTCTTCTTTCTCTCTCCCTCTCCCTCTCACCATCTCATTCTCCCTTCTATGGGAAAAGCTGAACATGTTCTCTGATTTTGGAAAGATAGAACTTCAACTGAGAGGAAGAGAGGAGAGGGAGAGAGAGAAAGGAGGCATAGTAACGCTTTAGGTAAAGTGCTCGTCGCGTCCGCTCGACTGAACCGTTTCATTAGCGCATCGCCGGCTTCAACCACAGTAGCGGTGACAATAGTGACAAGAAAGGCGACATAGTGACGGAAAGAGGGAGAGGGAGAGAGGGACGAGTGAGAGGAGAGTGAGAGCGAGAGGAAAGCTTCGCCGAATTCGGAGCGGCAAAACAAATAAAGGGAGAGGGAAGGTTGTATAGAGCGTCTTCTCTCTCCTTCCCTCTGAGGCCTGCACCAGTCTGATAAAAGGCGAAAAGCGTAGTTATGTCAGCCAAGTATTCCGAGACACACTCAGCTGTGCAAACATAGAAGCTACAATACTGGCATAGAGAGAGGGAGAGAGAGAAAGAGCGAGAGGAAGAGCGCGAGAGACAGCGAGAGAGAAGTGTGTCGGACATGTTCTCTTAACACGACAAGCAAACTTGGAATGAGAGGGAAAACATTCGGTTTTGAATCTCATCTCTGACTTTCATCAGTGTGCAGTTTTTCGAGTGAAAAGTTTTCTGTGAGAGCAAGAAAACAGCAAAACTAAAAAACATCCGTGAAAACTGATAAGGCGAGCGAGAGAGCGAGAGGGAGAGAGGGAGCGAGAGATGAAAGAGAGGGAATAGCCACCGAGAGACCAACTGCAGCGATACACGAGCAGTCAAAAAAGAGAGAGAGAGGGAGAGAGAAGGGACAGGATAGATGGAGAGAAAGATGGTGTACATGTCTTTCCTCTTTTTTGAAACAAGTTAAGAGATACTTGTGAGAGAGGAGAGAGAGAGGAGAGAGCGAAAGAGCGCGAGAAAGACAATCAGCGCGGCTAACTAGCGAATCAAGTGTCAACTCACCAGCAATTTGTTGATACATCAGCTAAATGTCGGACAAAACAGATTAACCGTTTCACTCGGGGTTCTTTAAAGAAGACGAAGAGAGGACCAAAGAGAGGTAGAGAGGGAGAGGGAGAGAGAGAGAGATGTAGAGAAGAAGATTCCGGTGGAAGCTTTTCCTTTTAATCCGGCAGCTTATATGGATGATTTTATAAAGCCTTAACTACCGCAAAACGGCTTGCCTTCAATTTAATACCCTCTCTCAATAGGTTCTTTACCTACTGAGCGCAAAACATGTCTTGTTAACCTTGTTAGCCCGGTGTTCGAGTCTCTCTCTCTCCCGCTCTCTCCCTCTCTTCCCCTCTCTGTGCTCTCCCTCTCGTCTAGGAACTGGTAGCGGGCGGGTCTCCGGCAGGCCAGCCAATGGCTGCCCTCTCTCGGGCCGCCCTTTGCTGGAGACATTTAGCTCTTGGTTACAATTCATTTACACTTCTCGCTGTAATACGAGACGCCGATTGCCCTCAGTATGGGTGCCCACTGGCTGCTCAGACTGCCCTTGAGGGCCCGGAGGGAGAGAGAGGATGCCTGAGGCTGGCATAGGGAAAAGAGGCCAAGAGGGAAAGAGGGAGAGAGAGAGAGGGAAGGAAACGAGAGCCACTGACATAGGCCACCCGGCGCTCATTAGCGCCTTAATTTGAGTGTCGCGTTTCTTTCTCTCGCCCTCTCCCTCTCGCCCTCCCTCTATTTTGTGGAGTCTCTCTGCTCATGATGGTCTCTGCCCTTACCAAAACACTAGCTGTCAAATCCGCGAGCTCTCTCTCTCTCCCTCTCCCTCTCTCCATCTCGGCCTCAGTTCACGCTTCTAAGTAAACAAACATGTATGTTTTTTCAACGTCGAATTGCACTTAAAGCTAGAAAAGTATTGCGTGCAACTTTTTCAAAGAGCCAGAAAGAGAGAGAGGGGGAGGGAAAAGGGAGAGAGGGAGAGAGACGTGAGGGTGTTGCGGTCAGCAAAGTCTAAAGCTTAAGAAAAACACGACAGTTGCACCTGGTAAGAGGCTGAGAAAAGGAGAGAGGGAGAGGGAGAGACTGTCAGTTCAAAGAGCTCGAAGTAAGAGAGAAAAGTGACTACGAGAGAGGGAGAGGGGGGAGCAAGAGGGAGAGAGACACATGTGGGCAGAAAATGAAAATAAATATGAAACCAGAGAAATGTCGTGCGAACGCAGTTGACTGGCGTCGAGAGGGAGAGATAGAGAGGAGTGAGAGAGGGAGAGAAAGAGAAGGAGCGAGTTGATTCTACGGACGGTTAGACACGAGGATGAACATGCACTTAGAAGGTCTTCTCTCTCGCCCCTCTCCATTTCCCTTTCTCTCTGCCCTGTTTCCCTGATAGACCGAGAGAAGGGGAGCGAGGGAAGAGAGAGAGAGAGAGAGAGAGAGGGCGATGAGTGCACTATGCGAACCGTCAAACATGGTTTTTTATTATATCGTGGTCAGCAATAAAACAGTAAGTACATAAAATGTGAAGCCGGGAACCAAGAGACTCTCTCCTCTCCCTCTCTCTCCTCCTCTCCCTCTGTCTCTCTGACTTCCTCTCTTGTCATTAAAGAGCTCTTGACGATTCTCTGCTAAAAGGGAGTGAGAGGGAAAGTAGATTTATTGCCCGACATTCACTTATCCATGTACAATGAATGTTACAGCTCAAGTATTGCTATCGATTTTTAGCCCAGTCTTCATTACTATTAATATTTTGCGGCATCACAGTGACCACAAAGGAGAGGCAAGATACGTTGAGAGCAGAGCCGAGAGGAGAGAGGGAGAGAGAGAGGGAGAGAGACATGTTGAAGCTACAACTGCCGCCCGCCACTGTTGCTTGGCTGCAAATTCCTTGGAAAATGTATGTCGGCTTATTGTAGCAACTGGCCCTCTCTCTCCCTCCTCTCTCTCTCCTCTCCTCCTCTCCCTCCTCCTCTCGCTCTCAATATTCACTGCCGGCCATTGTCATGGTCATGGCGCGACCACGTTCATTATACGACCAGTAATTATTAGCTTATCATTCTCTCCTTTTCAAACTGACCACTAGTTAGTGTAGGAGCGCGAAAGGTAGAGGGAGAGATGGAAAGGGAGAGAGAGAGGGAGAGAGCGTGGCTGTCCGTTGACACCCGTCTATATGGAAAACGTGTCCATAACTAGATACAAGCACATGCCAATGTATATGACTGGGTGTTCATACATATACACAGAGAAAAAAGATTTTCAAGGATATGCATTTATGAATATATGCTGTACATGTATGTCTTTAGTTTGGCTGAGGGAGAGATAGAGGGAGAGGAAGAGAGAGAGAGAGAGCGAGAGAGAGAAGCTAGCGTTTCAAGTTTCTTTTCAAACCATAGCTTCTTGTAATGGAGCCTCATGTGGAGAGAGGTAAGTCCAGGGCTCCCGGTCCAGCCGGGAGAGAGGAAGAGGCAGAGAGAGGAGAGGGAGAGAAGAGAGACGACTTAGACTATCGCTGTGGACATGATCAAGTGCAACTGGCTAATTAGATCTATTCATTGATTGAATAGAGAGACGAGAGGGGAGAGAGAGAGACGGAGAAAACGACCTTTTTGGAGAAAAGTCGATATTTGCGCCAGTTCAAGAAAAGGCCATCATTATGTGAACAGTGACTCAGCTCGTGCGCAAAGATTTACCGAGAGCGAGAGGGAGAGAGGAGAGAGACAGAAAAAGAGGCGAAGATTGCGCAAGACAAGAAAAGAGAGACAACGCAAGCGTCATCGATGTCTCTGACTTGAAAACTTATAGGTTCATTCCTTCCCATTTTCTGGTTGTCTTTATATCTTACCCGAAAAAGTAAGCTCTATACGGAAAAGGAGAGAGGGATTTGTTTTCTGATGAATTTTCGAAGCAACTTTCCCAATTTGTCCGTTTTCGAAGGAAGTTTGAACTGTTCACTCAGAGGCACGAACTTTCGGCGGTTCACTGCTTTTCAAGGGCTGGTCTCCTTTGGGACAAAAATCACTGCAAAACGTTGCCCTTGAAGTTGGGTGAGTGTGTATTTTTCTCTCCTCAGAGAGGGAGAGAGAGAGGGAGAGAGAACGAGAGGGAGAAAAGTTTGTCTCATAAAGTTCAAGATCAGTTTTTTTACTTTCGCAATAATTCACGAATACAAATGTCAGGTGAAGAAATGAGAGGAGACGCTTGAGACTTGGCACGGCAGTGAGAGAGGAAGAGGAGAGAAGAGAGAGAGGGAAGCAGAGGGAGAGAGAGAAACTTCAACTTAGTGGATGGTTTCATCGAATAGAGGCCGAAGGAGGGAGAGCGGGAGAGAGAGAGACGGAGAAAGTGAGAAAGCTACTATTTTCGTCATATAAGGCGGCCGCGAGAGAAAAGAGGGAGAGAGCGAGAGAGCGAGACGAGATGATATCGTGCAATGCGATGGCGAGTTATGCGGACGCCGCCCCCGGACCTTCTCGGCGGGTTGTCCTGCATCTTGGGCCGCAGGTAGTCAGGAGCAGAGAGGGAAGAGAGGGAGAGAGAGAGACGGCGAGAGGGAGAGCGAGAAAAGCATCCGATACTGGCCTGGTTGGGTCTGGTTAGAACCCACTGGCCTCGAGCTCTGTGGTTCTGGCTGAGGAACAAGCTATGGAAAGAAGGTGAGAGGGAGAGAGAGAGGGAGAGGGGAGAGAGAGAGCACTGCGGCGCTCATTTGTCCGAAAAGGATCTCGCTGGCGGTGCTAATTCGCGGCAGCTAATAAATGAACTTGAGACGTTTTCTCTCTTTCGCTCGCCGTATGAGTTTCTGAAAGCAAGAGGAGAGAATGTCTCTCTTGGACAGTATGAGAGTCTAGACTCAGCAGGACGTTCGCTCGAGGGCAACTCTCGCAAGGAGAGGGAGAGGGGAGAGAGAGAGGGAGAGAGAGGGAGAGAGCCAGGAAAGAGGGAGAATGAACTAGAGAGAAAACTTCATGATGCATTGCATATTACCTGGCAGACCGTTTGAGCGATGCTGCCCAAGCTATCCCAGCAACCAAAATTACTCAGAGAAACAAAGCAACATTTCTCTCTATCTCTCTCTCCCTCTCCTCTCTCTCTCTCCTCTCGCTCTCTGTCTTTGGGCCTCGTGCACATCAGTCACTCAACGATAGTCAGTTCGCAAAAATGAATTCAACTCCTAACCACGGGAGAGTGAAACCGGTCTTTGGATAGATTGAGTAAGAGCCAAAGATGAGAGCGAGAGCAATAGAGATAGAGAGGAGGAAGAGAGGGGAGAGAGAGCGAGAAATAAAGAGAGATGGTTTCACTTCTCATTTGCCGATAAAATTATGCCATCAAGTGCAAGGAAAGAAAGGCAATTGAAAGGTGAAACATGATGGATACCTGGATGGCGTTCGTCCTTCTAGTGTGAGAAACAGTCAAATAGAGAGGCAACCGGGGTGAGAGAGCAGAGAGCGAGGAGAGAGCAGAGAGCGAGGAGAGAGAGAGGGGAGAGAAAGTGACATGGTCTGAGCGAGAGGGAAGAATAGGGGGCATTTTACTAGGCAAACAAGTTGGGCTTCTCATGGCCATAGTAAGGCCAATTAGACGGAAGCTGTGACAAGGATTCCATTGTCCGGGACGAGAAAGCGGCGCTGTTAGCACCCCTTCTTTGCTCTCTCTCTCCCTCTCTCCCTTCCCCTCTCGCTCTCGACGACCCTTGTCTGGCCTTCTCGGATCTCTCTCTCCCTCTCCCCCTCGGTCTGCCCTTTGTGAGCCCGCCACCGCAGATTGCAACTTGCCGCCCTTCACTTACCTGTGGTGCCATTGGCGTGGTTTCCTGGACACTGAAGAATTAGCGACAACTGAGGCGCTCATGGTCAACAAGGTTCAAATACAACTTGTTTCCGCGTTCGCTGTGTGTATATGTCGGTTAGGTTTGTGTCTATAGCTCATTCGCAGAAAGCCATCAACAGGGCCTGAGATGGAGAGAGAGAGGGAGGGAGAGAGAGAGGAGAAGGAGAGGAAAGAGACCCGAAAGAACCTAGTCCACCGCTGAGAGGAGAAGAGAGGAGAGAGACGCCGAGTCGGCGCTTCTCGACAAAAACGTCACTAAGTCCACCGAATTTAAGCAGAACTTAGACTTGCGACGAGAGAGGGAGAGGGAGAGAGAGAGAGAGAGAGAGGGAGAGAGCTGAAAGATGAGCCAGAGCTTGCCATGCAAGAGGAGGAAAATTCGACGTTTCATATTGATCGAGTGTCAGGTCTGGCTATGTTTGCCTATTGCCTTTTGACACATCCTATCAATTAGCAGTGCATCTCTCTCGCTCTCTTCCCTCTCTCTCCCTCTCTCCTCTCTATGTCGCGGCCAGTTTGGGAGATAAAGTAAATTTATGCGCTGCCATCGTTGTCAGCTTGGCGCACACTGTTTGCTCTTCCTATGTATCCATTCAATTATCCACGAAATGGAGCTGAGCATTCACAGTCGTCTCTCTCTCCCTCCCTCCTCTCGCTCTCCCTCCTCTCCCTTGCTTCCTTTACTCTCTCCCTTTCCTCTCTTTGCATAATGTAAATGCAAATTTCACGGATGCATTGACTTGATCAACTAAATAAAAAGTGATGCAGTAAATAAGGAGTGCGGAGTGAAATGGAGAGAGAGAGGGACAGAGAGGTTTAAAAAAGAGAGGAAACGGCTGAAAGCTAATGGCGCGACTTTTCATTTGCGGTCCAATTGAGGGTCATAAATTGAGCCATTCTCTCTCTCTCTCTCCTCTCTCTCTTCCTCTCTAGTCTCTTCATAATGCTCATGGGTGAAATGGTTACGATGTCTAAAGGAGAGAGAACAGTTGCCATTACATTCCACTATCTAGCACCGAAAGAGAGTCATTCCTTTTTCAGCTCCTCTCTCTCTCTCCTCTCCCTTTCTCCCTTTCCTCTCTCCCTCTCCATTCTGATTGAACTCCCGCCGAAACCCATTTTCATAACTCGTCTTTTTTGCCCTTTCCTCTCCCTTTGACTGTCTTGCTCTCTAAGAGTTACTGTCTTCCCTTTCATCCGCAAAGGAAACCTGTAATGGCCGAAGACACATGAACGTATTTGATTCAATTATCAGAGCTCGGGCGAAACTGGTCCACTGGGGAGAGGGAAGGGAGAGCGAGAGGGAGAGAGAGAGGGAGAGAGAGAGGGAGAGAGAAGAGGAAAAGCACTGTTATTAGAAAACAAGAAAAAACTTGAGCCTGCCTTAGTCGGCCTTTTCTTTCGGAGGGCTCTTTCTCTCTATAGCCCTTCTTCATCCTTCTCTCTCCCTCTCGTTCTCCTTCTCTCCCCTTTTCTCTGTTCTTGCCGCAGTTCTAATTTATTAGGTGATTTAATTTCAAGGGTAGCACGGCCAACAATGAATAGGTTGGTTGCGCGCTCTCCTTTCTCTCTCTCTCTCTCTCTCTCTCTCTCTCTCTCTCTCTCTCTCTCTCTCTCTCTCTCTCTCAACTCTTTTTTATTTACGATCCTTTTATACCACCGACACTCACGCTATTCTTCGCCAACTTCAAGAACCATAGAACCAGGAATGGCTACGGCCATCAAGAATGAAATCTCTCTCTCTCCTCTCTCTCCCCTCGCTCTCTTCCTCTCGCTCTCGCCAAAGTCGGATAAATCTCGTCACTGGATCCGGTTAACTTTCGGTTATGCAATTAAGAGGTCATATGTGCCTTTGCCAAGTCAGTGTAATTGCTTAATGCACCATTGGGCAGAAAAGAGACTCTCACTGGGCGTAGAGTGCAGAAAGAGGGAGAGAGAGGAGGAGGAAAGAGAGCGAGAGAGGAGGAAAAGAGACTCAAGAGAGGGCTAGGGAGCGAAAGTCCCGAAACAAAGGGATTACGACCGATATATTGCTTTCATCAGCGATGTTTTCAATGTGATCAAATAAAAAAGTGAATAAAGAGCGAGTCACAGCTCTCCTCTCTCTCTCTCCCCCTCTCGCTCTCCTCTTTCATCAGCAAACCGTATAGAGTCACTTGAATAGACTACATTGAGTTTTCCTGTTTCAGAGTAACAGATGTGCGTATGAATAGTGAACAATGACAGAAAGAGGGAGAGAGAGAGAGGGAGAGAGCGAGAGAACGCTGACTCGTTTTCCTCCCTCTCGCGACAACTTCCAAATGCATTTTACGGTAAAGATCTCTCTCTCCCTCTCCCTCTCTTCCTCTCTTTCATGGAAGGCAGTCGCTGAATCAAATTGACAGAGAGAAGACCTTTCACTCTAACAAGGGAAAGCGCAAATGTATGTGTGTGACGACCAAAGTAATAACTGGAACTGAATACTATTTATCTAGCTCTTGGCTTTTACCAGTTCTTTAAAATTCAATCAAAGTAGGCAAAGAGAGAAATGAGAAAAGTCAGAGGGAGAGAGGAGAGGAGAGAGAGGGAGAGTGGAAACTGGATGGAAATGCGCTCCGAGCGCAATAATGGCGTCAAATTCAAGTTCCATTTTCACACTGAAACGTGTGAAACGTGTACACGGACTCTTTTCATGCAAGAGATATTGTTTTTCGTCTCTTTATCTCTCCTTGTCTCGCTCTCTCCCTCTCGCGCTCTCTCCCTCCCTTTTCGTCACTATACAAACGCCCTGAGGTCTTCCCATGAAATACTAGAAACAATCACTGGTACATTGACTGCTATTTGATGCCCAAGTCTAATTACAAGAACAGTTTCGTACATCACAGAGAGAAGCCGCGAGAGCGAGAGAGGAGAGGAGAGAGAGACTCTTTTTTCTACTCTACCTGCCGCAATGCCTTTCCTGAGGCGAGAGAGGGAGAGAGAGAGAACGAATCTCGGGTTGCACATGCACGTGACTCGAACCAGGAACCAGGATGAGAGAACGAAGAGCGAAAGGAGAGAGCGAAGAGAGAGAGAGAGGAGGGGAGAGAGGGACTAGAGCGACATTGCGCACCAAAGACTCGAGTTTCTTGTTACGACGAGAACGACGCTCAGCTACTAAATAAGTGGCAAAGTTCAGAGCTGTAGTACACTGTAAACAATTCGACCGTGAAATTTTCCCATAGAACAGTTCGTCGTTGGAAGCAACTGACACACTTCCCTAGCGCGTCAGCTGAAGACGGCGAACATTGAGAGCGAGAGAGAGAGAGAGAAAGGGAGGGAGAGAGAGAGAATGTGTAATCCGAGCGGATTAAGTTCATTGAGTAGTAAAGAATAAATTAATTTTTATTTTTCAACTTACTATGAACATTCTAGCGGCTCAGAGAGAGAGAGAGAGAGAGAGAGAAAATAATAATGCAAAGAACAGGCCGACAGGGAGCGAGAGAGGAGAGGAAAGCCTGTGAATCCAAATGATCGCCATTTAGGACCATTGTAGAACATTTCACTTTCAGTTTCAGGCAAAGTTGGCAATTTATGGCAATCAGTATTAGCCGTGAGAGAGGGAGAGGAGAGAGAGACATTTAGTGTGTGCATGTCAAACATCAATTTCCAGTGAATGACAGTGACGGCCGATCATTAGAAACATCTCTCTTTCCATTCAATTGACTGAATCTATTTCGTTCTCTCGTCACAGGATTCTCGGCCAAGAAAACCTGATCGTGAAGAGTTATTAATTACGGTCGAGAATTCCATTTTAGCCGTTTTCCTTCACGGTGAGTGGATTTAAGGAAGCGTATAGAGAGCGGAGAGGGAGAGCAGAGAGAGAGAGAGCTACTGAATAACGCAGTTCTTGTCATTAGCGTCCTCCGATGTAATTGGTCCTCTCGCGGCTTGTTCTACCATTTCGTCGTCTTCCAAACTAGAGGGCACAGGAAAGGGAAAGTACGTGAATTTCGAGTGGTACAGTTATATGGAGAGATAGGCAAAAGGGAGATGGAAAGAGGGGAGAGGGAAGAGAGGAGAGAGAGAGAGAGAATCAAAAGCAGCTTAGGTCTATAAACGAGTCTTGCTCTCCGTTCTCTCTCCCTCTCTCTCTCTCTCCTAAGTCTAAAGAATGAAGACAGAAAGAGGAAAAGTAAGAGCTGACTGCAGGCTTATTCGAAACAAGACACCACTGAGGAGAGCGGCAGAGGGAGAGAGGAGGGGAGATGTACCCTATTAATAGATGATGTCACTAAAAAGACTGACTATGCCTCTCTCGGGAGCTCTGGACTCGGACTGATAACCAGTCAGCTTCAAGAGGTTCGAACTTATCAGAACATTTTGAGAGCTGTGTGGACAATATGCGGAACGCTGATTCGCTATGGTAATCATAAACTCAATGGAGGAGAGCGAGAGGGAGAGAGAGATAAAGGAGAGGAGATCATGTGCAAATTAAAAGCATCACAAAAGGCTACCATTTCCAAATGTTAATCCTCGTGCAGAGATTACGAAGAGTTACATCGAAACACAGATCGATTTTATTTCCATTACCCAAAGCAACGTCCCAGAGTTCTCTCTCTCTCTCTTCCTCCCTCTCTCTCCCTCCCTCTCTTCCTCCCTCTCCCTCCCTTTCTGACTAATTAAATTGAGAGAAGCAAACACCACTTACGCTTTTTCCTGTGAGTCCAAATGCTGAACCAGTTCGTCCCGCTTGTTCACAATTCGAACCAATTCTTCCATCAACAATCTTTCCCTTTCTTTCTGTGCGTCCGTTCTTTGCCATTCTATGATGTAGGAGAGGAAAATATAGAGTGAGGGAGGGAGAGAGGGAGATGAGAGAGACACACAAAAATGTTCGATATTCTTACTGAAGAATAACGAATCAGACCGTGTCTCCGGACTCCGTGCTAATGTGCTCTTAAGCCGCTTATCAGAGCTAGCGAGTCTATTCCTCTCCCTTCGCTCTCTCTCTCTCTCTCTCTCTCTCTCTTCCCTCTCTCGCTCACATACATTTATCCTCATCCTTTGTGCTGTTAGGCGCAGTGAAGGGCTGTCTCTTTCCCCCTTCAGATATACCTCTCGTCAGTAGGCAAAACAGCTCCTGGCAATATCTAGATACCAGCTCTCTCTCTCTCCCTCTCTCCCTCTCCCCCTCTCGACTACTCGTACCTCTACAGCTACTGCATATACCACTCACCTTCGACCGCCATAATGGACCTCAAATCCTGGTTCAACAGAGCAAATCTTCTTTCCAAATCTTCCTCTTTTTCCCTGAAATTCATAGGGTATATAATGAGAGCAAGTTCGACTCGGACCACCTCGTTGTGGCCAATTTTCATTCTCTCCTCTCCCCTCCCTCCCTTTCCTCTCTCCCTCCTCGCCACTCTCCATTGCTGTCGGTCAAAGTAGGAGGTAAAAATTACGCGCACAGCAAGTGCACCGGCTTTTCAATTCTCTTCGCTTTTAGTCACTCGCTCTCCCTCGCTCTCTCTCTCTCTCCTCTGCCCTCTCTCTCTCCCCTCCTCGCATATGGTCACAGTAGCCGGCACTGCTTTGACATAGCAATTCCGCTCGCCATTGACAAGCCTTAGAAGGTATCGGTAGGTTCAGTCAATCGAACTAATCACGCAGAGAACTCATTTCAAAAACCTTCCAAACCTGTCGGATTTAGACGAGCTGCTAAATATTTAGCAGGTACTCACTACAATGTCTCTCTCTCTCCCTCTCTCGCTCTTTCTCTTTCCTCCTCTCAGACTTTTATGTGACAAAGGTGACAAAGAGCGAGAGACGGAAAGAGCACGAGAGAAGGCCAGTAGTCAACGGGATCTTTTTCGGTGAAATGCTCCCTCTCTCTCTTCCTCTCCCTCTCTCTCTCCTCTCTCTCTCTCTCTCTCTCTCTCTCTCTCTCTCTCTCTCCCTCTAAATGTGCCCCAGTGGGCCGAAAGCATTGGCCACGGACCACCCAAGCCAAGGCAAGACCTACCAGAGAAGCGATTTTCCGACTGAGCAACTATCAAAGACTCTGGGTGTCGACCGGCGACCTAGTCGACCCATTCATCGTATCAATGACTGCGCGC
Source organism: Halotydeus destructor (assembly GCA_022750525.1). Taxonomy (NCBI): domain Eukaryota; kingdom Metazoa; phylum Arthropoda; class Arachnida; order Trombidiformes; family Penthaleidae; genus Halotydeus; species Halotydeus destructor. The sequence continues at coordinate 353,399 of JAIUWE010000037.1, forward strand.
CATCTCTCTCCCTCTCCCTCTTCCTTCCTCTTTTCGAACACTATAATAAGTGCATTACGCCACCATTGGCCCCCTTTGTCCTCGCTTTCTCCTTCTAATTAACAAGGAGGAGGCTGCACTTTGATTCGACACTGCATGAGGTGCCAGTGGATTGCTTCTAACAAGACAAAATATGCCAATATTGGTGGGCCACCGCAAGTGATCGAGAAACGTCAGGACGGCCGGAGAGGGAGAGAGGGAGGGAGAGGGAAAGAGACAGCGAGAGAGAGAAACTGTGGGAAGTATTTAGAGTCTTTCATCAGGACACTGGAATGCTGTGTTGGCGGCTTCACTGAAAGAGCGTCTTTACGTTCAAAACTATGCCTACCCGCGGATTCCATCTTCTCTCTCTCTCTCTCTCTCTTCCCTCTCTCTCTCCACGTTCGTCTCTTTTCTTCTAATATATACTTGTTTGTCATGTAGAGAAAAGAATGATCAAGAATTTTTGGAATGCAGTGCAGCTCTCTGCTCACTATGACTCTTCCCGGTCAGTCCGAGGAAAGCGGCAAAGGAGAGAGCAAGAGGGAGAGAGAGAGAGGAGAGAGCGGGCCAAAACAGAAAGGTTCACTCCTACTCTGTTGCTGGTCATCCTTTCCTCCTTCCCGGGCTCGGCGTTCTCTCTCTCTCTCTCCCTCTCTCGGTTCTATTTTGTGTCCTTGGCATGGAAGGAGAGAGGGAAGAGAGAGAGAGAGAGAGTCAAATGCCAGAGGCGACCATAAAAGTGAATGCTAAGAAAGAGCTTCACGCCTTTTCAAGTTTTGGAAGAGAGCGAGAGACAGTTCAGAATTGAAAACCAGTGAAGAGAGCGAGAGGAGAGGAGCTAGAGAAAAGAGACATAAAAAGTGCACCTATGCATACGTAATGTCACTATAGTCCACATGCAGCTTCTCGTCATAATAAAGTAGAGGCTCTCTCTCTCGCTCTCTCCCTCTCTGACAGAGAGGCCATTGCAATGCAACTTGACTTGAAGGCGACACTTTGCATGCACACTGGACGAGAGGAAGAAATGGAGAGAAGGAGAGAGAAGGACAGGGATAGAGCGAGAGAGAAAGATGAGAGAGAGAGAGTCAGAAATGAAAGCGCAGCAAGAGCGCCAGGCTGTCTCTCCAGTTTTCTCTCTCTCTCTCTCTCGCTCCTCTCTCACTTCGCTAGCAATTTAAAATGGCCATTAGCAGCTACACAGCGGCGAAGTTACCCTTGACGGACAGTGAGAGGGCAGGTTAAAAATAAGCCTTCAAGTTGATTGGGGCTTCTTTGCCCGAGGCTATAGCAACTGGCGAACGGCTGTCTGGGAGAGCAAGAGAGGAGAGAGAGGGAGAGAGAGAGAAGAGTCCAAGGGCACACACCTTGCTTGCTGCCTGGGAGAGGGAGAGAGAGGGAGAGAGAAGAGTCTATGGACCAGGTGCAAGGTCATAACCGGCCGGCATTGCACACAACCGGCATTCCTTCAACATCTCTGGCTCTCTCTCTCTCGCCCTCTCTCCTCTCCCTCTCACATTCAAGTTCTGTGAACAAGTCCGGCCGACGCCTTGAGAATGGATTGTAGACGAAAATGAGCGAAGACGAAAGATTTAACTGAGGAAAAAATAAAACAGTCTCTCGCCGATGATTAGTCACTTCTACGATAAGGACAGAGCAAGTACAACCTATATGACAATCAAAAAGAAAGAAGAGCAACTAGCATAGTTGGCAGAGACAGAAAGGCAGAGGGAAAGCGAAAGAGAGCGAGAGGAAGGGAGAGAGGGAGGGAGAGAGAGAAAAGTATCGGGTTCCATTGGGAAGGATTTTCGCAAAGGAGATTAGCGATGCCACAGGAAGCGCAGTTCGAGAAGCACTAATGAGTTGCCGTGGAGCAAAAATAGAAGTAGTGCATCGAGCGGAAAATTTCTCTCTTTCCTCTCCATCTCTCTACAGCTCTCTCTCCCTTCCTCCTCCTCTGCAGTTTAGCTTCGATTCTTCGAACAGTTCAAGACCGACATAGAACATAGAGTCGAGCAAACCAACAATAATCCTGATCATTTATTGATGGACCCAAGCACTCAGACATTAATTTGGAAATGCTCCCCGACATAAGCTTCCTTTCGTCTTTCCCCTCCCAAGGATTATCATCTTTTCTCAGTCTCCTCTCCTCTCGGTCTCCCCTCTCCTCCCTCCCCATCGCTGGGCCCATGCATTTGGGGCGCACTTTGCCGCGCGCTGTCCAGTCATGTTCAAAAACCAAATCTCTCGCGCTCTCCCTCGCCCTCCTCTCCCTCTCCATCTCTCTCTCTCTCCCCCTCCTCTCGCATCTCTCGCTCACAGTCACTAATAAATTACAAAAGCAAAGTCCACGTGTGTTGTTACTTACAAGATGTTCAATTGCATTTGACGGCGTATGAGAGCATTCTTCTTGTTTACCAGGTTGAACCATTTCTTCAAGTAGAGCTCTTCAGTCTCTTTGGTTCCACCTTTGTAAACAGAAAGGCGAGAGGAGAGGGGAGAGAGAGAGGGAACATTTTTTAGTACTTTGAATTACTTAATGTCTTCAATGCCTCTTTTCTTTCCTTTTCCAGCACATTCTCTCTCCGGTTCTGAAGCAAATGTCAGGCCTCACCTTTAGACATGACGAGCCTCAATTTTGACTCTATAGCTGCAGCTTGCCCATCGACTTGCCGTTGTTCTTTTTCGAGGGCTTCAAGTTCTTTCTCCACATATGACTCTGGGTAGCGAGAGACAAAGGAGAGAGAGGGGAGAGAGAGAAGGTGATGTAGTCAAAGCTTATGCAAGGCAAAATAGATTACCTGAAGCCGGCCTTCCATTGACAGAGTTTCCATTTGTTTGCGAAGCCTTGCCAGCGCTTCGTTGTCCTCCATTTTGGTCCAGAGATCTTCCTTCATCGCCTTTAATTAAAGAAGAGGAAAAGAGGAAGAAAGAGAATGCGAGAGATGCCAAAGGAGAGCAAATGTTCATTGACTGCTAGTTCGTGACAGGGAATAATATTCTCTAAGCTCACCATTTAATTTGCTGAACTTATAGAAATTAAAACGGTGCACTTTTCCTGTGTGTTTGTGATGATAGGTATTTGCCGAAAAGTACATATTTGGTTGTGCAATAGTGGTTTTGGGTTGTGAGCGTATAGATGCAAATTGTTCATCATGCCAAGAAAGAGGGAAGGGGAGAGAGAGAAATAATATGAAGTGGTAGACATGCGGTGCAATGAGAGAAGAGATCACATGCAAAGTAATAGTCAAACAGAGGGCTCTCTCTCTCTCTCTCTCTCTGCTCTCTTTCTCTCATAGAAATTCAAGTTGAACTTAATTCTTTAATGAGCTTACTCTGTGAGCTGACTTTGTCCAGAGTTGCCGTACTATTCACAATATTTGTCCGCAGAAAAGTAGTACCAGTAATCTGACCATCCTGGTTCTCATATTGTGGACTCAACCCAGCCCTGGCCGCCATGGCAGTGGCCGGGTTTGACTCTGACGAGCCGGTAGACAGCGGTGACAAGGGCGGACTGATCTCACTGTTTACCGATGATGATTTTGCCTTCGCAATAAGCTGTCTCGCTCTTTCCCTCAGCATTTGCTGGCGACTTTTTTCCTCCTAGTCAAACAAGAGATTAGTTGTAGAGCTTTGCCAGAAAAATGTATATATATATATCATATCGGCTACGGCATATTTTTAGTTTTCATATGTAAAGAGATATGTCAAGCCGTACCTCAGACAAAGGTTTATCACAGTAATTAAAGGCATCCTTCTTAGCTGTCTCCAGTAACTTTCTTGCCCGTTCTCGGAGTTCGGCTTTCTTGTCCTAAGATGAGAAGTCACGATTAGAAGGTTCACCCTCTTTCAGAGAAGAGGCCAAGTTTACCTTTTGACTATTGTCACCTCCAGGTGACATGGTTGGTGACGTTTCATCATCAAAGCTAGATTCCAGGTTTGGCTCATTTTCCCACGAACTTGAATTCACATGTTCACCGGAGACTTTATCTGGAGCTTTTGAATCATTGAGAGTATCACTTGAATGTTGCTTATTATATTGCGAGTAAAGAAGCTCTTGAGCGGATAATCTGGATTGTTCGGCTAGCAAAGGAATGTAGTTAAGTAGGGCATTACTTTGGTGACAAAGAGACAAAAAAAGATGAACAACATACTTTGAACATGATCGTATAATTCGTACTCATCGGATTCAGTTCCATTATTTAGTTGACCACTGGTCAGCTTTGTTCTATTACGTCTATCTTTCCATCTATTACTTTTGAGTCTTCCAAAGGAAAACTCAACGGGCTCAGCTTGTTCGTCATTGTTCGATTCGGTGGACACTTCCTTCTTTGCTTCTTGGTCATTGTCTAGGAAACGCTCAGTGTCGTCATCAACCACTCCATTCATCCGGACGTATTTCGTCTCGTTAGTTGTATCGCCGATATGTTGAACTGTGACCTCTTGATTTGTAAAATGAGCTCGGAGTTGGTATAAATATGTCATAACCGCCAATTTGTCAGGTACATCGAGGAGCAACATGTCGGACGGTTCCATGAGTTTGGGTACTCCCAAATGTTCTGCAATATCAAAAGCTAATTTACAGTTCCCCTTTATGTTGGATGGCGATAGATTCGAAAAGTCCATTAAATCGGGTCGAAAGTGGTGTAAAATGGCGCAAAATGCCAATCCATTTCGCCATGATGTTGTCATGTTTGTTACTTTGACACCATGATATCCTTTCGTGACTGACTTGCACCAATCTAGCAGATCGTCTATCATTGAACCGGGTGACCGAATTTCATCCGGCGACACTTCTAAACTGATGTCATCGACAGATATTTCAGGTTCTTTGTACTCCTTAGTAGCTGATTCCAATCTGATAACAAAACACCGTTCTAGTAAAGTTGTTTACTATAACTACAAAACTCACGAAGGGGATTCTTCTTGTTCAACTGTGACTGCATCATTCGTGATTATGGCATCGGTCCTGAACGGCTCGTTCGCTGACTCTAAGGCTGATGATAAGTTAGGTGACTTTGGAAATGCAGACCGAGGACTCCCTATGTATTCAATAATAGGTGAATCTTTTTTCTCTTCTTTGGTCTCGACTTCAGGCAAGCACGGTGTCTCATCATTGGGCTCATTTTCGCCTTCATCTTTTTCTTCACTTTCATTGACTTCATTATTGGTAACAACAGGCTCATTTCCGTTTTGCTCGTTATGATTAACAGTGGGTGTTTTAACAGTTCCTGTATTGGATAAAAATTAATGATGAATCAGCAAAAAGGAATCACTACCTTCCGCTTCGTCATCAAAGTCTTGCATTTTTGCCAACAAACCAAGTTGATTGGCTATCTCTGATATCTTTAGCGTTGCTTCCTTCCGATCAAAGCTCGACTTGAGATCAAGGGTTTCGTCAAAGTCGTCAAGATTGCCAATATCTTCTTCCATTGGTGGTTTCATGCTCATCAGGCTTGCAATGCTCATCATATCTTCATCGCTAGAATGAGGCACAATCAAGATTTGAATTAGACTGAAATAGAATTTGATAATTATGAGGAACACCTACGTTGCATTTCCTGACTTGAGGAATTGACAAACTAAGCTAAATGTGAGGTGAGCACTCTGGACCTTTCTTGACAAAGGCTGAAGTAGAAGTTTCTCAACTTCATGTCTAGTTGGAACGGTGATCTTTGCATCAGCAAATTCGGCAAAGTTGAAACTGATGTTCGCCACTCTTCTCCGGCGACCGGTGCTAGATATGTCTTCGATTATGATAGAATAGTCTTTAGAATCGAAAACAGAGTCCCGATCATGGAACAATGTGATTGTTAATTCAAGTACTTCAGGCGTGGACCAAACAACAAGACCACGATAGGGATTCCTGATTGACGGCTCCCACGTTCGTTCGCTGGTAGCAAATCGTCGGCTTCGACGAGTCAATACGACTGACAATTTGTTCGGTTGCCTAGATACACTCCCAAATTAGCAAGACAACTGGAGTAGGTAACTCACCATTTATTGTTGCCTTCGACCATGAGCTCAGAAATGAGACAAACAAATCGAAACTTTGTTGCCCGCTTGTTGACACGTTGGAAACGTTTCCATACCGAACTCATTTTTATGGCTTATATAATAAGTCGACGAGGCCTTAATTTGGAAAATGATTGCTTAAGTATCGATCAAAAACATTACGGATATCAAAAAAGAATAATAACAACAGGCTCGTACATCGAACAGCTGTCAGAGAGCGCCACCTATCGGCTGCCATCAGTGGCTATTCAATTCACACTGTTGGTAGTTAAATGACTGTTTCGGTGTTCACATCCTTTAATGTCAATATTGGTTGAGAGGTATCTAATCAGATGGTAAAGTCGGAAATTACCCTTGGTCTTCTACCTGAATTAGCCGAACGGTACAAGCTCACATATCTGACGAAATACAGATTAATTTCAAGTTAAATCGATGCTGCTTAATATTTCCGAGTTTTGAGCTGATTGTTATTAAAGTCAAATAAACATGTAAAGTCCACCATTTGAAAAATAGTCTGTTCACAGAGATAACACAAGACAAATACACTAAACGTCTCCGTCTCTATGACCTCTAATTGTGTACAGCTTAGTTCTAGGACCTTTATGTTTCTTCAGAGACAACAGTCTAGGCTCGATGATATTCCTTTTCTGATAACTCTTCATTCTGTCTCTTAGAAGACAACCTTCAACTTTGACTTCGCGCAGGGAGCCTCTGATGTCGTGGCTCAAGTTAACTTCAATTTCAGCTTCTTCAAATTTCACTGGTCCTAACTTTTGTGGTCCAAACATCTTCATCTTCTCAGCTTCGAGGCGCTTCTTAGTGGTAGCCTTTGATTTCTCTTCCTCTTTTTTCACTGCCTTTTTCACTGATTTCAAACTGTTTATTTGTTGATCGATACTTTTATCATGTTTTTTAGAACTGCTTTCCCAATCCTTCATTCGTTTCAGCAGTTTTTCTCGCTTTTTCTTGGCTTTGTTTTTCGGTTTTGGTATGCCTCTGGAGATGCTCGTTTTCATCTCATGTTCCTCTTCGTCAACTTTCTCTGCTTCATCATCATCACTATCTTGCCCAGCTAGACCTTGAGACATTTCCATAAACCAATTTGCTTTCGCCTCTTCCGGTGTCGGTTTCTCGGCATAAAATCTAGAGGTCATTCGGTCTGTTTTCTCCTCAAACTTCTTTTTATCCAGCTCAACGGCAATAGCTTTAGACAACAATTCCTGGTGGTCTTCCAATGTTGGGTTGTATGACGCACCAGGCAATGGCACTTCAACTGGCGGCAAGAAGCTGGTTCTTTTCAGTATTCTAGCTGGAGTCTTAAGCTTGTTTTTACCAATCAACATTTTTTGTTGGACTTCAAGATCTTTCATGTCCTCGTCCATAACTTGCTCATCTTCCCATATATCATAGAATTTGGACTTCGCTTTCGGTGTAGCTTTTACTTTCGGCTTCAGTAACCTCTTCGGTATTTTTTCTTCCTTTCGCGGCTGTAGACGAGATACCATCGGCTCCGTCTTGTTCGTGATTTTCAGTGATTTGTAACAAGACAGATTTCCGACAATATCTTTCGTGCTTTTCAAGCCTGTTTTTCCTTTTTGTGGTTTTACAGCGTCATTCGTTTCCTTGACAGCTGTTTTCTCAATGACAAACAATGGATCGGTGTCTTTGATTCTGTAGTTAACACGAATGTAAGAAGACAAGAAACGCAACAAGCATTCAGCTTACCCTGTCCTCTCTTCGAATCTTTTCTCCTCCTCGAATTCCTCGATCTCTGTGATGTCCACATGCTTCCTCCAAGTACTCTTCTTGTTTCGACTAACTTTCAATTTACCTTTAACCATTTTAGAACCTTGCAAACTGTCAACACAAAACACACGAACGAAAACTGAACACGTGCTGAAATCTAGGGACCGTTCACGTAGTGCGATCCGGAACAGTACTTGCTGATACGGAGTAACCGCCTCTTAGTGGGTGGAGCCGAAACTTTTCTTGTAGTTCAAATCCATTTCGAATAATTGCGCAGGTAAGTGCAACAAAGGTGTGCCACTAAAGAAACCTAGAGCAGGTTTTCGCTTTTTAATAGTAGGTCGGCAAAGAAGTAATATGCATGCACCGGCATCGATCGACTCTAGGTGGCTCCCATTCTCGCTATTCCAGTGCGGTACCTCACTTAGATATGGTACCTATCCGGGCTATGTTGCGAAATGCTGCTCTAGGTACAATAGGTCTACTCCCATCTATCACTACTTACCTTGAGGCTATGTCGAGAAGAGAAAGAGAGAGAGAGAGAGCCCTTAACAATTCCGCTAAAATAACAATGCGTGTAAACGATAAGGAATTCACCGAAATTAACTATATGTACGTAAGGATCTCTCTCTCTCTCTCTCTCTCTCTTCATTAAGTTGTACTTGAGGCCAAGATGTCTCATCAAAGGTGAATACCTTTCGAAAAGAGAGGAAGACATGAAACATCCGTCTCGGGACATTTGATGAGCTACAGTACATTGCTGCATGTTCTCTAGTGCCATTTTCACCAATGAGATTGCTTTATTCTCGGAGATACATTCAGTGCTGGCCTTTTTAGAGAAGGCGGCAAAATACACTCTATTTAAACTTATTTCACAGAATGCACCGAAGCAAGGAAATGGTGCTCCAAATAGACATGAAGTCGATAAACTTTTATTACATTCATTGTCTAGAAAGGGTCCGCAAATGTGTGTTCACATTCAATCTTGCATGCCATTCCTGCTCTCTAAAGAAAAGCGAAACGACAGACATGAATGAGAGGGGAGAGGAGAGAGAAGGAAGAGGAGAGAGAGGGGGAGAGACGCCAGGTCACTCAATTTACATGGGCGCCAAGTGGCCGGGGCCACAGGGGGCAGAACAATGGGGCCAAAGGTTGCGCCTCACACAAAGCCAAAGAAAATGCCCTGCCCTTTGGCTCCGGGCCGTCCAGGGCCAGAGGGCCACCGAATGGCCTCCTTTGGCTCGCCGCCAGTCTCGGGCCACGAGCGGTGCTCATGATACCTTCCTCCCTTTGACTTGGACTTTCGGTTAAACTGTTTGCGTGGTATCGACACATTGATGGTAAAGGTAATCATGTCATCATCATCTCGGCCATTAGTGGTAGTCGAACCAATTTCACTATCATCAAGCCAACTTTGCTCCATGCACTTGGACACAATTGAGCCCTGCTTCCGGTCCCCGGAAGTAAACCTGTTTCCTTTAGCTATCCTTTCCCGGCTCTGGGATGATGAGACCTTGGCTTCCCTCGTCATTGTCCGCTTCTTGTTGTCAACGGGCATCTCGGTTGACGACGGATACGCCGAGGAACATGTTCCCTGGGAAGAGCAATTGCCGGCTCTCCTCGGCTTCACCGATGCCAACTTGCCGTCAGCTGGCCGTCGGCAGTCTCGGCTAAGTGAGGCCGCCTTCACTGAGGTATCACTTGATTGTTCACTGTCATGCGACTTCACTGCCAGGTATTTCTGGCTCTTTGCATAGGTGGGCTCTAGTTCACTGACGGTCACAATGTACGCTTCTTCCGGCGGAAGCTGGTGGCCATCGTCGTCACTTGTACTCGGACACTGGGCCTCATGGTCGGCCTGGTGGTGGTTCTGGTGCTGTGTTTTCTGGAAGAACCCCTTGACATATGTACAAATGGACTGGGGCTCCTTGTGGGCCGTCATCTCGTTCACATTGGCCGTTGACTTTCTGACTGTGGGCTGCCCGGTGGGCCCAGCAGTTGACTGGACACTGGGCTGACCATTGGGCTGACCACTAAGCTGACTGGCAGAGACCACCGGTGGCAGGGACACATTCTTGGGCTTGGTGCTCTTTTGAATTTTGCGCACACTCTGAGCGTACAGCTGACCATATTCCTCGCTGTAGTAGTTGCACACCGAGTCATCTCGAACCCCTTGACAGGGACTGGTATCAGGCCGCGAAGGATGGGGCAAGGTCGTACTGCGGTCCAGCATGCGGCTAGAGTTGGCGCTCTGCAGCAAAGACCTCAGTTGGCCCCTTGGCTCGACATTCAGTGTGGGCGTCGACTTGGCCGTCTCTTTGTTCAGGTTGTGGTCGTTGTAGGCCGACGACTGAAGGAGTTGACGGCGACGCTTTTCAAAGGAGAGGAACATGGTTAGAGAGGGGGAGAGAGAGAGAGGAGAGGGCGAGAGAGGGATATTCACTTCATGGAGCACTTTGTGCGAAATGCAAGTGGCAACTGGCAAAGCTAGGCTAGGAGCAAAAACGAACGAGAGGGAACCAAGCACATCGTGATGAGAGGAAAGAAAGAAGAGAGAGAAGGAGAGAAAGAGGGCGAGAGAGAGAGGGAGACAATATCCTGGTCGGTTGTAGCTGCAAAGGACGACGGCTCGCTCCCCATGTAGTGCCGTGAGCACGAGCGCCGGTGGAAATTACAGTTGAATGGGAAAGAGAGAGAGGGAGAGCCACCGAAAGAGGGAAAGAGAGGAGAGAGAGAGAGAAAGAATGAGACATTGTACACAGGTAGAAAGAAAAGAGAGTGAGATGGAATGATTTACGAGAAACCGAACAAGAAAACGTGATCGTGATCCTGACATAACAACACGAGCTACGCTATGCACTAGTGTTGGGCCCGGAGACAAAGTAAATTATGCTGAAAGATGAGGAGCGAGAGGGAGAGGGAGGGGGAGAGAGTGTGTGACCACTATGGTATTCAAGGTACTCTTCTTACCTGAAGGTCGTCATTGATGTTTTTGGTGTACATCACCTGTTACTGCCTTGGGTTACACTCAGACTAATAATATCACCAGGAAGACTGCGAGAGCGAGAGATGGAGAGAGGGAGGGAGAGCGAGAGATTGAAAACACCGGAAAGAACAAGGGAAAAAAGAGCGGGAGATGAGGAGCGAGTGATGCAAGGTGTCGTCTCTATCTGTTAGACTTCAGGTATAAACTGACTTGACCTCACAAGTCTCCTCCAGCTGCCTTTCATCTCTCGCTATCTTGAGCCTAGAAGCATGGGAACGCAACTAACGAGTGTCTGAATCAGAGAGGAGGAGGGAGAGCGCAAGAGGGATCGTCTCTCTCCTCGCTCTCTCTCTCTCTCTCTCTCTCTCTCTCCTTCTCGCTCTCTCCCTCGCTCGCTCTCTGGCCCTCCTTGAGTCGGCTTCAGCTCATGGAAAATACTTCAGGCCTCAAGGCATAACAATTAAGGCAAGTCCCGGCGACATAGAGAAGGTGAGTCCACGTGACTTCAAACTGTGAGAAATCCCGGTAATTTGAAAGACGGTCCAGTGGTTTGCTCCCACACAAGAGAGCAGCCTCTCTCTCTCCCCCTCTCCCTCTCTTCAACTTGGTCTTCTTCTTTTCTCTGTGAACGGCTAATGATAGCCAACACAATTTCCGTTGATAATTCTGTGTGCGAACATGGCAAATCTTTGGGCCAAAATAAGAGAAAGAGAGGAGAGAGAGAGGGAGAGAGAGAAAAGGTTCTCACTCTGCTCTCGAGAGCGCGACAATGCTAGTACTTTCTTTGAAATGATCCCTACTAATTTGCTCTTTCCCTCCCCGTTTCGTGTCGCTCTCTCTCCCCCTCTCACTACATAATACCATGACAGAGCCATATGTTCTCATTGTGTCTGAAGAGGCGGACGAAGTTTTCCTTTTATGATCACGACAGCAACCTGTCGCTTCTTTGCGCTACACATATTAACGAGTGCATTACAGCACCGAGTAAAAAAGAGGCAGTACCGCCCTTGACCATAATATTACATCATCCAGATGGTCCTCTTTCTTGTTTTTGTTTGGTGCGCAAAAAAGCAAAATGTAGCTCATGCATGCAAATCACGCTCATCTTTACATTTCATCAAAATCAATCTCTTCTTCAGGAAAATCACCGACCCGAACGTCGGTCGGCTTCACAAAGCTGCCATATTTGGGCGGACACTCGAAGTACTTGACCCCGGCCACTGATCCATCATTCTTGCCCAACGGTTCGTCAAATTGCACCCCTGTCCACGTACCAGGCTTGAACTGCGTTTTGCCGATGTACCGAACTGTTCCTCGCCGTGACGGATGACCGGTCACTTGAACTTCGCACCTGTCGCCTACTTTCATGCAGCTGGCCGCTTCGTCGTCCAGCTTGGCCTGTTCCATCTCTTCTAATTGTTTCCTCTTAGCGGCCTCCTCATCAAATCTTCCCAATTTGTTTCGCTCTTTGAAAGCTCGCACACTGTCACCTCTCTGCGCATACGCTTCATCGTCCAATTCAAACTTCGGCACATCGGGCACACCCTCTTGCATTTGCATTCGCATTGCGTAATCCCAGCCCTAATTGCAGAACACAGATGGTATACAATCGAACATACCTATTAGCTTAGTGTTCAGCTGTTTTGTGAAAAGTTCACAGTAGCTTAGTATGTTAATCGAACTCAAAAAAGAGATAACTCTGAAAAACAAAAAGTAACTAACCGTTGACTCAGAAGCATTGATGATGTCATCGAGTTTAAACGCACCAGGCACGACATCTTTCTTTATATCACTTGCAGTTGGGTCACTATTCAAAACATCCATAATTGAGTAACAGATTTAGTGTAAAACCGTGTGAACAATCAGTAAAAACCTGAAACACTTTCAGTCAAGACAGCTGCTCCCACTTCAAAGTGTCAGAAAGCGCCATCTATGAGATTTTAACAGTAGCAGTATGTTTCACGCCATAGTTCTTGTGATGCTCGACAGATGGCGCTCTTGTTATCTCGTTACTTACTGTCAACAGCTGACGAAAAGAAGCCAGTTATATTTGACTGATTTACACCGTAGCTAAACTTATCCAGATTAGCTCCGTTATATCTTCAAATTCACGAAGCTGTACGATGGATGTCTCTACTTTTGAGCAAAGTGTCAGCGGTGCCATTAACAACAACGGCACCATGATTCCTAGAATGATCCGACTTGAAGATATTATGGATGCATCGGACTCAACGGTTAGTTAATATTGTTTACTCGATCTGTTTGACTGTAAACACTAAATCAGGATTGGGAATATGCGATGCGAAGACAAATGCAGCAAATTGTCCCCGGCATCTATTTGGGGCCATATGCGTCAGCAATGAGGACTCAGGTGATAACAAGACGATTGTTTTAACCTGCATACTAAAGCATCTTGTATTTCACTGAAATGTAAAGAAAGAAAACTTGAAGGCGCAAGCAATAACGCATATCATATGTATCAGGTCGAACATTGAAGCCCATCTGATAAGAGAGAATTTTCCCGGTGAATTTCAATACCTATCACTGGATATTGCTGACTTGCCGACTCAAAGTATCATTCCTTACTTTCCAAAGGTAAATATAGACATTATACGTCTTAGAGAATGGGTTTCACCGCATTTTGATTTTCTTTATTTTCCAGGTCAAAGAATTTGTTGACAATTGTCTAATCAATAAAGGGAAAGTATTGTTTCACGGAATGGCCGGTATCTCTCGCAGTGCTGCACTGTTAGCGGCTTACTTAATGGAGACAACCGGTTGTAGTTCCACTGACGCTCTCAAGTTCATACAGAAAAAGCGATTCTGTACATTTCCAAATGAAGGTTTTAGGAGGCAACTGTTAGAATACGAACCCATTCTTTCCGCAAAGAGAACATTTTATGTTTCGCGTAAGTTCTTTTTCTGGTTTAGCCTTTCTGCTCGTAAAAAGTGCTGACCGTAAATACGTTTTCTTTCTTATAAATAGAATGCAGCACAACTCGCAAGAGACACTTCGAAGAGGAAATCGTTGCCCAAATGTCCTGTGAAATGTCCTACAAGCACTGACTGAGCCCCAGGCACCTGTAATCAGAGTTCACCCTATTTGTTTGTCCCACTGCCAAAATTTGATCTGTAATTAGCGCTACATTGTCTATGTCCACTCTAAACTGCTCGAAACAACAATTAAACTTTAAGAAACGGTAGCCTGAACGCTTTAATTCGAATTACAAGTGACGCCTCGCGAGAGAGTTAAGTGTGAAAGATAAATAAGAATTATGAGACCATGTGAATGGTCAGTCACGGCAACAACAACTCTAATCATGAGAAGGCCTTCTTTCCACTGTTTCCCATTAACGCGTCCACTTACCAGTGCTCAGCGAGTACAATTAGGTTCTAAACAGTGCCCTAAATCGCATTCACGGTCCCTTCTAATTGGACACATGCACTCGAAAACACATGTCGTCAAGTTTGAACATGACACTTGTCAGAGTTTTCCTTTTTTGGACTTAAGATTTTGTTGCTATATAAATGTTATTCATCTTTGAAAAGACGAAGACATCAAGGGAAAAAACATTTCATGACTTTCACTGTTAAAAATAGCTCTCGGAGCATTTTTATGGCCTCTCACCCTCTCTCTCTCCCTCTCTCGCTCTCTGCGTCACCGATAAACTGGATAATATCAGCTGAAAAGAAAAGATGAAATCGTGACATATAAAAATTTGGTCATGAACCGAAAGTAAGGGGAAGATGGTGAAGTTGTTCCGTACCCACCTTGAGGAGAGTCAACGAAAATGAATTTTCGGCGGCATGAGAGAGGGAGAGCGAGAGAGCGAGAGGGAATGATGTAAAAATTAGCTCGGGGAGTAGTAACCGCATAATGAGGCTTGGATCACAGTATCATCAGCTTGAAGCCCTTCATCTTTACAGTTTTTAGAAAGTGATCCAAATGATCATCGCCCGAATCTCTCTCTCTCTCTCTCTCCTCGCTCTCCTCTCTCGCTCACGCTCTCTCTTTCTTTCTTGTTCACTAATATGTTCTACTCCTTTAAGCACGATAAGTGCAACCGGCTATATGACGATAATACGATTTTTGAATGATATACTTGGGGGCAAATGATGATCGTTATATTGATCAAGTGCGATAATGTAGTAGAGCGAGAGAGAAGGAGAGAGAGAAAGAGAGAGAGGGTGAAAAATCGAAACTTGTTTCACGGCCAATTTAAGGCACTCAACTAATTTGTTGCTAATCTACTGAGTTTCATTTCAGTGTCAGTAATGTAAATAGCTTTTAATTGCATCGGAAGAATTTGCTTCTTCTTGCAACGGATGCCGATCAGTGAACTTGAGACCAAAGATCATCTCTCCGCGCTCTCTCTCTCCCTCTCTCCTCTTCCTCTCCTCTCCCTCTCCTTGTCTCTCACTCTTGTCGGACAAGCTTAATACATTTGCCTCTCGGTGCGCATTCTACAAAGTAAAAATATCCGCATCTACAAAGCGGTCTCTAGCCATCGCTCTCTCCCTCTCTCCCTCTCCCCTCTCCCCTCTTTCTCTTTTCCTCCCTCCTCGCGCTCTCTCCCTCTCTGAGATGTTTCTTACGTGATGTTGCAGCAACTGGAGGCAAGTGTGCGTAAATTCCAATTGTAATGACATGAAACTAAAAGTAGGACTGGACCATAATGCAATTATATATGATGAACGAAAGGAGAGGGGGAGAGGGAGAGATAAAAATTCTCGAAGGTGCGGCGGCAAGAAGAAGGCACTGGACGTGAGAGAGGGAGAGGGAAGAGAGGGAGAGGAGCGGAGGATGCAGTGAAAAGACATCTCTTGCCGAAGACCCTTTCCTGTATAGCCTTAAATAGTATAATATAGGTATAACATACCTTGAGATGAAGGAGAGGACGAAAAGGGGAAGGGGACGAGGGAAGGAGCGAGAGATAGAGAGAGAGACGATGCTTTGAATATGATATTATATTATAAATACAGGACCACCGTTGATGTCATGCTGACCACTTTGACCCCTCTCAGTGAGCAGCCATTGAACTTTGCTTTGCCTTGAAACGGCGCAACTAACACACCAATGAACTAGTTTCAAATATCTCTCCCTCTCTTCCTCTCTTCCTCTCCCTCTCTCTCCCCCTCCTCTTTCAGGTGCTCTTCCCTCTGCCGAACAGCACCAAGACTGCTTTTTCAATAACGGAAAAATGTTCCCTCCCCGGTGGGTCGGAAAGTATGCCACTAAGGAGCCGAAAGTATATAAAGAGGCGCACTTGGTGCCCAGAATTTACATTTGCGAAACAAAGCCCAATACCTTGCCTTGAGAGGGAAGAGAGAGCGAGAGCGAGAGAGCGACATCAGGTCCTGCTAGAGATTGCCGTCTCAGATAAAAGTCTATCCCTTCTCAGTAGCCGTGCTCAAAGTGTCAAACAAGTCGCCCAACCATGAAGCAAGTTGCCCTTCAAGCCCTGTGTCTCTTGCTCATCGCCGCCACTGCCCTGTCGGCGGCCGACGAGAAGCCAGCCTTCCTGCCCTGCGGTAAGTGTTGCTCCGTTTCCGGTTCCGGTCTCTCTATATCCTCGTGTCCATCCCACAGCCGTGGTCAACGGCCTGCTCGGACTTCCGGCCACCATGCCCTGTTCCTTTCTGAGAGGGGCCAGATTTTTCCGTGACCACTACAAGCGCGGCCTGCAGATGCTCATGAAGAACCACCGCAAGTCACTGGCCCGGAACCGGGTGATCAATGCCCTCGCCAGCCCGGTCAAGGTCACGGACAAGCTGAAGAAGATCGCCGTCGGTGCCTTCTAAGGGCCAATCAACGGCCAATCAAGGGCCCGATTATGACGCAATCAGGGCCACTGCGCAAAACAAATTGCCCCACAAACCAATAATGATTGTTCAACATGTGTAAATACTGCCTCTTATCCTCTCTCCCCCTCTCCTCCCTCTCAAGTCATTAACTCGTTCGTTTCTATTTTTACGTTCGTTTTGCCTCTCTCGCATCTCTTCTTCCCCCCTCTCTCCCCTCTCCCTCTTCCTCTCGGTCACAGCTCAGAGTGATATCGCACTTTGCGCTGCCACCACTGTCACACCTCTTTTTTGCCTTCTCTTGAAATAAGAGACTCACATATTCAAGTGCTCATGATTGCGTAAGCAACCCCTTTGGTAAACCTTGCCGTTTCAACAGCTCTCTTGGCCCGCAAACTTGACCAAAGCCTATTTCATACAATCCTCTCTCCCTCTCCTCTCCCCCTCCTCTCTCTCCTCTCTCTCCAGGGAATTACTTGAATTGTAACCCATATTTTTGTATTTTCAAAAAAATATTGGAGAGCGAAAAATGCTATACTTTCTATTGACTCAATGAAACTGCTTGTGTTACTTTCCTATTAACGGAAAAGACAAGATAGCCCTTTTTTTGCTCCTCTTTAGAAGTTTGTCTTTAGTTTCTTTTTTTACTTCGTCTTCTTTTTTATTATTATTTATGAATAAATATAACTGATTGTGTTTTGTGTTCAGAGCGTTTTCTTCTTCATGGTACAAAGAGACTTCATTTATGTTTTCGGCTTTTTTGAGAGAGAGAGAGACAGAGAAGAAAAAAGACAGAGAGATGTTTCTCAACTTTCTAAAATGTTTGCTTTGAAAAGTGTGATCTACGATCAAAGTGTGTGCGAGAGAAAGAGAGGAGAGAGAAAGGCGAGAGATAGAGGGGAAAGAGGGAGAAAGATACACTTGATGGGCGGTAGGGGAAAAATGAGACCAACTTAAAAATCCCTTTTAACACTGATTTTTCTTTCAAAATCCAGTTACGGACACGCTGAATTAAAAATTCTTCAAAGTATAAACAAAAATTTCCCAGAATGTTCCATTTAGTAGTTTTTCCATAAATTCAAACTGAACTTTATGCTTTACTTTTTATGAAACCTTTGGCTTCTTTATTCAGTTCGCTTATGTCTTCCTCTTCGTCCAAGTCATCGTCTTCCGATTCAGATGCCTTGGCTTTGCCTTTTTTCACTGGCTTAGTGGCCTTCTTTACTGGCACCTCTTCCTCTGACACATCATCCTCTTCCTCCTCATCATCGTCGTCACGCTTACGTTTCTGATTAGCTGTCACGAGAGATGGAGAAAAAATCAATTAAGTTAGAGTGAACAGTATTTGATGTAACCATTAGATTGTACCTTTTTTAGCTGCGGCTCTAGCAGGTCTACCGCCTTTGGCTTGTGGCTTCTTAGCTGGCTTCTCGTCCTCTTCGGATTGCTCTTCGTCACCTACGCTTTTTTCATCTTCCTCGGACTCATCCTTAGCTGGCTTCTTTCCTCGGCCACCCTTGGCTGGGGATGACCGGGATTTCTTTTTGGCCACCGGCTCCTCCTCGTCGAAGTCGTCTTCTTCTTCCGACTCATCGCTGTCGTAGCGATTTCTTTTCGAGGCCGCCTTTTTGCCTTTAGTTCGCCCAGATCGGCGAGACGGCTTGGCTGCCGGCTTGCCCTTTTTCTTTGCCGGTTTCTTAGACTTTGACTTGCCCCAATCACTGCCAGATTCGCTCTCTGTTTCAGCGTATTTGCTCTTCTTTCCTTTGCCCTTTTTGAGCTCCAATTCCCAGTCACTTTCTGATTCGCTGCCTCGAGCACGACCGCGTTTTTTGGGTTTGTAATCATCACTATCTTCACTATCCCAGCCCTCACTGTCTACATAATCATCGATGGACACTTTGCTAGGTTTCTTCGCACTCGAGACTTGTCTTGCTGGTCTGCCGCCTTTGGTGGCCTTTCCTTTCTTTTTCGGAGTGACTTCCTCCTCGTCGTCATCTTTCTCTTCCTCGAACTCTTCACTGTCACTTTTAGGTTTCTTCGACTTGGCTGCAGGTTTTGCTGGTTTGCCTTTTTTAGGTTTCTTCTCTTCCTCCGACTCTTCGTCGCCTTCATCGTCTTCTTTTTCATCCTTATCAACCTTTTTCTCTGTCGAATCTTTTGCCTTTGCATCTAAATCAGTTGCATCCTCTTTCGGCTCATCGTTTTTCGCAGCACTGTCGTCCACTTTTTTAGCGTCGCCGTTAGTTGAAACGGGTGCAGTTTCACTCTTACCATTGCTCACAATTTCAGCTTTTGCAGTGGACTCTGTCTTGGCACTATCGCCACCAACAATGGTCACCTCGTACTTGTAAGCGCCAGGTAATAGACTAAACACATCACCATTATTCAATTTTTGAGATTTGTCTTTCTTGATGGTTTTTGGATTCGCATCATCTTTCCCTTGGAAGTAGAAGCATGGATTCACGTGGGTCTAGTTCAGTAGAAAAGGAAGCGGTCAACGTTTTGTGAAAACTTACTTCAGTAAACACCACTCACCGAAATAAGGAACATCTCACCAGAGTCGGTAAGCTCTAATATGGCATGACTACGTGATACTTTCTTGTCAGCACACTGTGAATCATCAAAAATAGAACACAATATCGTTAATTTGCGAACAATCAATAGTGAAGAAAGAGAAAAGCCGACAAGTTGACGAAATGCATCCACGGTGAGACTCACGTTGAGAAAAGGTCCTCGTCCCAATGTTGTCCGACCTGGCGGCACATCTACCACTGGTGAGTCGGGATCTACGCCTTTCAGAGTGACCTTCACCATGTTGAGAATATTTTTAAATGGTCAAAATGTACAAAGAGGGCCGAGAGAAAAGTATTTCTATTACGAAATGAATATTTAAGGAGAAACTGCCATTAGCATCTGTATAGCAGAGCTTCCATTTTCTAGTAAAACCCGCTTTTCAAGCGGCCGTTCTTTGTGTTCTTAAACTTCGCCCGAAGATGGCGCTCACTCTCAGCTGGAGCGCCAATGTTGAATTAACTTGCGCGTTTCCAGTCGGTTATTGTCAATTTATTCTACAATTAGAGCACCTTGAAAAGCTAGACTTTACATTTGATTGTCAATGTAAGTACTTTGAGTGTCAACTCTACTTTCGTCTACCTAACGTTTGAGTTGCTCTCGTGGTGAATATGAATTCGGCGGACCATTTCCGGCTTGTGCTTTTTTCGAAAGGGCAGCTTTGATTGTTCCCATGAACACCGGAGAGATTTGATTTTCACTTGAAGTCAAACTGAAAGTAGTTCAGTCAGAAATAGTGCTCATATCCACCTGAGGGCTCGAACTGAAACATTCCTGCTATTATTTGTCTCTACTCCATTGTTTGCCAGAGTATGACAGGTACAGCTCAACCTCGACGACTCCTTCAATGGCCTCTACTATTCTGTGGCCTTAACATTGGTAAGCCATCTAAGGCCTTGACATGCGTGACAATTGGGTTCCAAGTGTTCCATTTGTCACACACCGTCGCAACTATATCGCTGAGCAATTACAAGTCAGTGAATCAAGTGAATACCTTGATATTGCTTTCAAGGTGCCTCACACTGCTAATGCTCGTAGTGTGCGTAGTATGGAAATCATCAGCAATCAGGAACATTCTGGAAGATTTCTGGGCAGACAGTTACGTAACTGCTAGATTGAGCATCTTTGAATACGTCCTACCTGCGATGAATTTGGGAGGCTCACTTATCGCAGCGGCCTATATTACTTACGTTGTCGGCAAATTTCAAGCCTGGAATCCAGGTAGAGAAACGAAGATCACCTTCGACCTAGAACCTGTCTTGCCCATCACGTTCGCCTATGTACTAGCCTGGGCGATGGCTACCGGTTCCATATATTGTCTCTACATCTATGTCCACTTTGCAGTATCAGCGTACACCAACGAATGTCACCGCAAGGTGATCTCGGGATCCCTGAGCGTCAAAGATGTGCACCTGATGTTCTCACGTGTCCAACAACGTCGCCGAGCAATTAACCAGTCATTAGGTTTCATACCTTTCACACTCTGTGTCCAGGTGTTCATACTGGTGACACTGTTGAAGGCAAACAGCATGACACTGGAAAAAGATGATGCCCTGAGGACACTGGCTAGCGCTGTAAATGCGCAAGCTATACTCTTGATAGCGGCATTCATTGTCATCAATGTCGTTGTCGAGCATGCAACCTCGCAAGCCACCGAATTGCGCAATCAGGTAATCCTATGCTTATCAAAGGCAAGTGGTTTCCATTTTGAGAAAGCAGTGGCAGGTCTGCTCGAACTGACCCAAGATCCAGTGGTGCCCTCTCTGGCCTGGGGTGTATTTCCGATGGGAAAGCAATTCATATTCCGTTTCTTTGGATCGCTCATACCCTTCGCCCTCATGGTCGTTCCAATGCTACATGACACGGAAAGTGGGTGGTTTGGATATAAGCCAATGAAAGATCATCACTGAATTTAACTACTGCAATCAGTGCAATCTTGCCATCGGCTAACTAGATAACGAATAATGGCTGATTGCAACTAAAACACACAATATTTAGACATTTGATTGCACATTTTCAGCACATTTGCTTTTAGAATTCAATAATTGGTACGTGAGAGATATTGAAAGTCAAGACCACTTTGCTGATCAAACCCGGTACACTTTGAAAGTCAAACAGTATTGGTATAAAAGTTATTTCGAACAGTACTGTGAGACTATTTTTGCAAACTTCCGAAGTCTGCAATAGTCGAAAGGTTGAATTTGTCTTTCCTATAGTTGGCCTAGAATGACAAGTACTGGCCAGCATGGACGACTCCTTGAGTGGCCCTTACTGTTCTGTGGCCTCAACATTGGTCAGCCATCAAGAATCGTGACATGCGTGACCACGGTGTTCCAGCTATTCCATTTGTCACACATCACCTGGGTTATCTACATGTGCCATGGCAGGCCGGAAATACACATAAACTCACTGGTTGTGATAACAAGGTGTCTTTACCTGTCAATGCTTCTAGTGAGTTTAGCATGGAAATCTTCCTCAATCACAAGCACCTTGGCTGACCTGTGCACCGAGAGCCAAGTATCCGCTGGATCACGTGTCTTACCTGTGATTACTCTAGGAGGCTCACTTCTCGCAGCTGCCTATACGACATACATCTTGGCCAGCTTCGAAGCAAATCAACTGGAGAGATATGCCGAAGTGACTTGGAACATGGACTGTATCTTACCTTTCACCTTCGTTTATGCCTTGATCTATGCCGTTGCTACAAGTTCTATTTACTGTCTGTACGTTTATGTTCACCTTCAACTTTCAGTCTACACGAACGAATGTCACCGCAAAGTGGTTTCAGGAACCATGAGCGTCAACGAGGTGCAGCTCATGTTCTTAAATGTCCAGGAACGGCGTCGAGCCATCAACCAATCACTGGGCCTGCTACCCTTCACGCTCTGTGTCCAGCTGTTCCTGCAGGTCACAGTGTTGAAGGCGAACAGTATGATATTTGAGAAACACGCTGTTCTAGTCCAACTGACCAGCATCGTGAACTTGGAGGCTTCAGTTATGATCATGGCGTTCATCCTCATCAACCTAGTTGTCGAACGTGCAACCTCGCAAGCCGATAGGTTGCGCAATCAGGTTATTCTATGCTTATCAAATGCAGGTGGCGCCCATTTTGAGAAATCAGTGGCAGGTCTGCTCGAACTGACCCAAAATCCAGTGGTGCCCTCTCTGGCCTGGGGTGTATTTCCTATCGGAAAGGAATTCATATTCCGTTTCTTTGGGGCTCTCATACCATTTGTCGTCATGGTTGTTCCAATGCTGAATGATACGGAGAGCAAATGGTTTGGATTCAAGCTCGCTAAGTCACTCTAACGGACCTCTTGTTCAAGAGCAAACACGTTTTAGTCTACCTCCAGGTTTTGATTGAATTATTATTTTTAGCACACTTGCTTTCAGAATCCAAATTAGATTATGTACTGAAGTTTAGACAACTTCGCTAATCACATCAGCGGCACTTTGAATAACAAACAGTAGGGCTGAAAAGTGCTTTTGAACAGTCTCGTACGACCACTCGTGCAGATCAGCGAAGTCGGCATTTATCAAAAGGGCGAATTCGTCCATTAATCCAGGGAACATTTCATCATTGTGAACTGTGAGTTCACTCGGAGACATGATAATGTGTTTCTTTATCGGGTTCTTGGGAAGTCCTTCACTGTCCAAGAAAGCTCTTTCCAGCAACATCAGCTGGTCATTCACTCTGCGAACGGCCAGTGGGCTGAAAGGAATTTGTTAGATAAGATAGAACCGTTTTGTTGACCACTTACTCTTTCACATTCAGGTCATCTTGCCTGGAATGGAATTTAAGGGCAGCAACCGTGAAGTTATGTACAGCTGACTCGAGATGAACTGCGATTAGACGAAAAGTTAGAAAACGTATCATGTCAACTAAGAAAGCACTTACCGAGATCAACGCCAGAACTAGCCAGCACAGTGGCAGCGTGTACATTTACAGAGTTGTACATGTCCTTCAGAATCTGGGCGTAGTCGAGTAGGTTGAATGGCAAGAACAGAGAGTCGGCTAAATTGCGCACAATTTCACCAATTGTTTGAGCAACTGCTTTGTGACACTTGAAGTCTTTGTCAAATTGCTCGATAAGCTCAAATGTGTCATACTGAGTATGAATGAGAGGATATGTTGAGGATGCTTGAGAACTGTCATCAGCCAATGGAATGTACGTGATTTCGACAGCCGGTATTCCGGCATATGTGAAAAATGGTGCATAGCTGCCTCGCATGTCCAGCGACCGAACTCGAGGTCTGGTTTTAAGCATGACCGAATTTATGAAGGAAGACAATAAGGAACCATGGGCTGGCTCGGCTATGTCTACCGAGGGAACATCCCGAAGATTCTCATGGAAGGTCACTCTTTCGTAGTCGTAGTCGAATTCGGAGACAACATCTTCCGGACCTGATCTTCGCACTTGTCGGCCGAACACCAAGTTACTCGAATTTCGCTTCAGTGGAAAATGAGCCAACCATTGTTCGTATAGCGAACCTCGGCCATTCGGATTGGCAACATCTTTAGTGGCGTTGAATACAAGCTGGTACAGTAGTGGAGACGACGAGACACTGATGGAAGCATTTCCGGCAGCGATGATGTCAGTGCTGACGTAAGCCACTGCTCTTGCTTGTACTATCTTCAAGTTTTCTTCTAACCATTCAGTTGAACCAATCAAATTGAACTCTTCGGCGTCCCAGCTGCAAAACATCAAGGTCCTCCTTGGGCGCCACCCTTCTTTCACAAGACCGCCAAACACTTTGGACAGTTCAAGTAATACAGCACTTCCGCCTCCCGCATCAATTGCACCTTTTGTCCAAGAGTCCCTGTGATTGCCAATTAGAACGTAACGATCAGGTTCCACATCTCCTTTGATGTAGCCAATCACATTTTGAATGGTCTTGTTAACTAGCACCGTGTTCACCTCGAGATGTGTCTTGAAATCGCTATTCTGAAAGCCAGGACCGATATGATAGGTGAAGTTAAACGAGCCCTGCCAGTCATTAGGGGCCCTTCTCCCTCCCATGAGCCTGAGTAAATCATGGGCCGCTGCCATACTAATGGGCAGGACAGGTATCTTCGGTAATAACATCGCCAGCTCAGCCCCGTGGCGACGGTAAGTATATGGCAACGCCGGATAAGATGGCGTAGCCGGGTCACCCATACCATTCCATAAAAGAGACTCCCTTCGCACTGCATCCCTAGGCAGGTTCGAGTTGCTCTCCTCGCCTACCCATTCGCTTGAACCAGTATCGGAATACAAGAGCAAACCAGCTGCACTGACATCTTGGGCAGCGTATGCTTGATCCGGTGTGTGAGTGGGCCAGTGTTTGGCAATGAGTATTTTTCCGTTCAGATCAATGTTCAGCTCGTGGAGTATTTTGTAGTCAGCAGCTTGGCCATAGTTGACAAAGACAATGTCTCCTGTGACACTTCCTTCCGGTGAGTAGGCTGCAAAGGGACTTTCGTTTGATCGGCCTGGCAAGTGGTTTTCCGTACTGAATATCCGGTTCCGTCTCTCGTGGTGGACAGTCTCCACAAAACTAGGAAGATTTTCGTCAGGAAGTGAAAGGACGACAGTGTAGTTCTTGACTTCAACGCGGTCAAGGCCGTGTTCTCTAAAGGCATCGGCCACTTTTTTCGCCAACACATAGTTGTTCAAACTTCCGGCCACTCTGGCCTCTCTTGAAAAGTCTTTCACAGTACTTCGAAGACGACCAGAGTCTATTCGTGCAAAAAGCTTGTCTCTAATTGTGGAATCAGCTCCACCTGCATGAAGTGAATCGGGCGTAGAGTAGACACAGTCAACGTGATCACTGTGACTATAATAGCCAAGGAGGAAGCCAGCAATTATGCTGACAAGTATGGCAGATATGGCGCTAATGACGAAGCGACGCCTTGACTGGAAAGGCAGAGCTTCGGTCGTCTTCTCGTATATTTGAATGGAACTCGGTTCATCGGACCAGTTGAAGTGGTCAGTGTCCGTGGCGTCATCTTCGTCTTTGTAAGGTCTATACTGCGCTGTCATTGTTTATCACGTTAACTGACTTGATTGTCTACAAATCATAACACAGAAACCCAAATAAATACTTAGCATGTCAGAAAGAAAAGCGAAGAGTCAATAGAGAGTCATGGTGTTGCCAGACACTGAGAGGGTTTTGTGTGAGGCACCTGAAAGCTTCTCACTCATCAACTGCGCCTTCCCTTGAGCTCTTCTTCTCCCTCTCTACGTCGCTCTCCGTGCCTCTCTTTCAGGCCGCCTCGCTCCCCAGTAGTCCTTCACGCTACTTGCCATTGGCGTATGGCTGAGAGACAGCGCTTCGGCTAGCCTACTAGTCGCTTGCGGATAGAGTAAACCAGTTTCAGTTGAAGGCTCAGACAAGTTAAGTCATCACGTTTACTTCCATGAGTATCTTTCTGAGTCATATGCTGTGTCAAATAACTCAGAAATAAATAATGTTCATGCTTTGCATTTTTCCAAGCTGTTAGTCTTCATTATTTGCAAATCAGCTCAACATTGAGTTAGACTGGCCATTAAATATTCCATTTTGCTAACGAGATTCCTTCCTTCGAGCTTATCGAGGGCAACCTCTTTAAACGCACCAGTGATGTTTTGCCACTTGATATCCCTGACAAGGGTACTGGGATAGAAGTCTTGCTCATGGGGAGACAGAGATACACTGACATGCACACCACTTTCGGGCCCGTGACGCATGGCGATGAGTCTGAGAGAAAAATGGAATTATACATCGTTTACGCCATTCAAGTTGCTATTTACCTTTGACCGTTCGGCGATGCCAGAACTACGGAGGAAGCTGTGCCAATCATCTCTACAGGCCCGACGCCGCAGTTGTTGGTTAGTGACAGAATTTTCCAGCCCATGATTTTTGCTAACGCTTGAACAACCATGACTTGGTGCTGAGAGACCTAGAAATGAGAAACCAGTTCAGTTACTTGCAGTCAGAGGCAGTCGAGTTATCACCTGAGACAAAATCAAGTACCGCAGTTCCTGTGACTCGTATGACATGTGCAGAACTCGCCCATCTCGAATGACAGCTTTCAGTGAATTTGTGCCAACATGGACCACAAATGGAGCTCGCGACAGAGTTTCATAGCCATAGGAGACGATATTCAGTTTCACGCTGCTCTTTGTGGGGCAATTAAGACAGGTCCAGTGGGCAACTACGATTGGATCTTCGACTTCTCGAGCTAATGTGTCAATCATGTGCAGGGTTCTCATTCGCAGAACGACGTGCTGAGATTGGGCGATGATTTGTTCCAGCATTGTTTCGCTCTGACATGATTCGATTAGTGTTTGCTTGTCTAGTGCAAGAGGTCCCGCTAGGTAATGCTTTTTATTCATTCCAAGGGTTGCAGTTGTCGGATGAGGCATCGGTTGATGCAAAGCGTTGTAATGGAACTCGCGTAGGAGTTGATGGAGAGAATGCTCAAGTACAGGCTTATGATGTTCTTTGCGGGATGATGGCGACTGATTGGCGGGCTTTTGAGACTTCTTATTTTGAACCGTGGAATGACAGAGTCCAATACTTAGTTGAACACCAGGAAATAAAGTTGCAACAATTTGGTTATTCATTACCAAAGTCGGAATAGGCAGTTGTAGCTGAACAGCTTCACGTGCCAATTGAGCGAACAGCTCTTTACAGAACAGAACATTATGGGCATTCTCAAGCTTTTGCTGCCAGCTGGATTCCCAGGTAGAGACAGCCCCTGGTGGCACTGGAATTGTCAGGTCTGCACTTGCCAGTGTCTCGTTACCTGAAGCACTTGAATGTTGATCGAAGCAGACAAAATTTGTGATAACTTACTTTTCTGGATGGAAACGTGAATGTAGCTCAAACCTTCTAGCTCTGAAGGTACTGTCACTTTCAAAGCACTTGTTCTTGTGATGGATCCACCAGGAGTAGTGGGCACAGGTGCTCCAGCAACAGCTTCATTTTTGGCAATTTCAAAGGTGCCGGTGTGAGGATACCTTGAGCCAGCTGCAGAGCATAGGAGAATCAAGAGCGGCATACAAAAAGTAGAGCCTTACCACTGCGATAACTCAGATCGCCGAATATACTATTTCCAACCTTCCGCATCCTCCAGTTCTGTCTCATGGTCATTAATTCACTGTGAAAATCTGCTGAACGATTCCTGGTTGCATCTGACTGTGCAGCCTTCAATCTATCAGCCCCGTTGATAATGATAAGTGCTGTCGAAGCAAGTGCCTGGGTTTAATGTTCATTAGCTTAGCAATTCGATCAACGGATACTGACCTTCTTCTTTGCTATTAGCGCCTGGACAGGTCTGTAATCGGTCACGTTATCCTGCTGGACAGGATCTAGCACCATGTAGCGCTTGTCTTTCGTAATGTTCAGTACATCCAATAGAACACTCACTTCAGTGAAAGCACTCCTATCATGCAATCGAAATGTACCGGTATTTCAATTACTCAGAACACCAACTTACCTCAATTTACTCCGAACAGAATCCCATGGCCACAGCGATGGCTGAAAACTGACCAGCTCTTTAGAATCGTTCTCTGACACCTCATTCTTCTCGGTGGATTCAGTTTCGTCAGTTTCATTGAAGTCAATTCGATGAGCTAATCTGACCATGTTTTCCGACATAGAAAGTGGTCTGAAGAAAACTGAATTAGAGAATGATTTCTAACTATACCATGACAACTTACTGTATGCATTTCTCTTGGCCATCGTAAGTGATCTCTTGTATCTGGTATTCATCAGGTGCTTCAAGAGACACATTCACCGACAAAGAAGACATCATTCGAGGGTTAATTGTATGACTTCAAGACGAACGCAAACAAGCATACTCAGATGCGAGGGACCGTTGCATGAGTGCTGTTCCGATGAGGCAGACATCCTGGACAAGATTGCAATTCGGTTGGATATTTCGAGATTGAAAACTTAAAAAACTAGTTTCATCATCAAATACTTACAAACCATTTGATTTTAATAGATCACGTGGCATGAACATATTTTTAATTATTATTTAACACAACAAAATGAGCTTCTAATTCAAGCAGCCGTAAGTGACTAATGCGTCGTGTTACTGCTATACGCCAAGCAGCTTGTCCTACGTTATGCTCTTGTCTCCCTCCAATTACTCTCACGTATAAATCTTTCGCCTTTTACTAAAGATTTCCGTGGAGGGGGACACTAATATGAGCCTATAGGCCAATTTTTGAACTGGTCTTCTTCGGAAGACCGTCACAATCAAATCCAAAAACAGATGCACCTCAAAATCGACACTCTGAATGCTAGTCTGTGTTCTATTCGAACACTCTCGTTCTGTCGAACGTCGCTGAGCATTATAACGTTCAGAACGATTACTCTTACAAAAAAAATCAAACGTCATGAAATGTAGTGGTCGAAAAATTCATGCCTGTGTCTTCAGTTAAATTCCATCGAAATTGACAAAAAGGAATTGACCCGGACGTGATTTGAACACGCAACCTTCCGATCTGGAGTCGGACGCGCTACCGTTGCGCCACCGAGTCTTCGATATTGGTCTACATGTATCGTAAAAAGTAAAGTGTAGCTGAAACTTTTTGTCGATTCATTTCAAATTTTGGCTTCAAATGGAAAAAGTAATAAGCTTAGAGCGAAATATCTGGCATAGTTTATTGAAAGAACAACCAAACAAATTAGAATCTTTCGCTGAGCCTTGAAGCGAGTTGACGCATGTTACCGTAAACCTTCGACGGTGGGCTTCCTATAAGATATGAGTTTTCCAGTGAAAACTATTTCGCAAATGAATAGACTTACCCAAGATTAAATTGCAAATGGCCGTCCTCGCAGCCCTGATGTTGTTGTATGAGCCTAGTATGTGTATTTTTCTGAGACGAAAACGGTAACTTATACACGGGAAATAAAACGAAGAACTTACGTGTCAGCAAGAACGATTCTAGTTTTCGTAACATTCTCAATAGTGAATTTCGTTCTACCACCTTTTCCAGCAACTCTACCAACCGCTCGACACAAATGATCTCCTTTCAAAGGTTTAACTATAGAATGGAAAGACGAGTTAATAGTTTTACACCAATAGAGTTCAACATACCATCTTCCACTTCAAAAGACTCAAGGAATAATTCGTCGAGACGCAGCAAAGCAAGAGCATCATCCACATCAAAACCGAGAGTGAATGCCTTCACAAAGTCGGCTCCCTTTTGCAAATTGCTTCTGTCCTTCGTGTCGTCACATGTCTAAGTTGAAGGCATCATTAGTTCACGTTCTAGAATATGACAAGTCTCACTTTAAGTTCTACTGTCCTTGATCTGGTGTTGAATCGAATCTGTAAATTTAGGTGTTCAACCACTGGGGTGAAAATCTTCATCCAATTCTCCTTCAACGGAGAGAGACGATGAGGAGGAACTGGTATCTTTCGGCATTCGCTCTTCTCCTAAAAAGGAAGCTTTAGAGTTATCGGAAAAATGGCGTTCGAACACAACTTACCCCTGAACGGTGTGAAACATTCTTCGCAGGCTCAAACGTAGGCATTTTCACTGGTTCCTTCAGAACTTGCTCATCGATTCCAACAACGGGGTCCACTTCCATTTGCTGAGCAGACCTTTTCTTAGTTCCTTTCGAATCCATCTTTGCTTCGGAATTGATGTCCAACAAGATATAGCTCCAGGAAAAATTGACAACTACAACAGAGAGCTTGAGATACACGTGCTGGCTTTTGCAAGTGGCGCCCTCTGCGCTGTTTACTAAAGGGATCGGCTCCACAGAATGAAAACACCGAACATCACAATAGTTCTGCTATGACTGTCAAGGGGATCGTAGTTGAAGATGTCCTCGAATATTCCGATGGCTCCGCCGTTGCCTTCTTCACCGGTTCAGCTTGGTTCACAAAGGCCGTTGACAGAGATCAGTGGCACAATTCTGGATCAAGTATTGAATTCTCTGAAGTTTCGTGCTGATGAAAAGTTATCCGGCTCTTGGATGTGCAAAGATGTGAAGTCTATTATTCAAGATGGTCCGATGTAATTGAAACGGCGAGCCTTGGAAAGTGATTGATACTCTATCCACTTAATTTTAGGTGTGGCTTGGTTGCGGCTTCGATGGCCAGTCAATTATTCGGCGAGGAAGTGCCTACAGAAATACTATTCGAACACGCAAAGAAACTAGGCTTCACAAGAAATGGCGAAATGTTCTCAGGTAACAGTGTGACACTTTGGCAATTGTTTACCGTTTGCTCATAAGCAGTGTACCACATGAAAGCGTTACTCGAATCTCTCCTACAAGTGGATGCTCAAGTAGTCGAATCAACTTCGGTGGACAGCTCACAGCTCATTGGCCACTTGCACAACGGTTGGCCGATACTTGTTCCTTACGATGCCGACGGAAATCATGAACCTTGCCTGAAACGTGGCCATAAAGCTCATTGGGCTGTAGCTGTTGGTTGTTGTGCTTTAAGTTCTGAATCACATGACTTCGAGCAAGTTGTTAAAGTGGAATCTGCTCTCGAACTGGTGCAGCGGGAGCATCAGTTCTACGTATTCGCAAAGCAAGGAAAAAGCAGATATCTCAAGGCATGGAATTTTGAGCAATTATGGAAAAGTAATCAGAATCTGGAAGAACCCGACCCAAAGCTTGACAAGCAAACTTACGTGATACCACCGAGGAGGAACTTCTGAAAGATAGCCTTTCTGGTCATATATTGAATGGATAGATCAAGATGAAAATTAAAATTACAAATGATTTGACGAGCAAATTATTCGTCGTAGATTGCTCAAATTCTTTTTCTTCTTGAGTTTCAATTACATCTTCAGCATCTTCGTCTCTACGCAACATCTTTCAGCCTCGTCATCGTGGAGAATTGACTTGGACATCTTCATGTTCGATTACATCGTCTAGTACTAGTGACCTGCTTTCAGAAGCCAATTATTAATATGTTTCGTTGCTCCGGGTGAGCGAATTAGAACCGAATGATCCTCAGTTCCATGGTTGCCAAGTTCAATCATCGCTCGAATTCGCCATCAACTTCTTTCTTATAGAATCATCGATCTCAGATAGTTCTTTCTTTATTTTGCTCGCTTTTCGGCAAATTATTACTAGAATAGAGGAGAAAATTACTGCTAATGTCTCGCGTAACTAGGGAAAGAAACTTACATCTCTATATGTGTCTTTCGTGTCTGAAGACGATACTCTTTGTTTCATCATCTATGCCCCTTGGGCGATAAAAAAGAATGGTTTCGCTTTTGGTTTCTAATGAATTCCGCCTAGATGCTGATGCGATTTTTCCCATTATGTTGCTAATTTCCTCATAGGACAATAGATAAATAGAAGGATTCCTCCAATTCGCTTCAGATTTGCTCACCCAGCTCAACCACGCTCCATTTTGTG